>BEHA01050038.1:0-23417 GCA_002897215.1 Eschscholzia californica subsp. californica
TGGAGAGTGTCAATATAACATATATAGAGATCATTAGTTTGAACATCTCTAGATTTTCTAACATGTTAGTTATAAGACAATACTTTGACTACTGTTAGTAAAAATTGCTAATGTAGCTTTGTACTCCGAGATTAATTGTGCTATTTGTTTACTTTTCCTATCTACTATAACTAAAAAGTGCCCCCATAATACAAACATCCTGGGTCGGCCACTGAGATAGAGTAGCATTTATGGAAAGGGATTCAGAGTTGTTATAATTATTAATTCCCCCTTTATCATGGCTTCCAAAATTGGTGGGAGAGCTTAACGAAACCGAACAAATTCCCTTCCCTATGGGCGTGTGAAAAAAAAAAAGACTGAGAAAGTTTCCTTATATTTGGATTCCATGACTTTTAAAACCAAATTTTTCTGGTAACTATCAATGATATTTTGCTTTAAAATGTCTCTGAAAGCCAATAGTCCACAAAAGCTGCAGAAACGCTATAATTTTTCTATTTCAATTTCAATTTCGATTGAGATTAATTTGGTGTTAGAGAGTTTTAAGAAAATTCTTTGGGGTAGTGGCTTGTAATTTTGAATTCTACTATAACTAATGACAATTCTACAACGAATGACAATAGTGATGTTCAGACGTCCGCTAGGAATGTCGTGTAATTACGTACAAAACCACACTGTCTCAAAAACATGTTCACCCAGAGCCAAATCATGTTGACATTGTTGGAGAATCACCAATTCGTCTTGAATAACCCATGGTGAAATTTCCAATGCCAAATTGAGTTCCAATACCGTCATAACTGAAACCAGAAAAACGTTTGCACGAGCATCCGTAAGAATGACTTATTTAGTCCATGAAGAACCTTGGAGAGACGCATCAGTGCGAGGCCTATGTCTATCTGTTGGTACTCTGAAACCACATAAGTACATAACACCACGTTTGATTAATTCACCCTCCGTAGAAATCAAGTCATTTCCGTCTACTTTATGGTAGGTTCATCAGCCCTTGTAAGAGTAGGAAAAAAATTGCAGAAAAATAGTCTCTTTTTTTTTTATGAAATAGTGTCTTGAACATCCATTGTCAAAGATAGACAGAAAATTCACCCGAAACAGTGTGTCGGTTTTGAGAAGAAACTGCCAAAACCGCTGAGTATCTGAATGTCTACCTGGCTTGTGCGGTGGCGTTGCCCCAAGAAAACCAAATGCTCCGGCGGAGAGAGAAAAAATTGTATCCAATTAATTTCTAGTTTAACTCGGCCTCTTATTAATTGTCATTTCTCGGACCTTTTACCCAACCCCGGTTGTTTATACTAGTTTCGGGACCTAAATTATGTGTTAACTTTATGACAACATTTGAGTTAATAAATTAGTAAATTCATATGTTATTTAAGAAATGGGTTATTTCTCAAATGGCCCCCAACTTTGTGACCAGCTTCCTACCTGGCCCCCTACTTTAGCAAATATTTCCGTATGACTCCTTTTTCGTTATCTTTAATTGTCCGTCACTCTCTCCTCCATCTCATTTTCTCTCTCTGTCAAGTCACCTATCACGCCACATCATCATCTTCTCTGGCAGTGGTCGCCGGCCGGCCAAATTTCTGGCCGGCGACCTTCAAATATTAATTTTTTTTTCTCTCTCCTCTCTCTAGAATTTTTTTCCTCACTCTCTCTCTCTCTAAAACTCCGGCGACCTTCAACGAACAGACCTAGCTCCGTCGAAGGGAAACCCCTTTGCGGGACTTTTAGAGAGAGAGAGGGTGAGGGAAAAAAAGGAAATTTTTTTCTTCTAGATAGAGAGGGGAGAGAAAATAAAAAAAGTTTTTTTTTTTTAATATTTGAAGGTCGCATGATAGGTAGGGGGCCAGAGAGAGAAAATGAGATGATGATGTGGCATGATAGGTGACTTGGCAGAGAGAGAAAATGAGATGGAAGAGAGAGAATAACGGACAGTTAAAGATAACGGAAAAAGAGGGTCATACGAGAATATTTGCTAAAGTAAGTGGTCAGGCAGGATGCTGGTCACAAAGTTGGGGGCCATTTGGGAAATAAGAAATGTGACGATCACTTGATTTCGCCCCAATATTAAACACCACAATAAGGGGTAAATTCAAGAAGCCTTTGTCCTCTTGATTTAGGGCGAGAAAACATCTGAACATAGAAATATGATGATGACCCTTACAAGTTAAATTTGAAAAAGAATTAGAAATGAGAAGTGCCAAATAAATTAGAGAGTGGAAGAGAGAAATAGAAACTCTTCTTCTCGTAAGTCTGTAACTGTAAGTGCATGTGTGTTCACTCTCACTCCTGTTTCTAACTAACAAGTTTTAGAGAGAGTGAATGAAATACTCCCTTTAAATTCTAATCCAACGGTTGAAGAAAACCCTAGTTAAATTGCGTGGGGGATTAACGGCTGATATGAACTGAAGCAAGCTGGTAGTGGGTGTTTCAAACCCACGCGATCAAGAAAATAAAACTGACCGTTAGAAGTTGAACTCCATAATGCTATTAGAAACTACAGATTGATATAAACAGAGAATAAATAGAAAGAAAGAGGAAAAATTAGAAACAACAAATCCTGGAAAAGTAAGAAAGAGGAAAAAATTAGAAGTTTTCAAGCTGAATTTGGATTTCTAGAGGTTCTATATATATATCTATACAAACACAGTGAATGAGTAAAATCTATCTATTCTTTTGCTTTCCTCTATCAAGAACCAAGATTAGCCAAAAGAAAAGAAGAAGAAGTTTCTGAAATATGGGTTCTGATGCAATGAAGGACTCTGATGCAATTAAGGGTTCTAATTCAATAGAGGATTCTGATCCAATGAAGGATTCTGATCCTACTAAGGGGGGTTCTGATGATGATATAGTTGATGAATATGTTGCTATGATGCGTTTTCGTAAACAAGAAGAAAAGGCATGGTCAAAATATCCAAATATGGATATTGAGGAGTTCGAATTAAGAAGAGAGGAAATCGAAAATATTCCAGTTCAGGGTTATGACTGCACCAGAAAAGGCGTTGAAGAGAGAAAAAGGTGTGTTGCTGCCCTACATGAAGCTGTTGAGTTGGAATCACTTCGATATAGAAGAGGTGAAAAACCCAGACCTAGAAGTGTTGTTGCCAACTACTATCGCGAAGCCTGGCTTAGTGGAAAAAACGAAACAACTACTCAAGGCAATAAAAGAACTAGGTCTAATGACGATCTTCATGATGATTCCGACCCTATTGTCAAGATTTCTCAGAAAGCAAGAACGAAGAAGAAGAAGACCGTATATCCATCATCACCACCACCAACACCGCTAGTAGCAGAAGAAGCAGGTGAAGCACCAATAGCAGCACCACCACCACTAAGAATAAGAGTAAAATTAGCAGCACCATCTGTACAAGTAACACCACCACAACTACAAGTACAACCACAACGACCAGAGGTTCCTGCTATAGTAGCACCACCACTTCGAATAGCTGTACCACAACAACGAGAGGTGTCTGCAACAGCAGCACAACGACAACAGCAACAACGAGAGGTGCCTGCTATAGCAGCACGACGACAACCACAACAACAACAACGACCGCTCCCTCCTATCCTCCAAAAGTTAATCGCTGCTCAGAACGGGACAGAGATAATGTGGGTAACCGAAAAGAATCTTGTGGATACTGATACAAATCGAAATGAGGGAAGAATACTTTTGCCACCTTGTGAAGAAGCATTTAAAGGCTACTTAACCCCTACAGAAAAGGAAAAAATTAAGGTTACAAAGGATAACAAGGAAGGACTGAGTGTGAAGGTGGTTCGTTCTGATGGAGAAACATCTCAAGTCAAATTCAAATTGTGGCCAAGTGTGATGAAATATGTATTGGCTGGTCCAAACTATAATGACATGGTTCATAGAATGGGACTGGAAGGGAGAAGACATAAGGTTCATATCTGGTGCTTCAGATTACCTCCTGAGAAAGACTCCAAACTTTGCTTCGCAATCGAGAAATCAGAAATCCTACAATAGCTTTAAAGTTTTGGTGTCTAACTTTGTGTCAATATTAGTTTCATACTTCTTTTGATTGTTGATCATATTCATGTAATTAATCTTTGATACTTAATCGAAGTCGTTTAGTTAATGGAATTCTTTAATTTAAACCAATCTGAATCAGATAAAATCTCAACTCAAAGTTCATTCTATTAACCCCTGAATCTCTGAATGCTTGGACTTCAGATTGAGTAGTTATTGTTGCTCTATTTACTCTGTTTTAGGATAAAGAAAAGGAGGAGGATATTATGAGCTTTTAAGTAGATCCAATCCAAGTCATTTGTAGAGAAAGGGACTTACTTTTAAAGTGGTAGATGAATCAAACTCAAATTCTCTTAACTTAATCCTCTAAAGTTCCCATTTGTCGCTATACAATCTAAATTTCAAAAGGTCATGTCCAAGAGAGTCAAAAAGTAAAATACGTCATGACATAGATGTGATCTAGATGTTTTGATGTCAGAAGCACAATATTAGATCATTCAAAGTCATCTTGAAATGTTCTTTGCAACAACGTTTGAGTTTGACGATACGACACATGTAGTCTGTACTCGGGCTTTTATGCACAAAGTTTTAATTTAAAAAAAAAGGTCGATCACATTCCAATAAGTGAACAGTTACATTGTGAACCGAGTAAACATTTAATGTTAGATGCATTGAAGGCAAAGATCATCTTCTAACAAATGATTGAAAATCGCCGCTGAAAATCCAACCAAATTCGCCGCTGAATCTCATATAGTTGACGTAATTTGCATTATCATCTCGTGTTAATGCTTGTGTTTCTGAAACGGTGGGGCGCATACTTCCTTGAACAAACCCTAACATAGGGGCTCATACATCCTTGAACAAACCGTAACTTAGCATCATCTCATTATGTTGGAATCCAATAGGTGCTCTGGTGAGAGAAGGAAGAGTGATAGAGGGTAAGATGGGTGGTTGGCAGAGTTCCCCAAGGACCCCAACAAGCCATGCCGGCGGAGATATGGCTTCCCATATCCTGTTTAAACATACAGACACAATGGCCTATTCGGCCAGTCGTGCCATTCTAAGGGCTGAAGAAGGCCCTCAAGAAAGTTTTGGGTAGTTAAAGAAAGACTATGAAGACTTCTTTTTTTTTGTTAAAATAGACTATTAAGACTTGAATATTATAAAATGACTAGGTATATCGTCACAGTTTTGTCGAAGTCGTTACATTTAGAGCAACACTCCAGTGTAATCAAGAAAGGCATTTCCTGCACCTTCTAGGTGTATTCAATCTCGTCAAGTACGTCAAAAAGTAATACATCACGAACTTTAGAGTCTTGTCAAATATAATTTCCATTGATTGAATTAGTTGACATTTTCTTAGCAAAATCCTTCCTCCCAATAAAACAAAGAAAATAGAATTGCAGCTTTCTATAGATTGCGACAAATTTCTCCAACATCCTTCCTCCACTCCTCTTTCCTTCTTAGTCTGGGTTGAGGAGAAATTATCTCACTCCGAGTCCGACGTTGGCTACAGCTAAATCTCAATCTAATGTTTTGTTTATAACTAATCTGAATTGATAGCCGGAGAGGAAAAAAACCTTAAATTTGTTATATAGATTGACATAAGAAGTAAAATATTTTTGTGAATGACCTGGTCATAAGAGAAAAAGGATTAGGCATGTCGCCTGTCGGGTCAACCTTGATTTGGAGTGGCAATGTCATCTGTACATGGCAGCTTATCTGATACATAGGTCGGGAGTAGTGGGCGTGGAAACCCTCCACGTACCGATCAATTATAAACCCGTACTTTTTTCAAGTTTTTCCCGTTTTACCTAAAATATTCTAATAAATCATTTACAGATTGTCAACAACCTCCGGTTGGAGTAGTTATCAAGTTGGTTTCCACTCTCAATGTCTCCTATTCAAGATACATATACTATATTACCTTGCTAAAGAAATATATTATGAAATATATCCTAGCTGTGTAATCTTGGTCATGATCTAATGGGGATGCTCTTTAATGTTGGAGAACCACCTCGTTATTTACTATAATATTTGGAAGATTTTCTTATTCTATCAACCCAATATGAATATAATAACGATATCCAGGAATAAAGCGATATGTTTAGACAAAATTAAATAGTTTCAAAATATAGAAATAACTAATGCAGATCGGATGAATTCCACGAAAATTGAATTCGCATGTACGTAACAGGAATAGCTCAATCAATAGTTAATAATAAACAGAAAAAGAATCAATATAAAAATAAGAGTACTATAACAGTTTTAATTCTTATTTCACAAAAATGTTGGTTCTTGTGCATTTGTATATGAATCTCAAACTTGAGCTACATCAAATTTAGGGTTTTCAATTGTAATGAGAACTTTAAATACAATGTTTTACAAACATGTATTATCTAAAGTAAACTCTCCCAATTCAAAAATAATGGGAGCTTGTAATTAAGATTTATCAGATGAAGTGGTGGGTGGGATATTTGTCCTCATACGCGTTGTAATCATAATATAATCGCTCGCCCACTCGAATGTCTCTACTTGAAATGAGTAGAACCCTACATTCGCCACCTACGTCAAATCTGATACATTTGACGTTTTGTTTCTTCTTTCCTTCCCTGTTTCATTTAAATTAGACTTTAGACTAATTTATGAATGCAAATTTAAATCATTCATCTCTTATTTAACTAGGTTATAATAGTTGGAGAAGAAACTATCAAATGTTGGGTAATGAAAGTTTAAACTCTAGGTTATAATAGTTGGAGGAGAAATTTAGTTTAGCAAGAGATAAAAGTCTTACCTAGTATGGTTGTTTATTCCGTTAATATATCGCGCAACGTTTCCATGTGCATGCGGACATATCACAAGGCTTTCCGAAGGATCAGAGGAAGAAATCAAAGTCATCATACTATCACTGTCATCGTACAGACGATTACTCCAGTAATCAACCTCGCCACTGAATTCTGCAATGATAGTTAAGTCTTTGATAGGCTCATCTGCTTCGACAGTAAACCTGTTTGATCAACGAAGTACAATTAGACTACATTTTCAAACAAGAGAAAACACAAGAAGTAGAAGTAATTAATCATAACGGACGCAACAAGGACTATTTGATGTTGGAGGAACAGTTTACCCTTCAAGTGGATCAGAAACAACTACTAGTGGAGGACATTCTCCTCTTTCCATCATACTTTTGCACAGGTTCAAAGTTTCAATGCCGTCTTTTGACAAAACCTGAATCACATTTATAGAAACATAGCTTAATGAAACAAGTAATGTAATGTCTGTCCGAGTTAAAGAACAAAACACGAACAAAAGTCAGGTTTTTGCTATGTATAGAGAAACGCTCTTCGTGGGTTTTCCTTTTACTGTTCAATGGTTCACGCTAGTCTGTAGATTTTCTTCACCATAATGAGACTGGTCGATAGAACGATAAAGGATAAAACCAGAAACAACTTGTTTTATGAATATGTTCAGTCCAAGACTTTAAGTAGGTGATAAACGCATAGGATGTTCGTGCCTTGAAGATTTTAGCAGGGAAGTATGCGCGTACAGTTGGGTTGGCATTATGTTTAGCGTGTTTAGGGTTCAAGGTCTAAGCATTTGAACAAGAAGAAGACATGGAAGGAAGGAAATGAATGTAGTAAGACTTGTATATATCACCACAATTTGTTGGGTAGGGCTTTGACTATTATAACGACGGCAGGATATGCCTCTTAGGACTATATCCGATTTGACTGTTACCATGCACGTAAAGAGCGATGGACAAAGTTAAAAAGGGAAGACCGTACGAGAACTCAAGTATTTTATAAGAGCCTACCCTAAAGGAAATAATGAAGGGAAAAGTTACTAAAACAAACGTTGTTGACGAACACAAATACTACAAGGGAAACTACTCCTAAATAGACATAATCAATGATGGCATTTGGAAGGAAAACAAGACATCTATTCCTAAAACAGAAGTGAAGTAAAAGAACTTGATTAATCACAGTAGGGCTTTGATGTCTAAGTTTATCATGCACCTCACTTAAGGGCTCCTCCAATCAACTGTCTATGGCCCCAATGTACTAAATGCTTTTATGTCTGTATGATGTGCCAAAATTTTGAGTTGTTCAAGGTGAGGCGGGGATTGGCCCGAGATTGGTCCAAGGAAGACGCCGACACCAACCACATTCTGACTGAGCTTCAGCCGCATTTCACTAACTCTTGGGTCTGCGCATGTATGTGTTTATATATATGTATACATAGTTGAGAGATTCTACTCAACTTATTCGAACTCAACCCAAACTATTGTAAGTTTTAAACATAACAACTATCTCAAGGGCTGGGGACGACTCGGGCAACCCTGATCCCTGTCAGATACCTTAGCTACTGGGGTGGACAGGCTGATCCCAACTATTTACCCATTTGCATTTAGGACACAAAAATAACTAGTTAAACTTCATTAACTTTGAAACTTAACAATTCATTATTGTGTACCACTAAACCTATGAAGGGTTCAATATTGATCCATCAACATGATCGAATTAGCCCCAAGATCGTTAGGGTCATAAAGAAGATATAGTAGACATTAGAATTCTCGTTTTTATACCTGCATTCCTCCTTTCTCAAAACGAGCTTTATTAGCTGATCTAGGAGCTAATCCAGGTAAATACTCAAGCTCATTACTGAACTTTGTATTAGTTGCAGTCAATGCTGTAGCTAATGAAGCCATCTGAAACAATCTTCTCTCTAGGTTTTCAGTTGGCTTATAGGCTAAGAGCTTTCTCTTCTTCTTCGTTAAAACTAAGCTCTTTCGCCTTCTCCGGATCTCTGAAACGAAAATCAACAACAACCCAAACAAAATTCAGAAATGAATGATATAAATAAACTCATCTAAGATCAAATCAAAATTTAATCATTTTTTACCCTTGGATGGCTTCTGGGTATTACCCAAAGATTTATCAATCTTGAAGAAATCAATAATTTTACTCTGAACCAGAGGGAATTCTGCAAATGAAATCAAAATAACCCATTAATTAATGACAACAAATATATTGAAAAATGGATGAAAACCCTTAATGTGAAAATTAGAAACCCTTTCATTAACTTACTTTCAACCTTCTTCGGTTCAGAACAAGATGAACAAAACCAGGTATCCACAGGGACAGAAACCAAAATTGGTTTCAGGCAATATAGATGAAACCCTCGATCACATTTATCACAGAGAAGAATTTTACTATCATTATCACCCGATCCACATTCTTCGCAATGGGTATTGCTGTAATCATCAACTTGTTCTTCTTCTTCATTGGGTTTAATCGGAAATTGAGCTTGAGTTCTTCTTCCCTTGGAAGTATTTGAAGTTACCATTGTTAGAGAGAGAAAGTAGTGAGAGAAAGTATGAAATCCGATTCTCTCTCAATCACTTTAGACCGTGAGAGCTCGAAGGTTTGAGTTTCTCTGACGCCGATGAATTTCTCGCCGGACGGGTTTTGGCGCCTAAGTCCCAACGTTACAATCTAAGATAGTAGTAGTAGAATTGAAGATATTCACTCTTAGAACCCCTTTTAAAGTGGGTGTATCAGACCTACTTACCAATTTTAATTGCTTACCTCCGTATGAGAATTGATAATGAAATCTTAACGGTCGAAAAAATATTTTGAGATCGATAACTACAAGAAGTATCATAAAGATTATTCTATTGAGAGAAAACATCTTAAAGATTATGATTATTACTTGATGTAAGATTGTCTTATTCAATTTCAACCGTGTTTGAAAATATTTTATCAAACACTCAGTGAGAGTTTCATGTTGATACTTGATTCAATGTTTATTATGGTCACGTGGACTAGATTTAGTATTTAACATATTTTCTAGAAGTACAAATTTTGAATTTAAAAATTCCTTAGGATTTAAGAGTCGTAAATTTTTTTCAAATAGACCAAAGAATCTTGAATCCTACCAAATCTCATCATTTGTAAGAATCCTGCAACCCTACGCACCATAATTATATTGTTTATAAAGATAACATGAAATGAAATTTAATAAATTCCATGAAAATCATCTTCTATGTATGACTGTAAGAAAAATCGCAAAGATTATAACTATTTCCATACTTAACATAAGATTATCTTCACTCTATTTAAACAACGTTTCAAAATATTTGATCAATCAATCGGAAAATCCAATCAAATCTTCTAATTAAACAAATTAATAAATGCTTTGTTTTAACCATACTAATCAACAGTTTAATCATACTAATCAATTTGAAAACTAGGTGAAAGATTTGTTTTAGCCTACAGTTTTGCACTTGTTTGTTAACGTGGGTGTAGTACACCTACCATGAATTTCTATGCCAGGATCTCAAGATTGCAATTACCCCTTGTGTACCAACAAATAACAATTTGAAGCATTCCAAATACTATGATTAGGGTTATTTCTCTAAAGGCCTCCTACTTTGTGACCCAACTTCCCGCGAGGCTCCTTATGTTATCAAAAATAACCAGATGACCCCCTTTTTTCCGTTACCGTTAAATGTCTGTTATTCTCTCTCCTCTATCTCATCACCACTCTCTGCCGCGTCATCTACAACGACACATCATCATCTTCTCCTATTGGTCGTCTGCCGAGCAAAAAAATCTGACGACCGACCGACGACCTTCATACTCTGAAAAAATATTTTTTTTTTCCTCTCTCCACTAGGGTTTGGGACCCTAGATCTGTTGAAGCTTCAATCCCGTGAAGCTTCAACAGATCTGGTTTGGGTTTTCCCCAAACTGGATCTAGGGTTTGGGGAAACCCAAATCAAATATAGGGTTTGGGTTTCCCCAAACCTTAGTGGAGAAAGAGAGAGATTTTTTTTTTTAAAGTATAAAGGTCGTCGGTCGGCGACCAACCAGAGAAGATGATGATGTGACGTGGGAGATGACGTGGCAGAGAGAGGTGATGAGATGGAGGAGAGAGAGAGCAACGGATATTTAAAGGTAACGGAAAAAAGGGAGCCACTTAAGTATTTTTGATAAAACAGGGGGTCTCGCGGAAAGCTGGTCACAAAGTAGGGGGCCTTCAGGGAAATAACCCTTATGATTATTACCTTAAATCGAATAAAATTATCTTTACACTATTTAAACCATGTTTCAAAATGTTTTGGGGTATTTTGCGTTTGGTTTATAAATACACTCTAAGTGTTGTGAAAAGAGAATATTATAGGGTTATTTCCCTAATGGCCCCCAACTTTGTGACCAGCTTTCCGCCTGGCCTCCTACTTTACGAGAAATACCCATATGGCCCCCTAGTCGCCGTTACCGTCAGAAAATCGTGAAATCACACATTTCACTTCCGGAAATACCCTTCTGTGTTGTCAGGCGTGCCTGACAACCACTCCCCGTCAAATCGATGCATTAAATGCCCAGATTCACCTTTTTGTCAATTCCAACACAAGATTTTATCCCTCTCGCTCCTCTATTTATTTCTTCATCTTACCTCTCTCCTCTATTTATTTCATCTTTCCCAACAACAAGCTTAACTCTCTATCTCCATCTTTATCACCATTAAAGACTGGTTCATGAGAAGATCAAAAAAAGAAGACATGGGTGGTGGTGATGAACAACAAAGTACAGTTACGGTAAGATAACTTGATTTATCTTCACTCTCTCTCCATCTTCATTTTCCCCCAATTTTTCCCCAATTTTTCCCCTTAAAACTACTCTGGTTTTTCGTTTTCTCTCTCTAGATATGTCAAATTGTGATGAAAAAACACATTACGGGTTAGATTGTCCATGGATCTACAGTCCCTGCAAAGCTACAAAATGTATAGGCATTCGATGTGTTTCTGCTGCAAACGAACAGGGAAGGTAAAGTTCGAAAATACCTAACTTGTCAGTTTATTACATGCCCTAGCTTCCAGTGGCTTGATGAGCCGAAGGAGGAAGTAAAAATTGGATCAAGTGTCTCAAAATCTTCACCGGGTTCAAGAAATGGCTCAACTGCTTCAGATTTGCCTAAACCCTGCTTCAACTGTGGCCAGCTTGATCATTGGGCTAAGGAATGCCATGGTCCGATACACCTTGTCCGAGACCACATTGCACAGGTAGGAGGGTGATCCGAACTTCCTTAATGACTCAAAATTATCGGAGAAAATTCTTTACTTGTGGTACTTGCAACAAATTTGATTGGGTCGCGGAATGGATTGAAAAGGTTGAATCACCCAAAGGAAAGTCTAAGATGGTATGTAGTGAGGTTCCTTGTGATGAGTTCTGTAAGGATTTTATGAAGAAGAATGTTATGTAACCTATAAGCTTTGTTCTACCTGTTGTTATTTGAGTATGAATTTCATTTTATTTTGCCTATCTTTGTTCTACCTGTTGTTATTTGAGTCGACAGATCAGTGTCACATAGTGAGGGGGTCATATGGGAAAATGGGGCCATATGGGAAAATGGCCCATATGGGAAAAGGCTCAAATATACAATGTTCAAAACACATCCAACATACCAAGTTCAAAACACATCGATTTGAAGGGGCGTGGTTGTCAAGCACGCCTAACAACACGGAAGGGTATTTTCGGAAGTGAAATGTGTGATTTCACGGTTTTCTGACGGTAACGGCGATTAGGGGGTCATATGGATATTTCTCGTAAAGTAGGGGGTCAGACGGGAAGCTGGTAACAAAGTTGGGGGCGATTAGAGAAATAACCCAATATTATAATAGGAAAATGTCACTATGTCCTGGCAAAATCTGGGTGGGTATACGCAGCCAGCCATATCTTGTGAAAAAAAGTTGACGTACTTTGGTCGAGATTTTTGGTCAGTATCTCCGTTGATTTCAGTATATTTTTTTTTTTGAAATAGAAACTTCATTTCATATTAATTCAAATCATCATCGATACAACACTTGATACAATCTGGAATGTTATTCATGTCCCATAAACCGGACATGTTTCTATAAAGAACCAGATTAGCAAGTTCATGAGCAACAAAATTACAATGTCGATAACAATGAAGGAAATGAATTGACTCGATAATGTCCTCAAATTGATGTATGTCTGGCACGAATGGTCGGTATTGCCATGGAATCAGGTTATCTTTTTGGTGAATACATTCAATCAAGGCTAACGCATCACTCTCGATGATGACTAGTCAAAGACCCATTTTAACTGATAGTTCTAGTCCGAGTAGTACAGCATGTGCTTCCGCCATAGCCGCTGTCTGACAAGAGATATATTTCGATTTCCCGAACAGAAAGGCTCCATTGTGATCCCTGGCTCCTGCCGAGCAACTGGCTCCTGAAGTAGAAAAAGCACCATCCACATTTATTTTGATGATCGATTCTGGAGGAGGGAACCATTTCAATTAAATACGTTGAATCGACTCGGTTATGTTCGACCCGATAGAGGATGAGTTTAAATTTAGAGTCTGCCACAATTCTTTAATCTTTTGTAAGACTATATGGTTATTGTAAGGAATCGAGTAAAAAACCAACATGTTTCTTGCCTTACAATGTTCCCATAATATAATACTAATTTTGTTGAAGACAACAAAGTCATCTGGTAAGTGGATCCATTCATCTAGTTTCTCAATAATTGTTGTAGTAGAGTCAAAATTCCCCAAAGTAATTTCCAGTTGGGTTGTAATTTGCCGTATAATCTCACAATCCATACATAAGTGATTTATTGTTTCATAAGCATTGGCACAACAGGGGCAATTGATTGGAATTGAACTGACATACTTTTGTATATTCACTTTAACAGGTAAACCTCCATGAATTAGCCTCCAAATGAATGCGCGGATTTTGGGAGGTAATCTAGAATTTTTGTAAAACCGTTTTTAATCAAACTGGACTACCGAGATTGCCGACTGAGTAGAGTTCAGAATTTGTTCATATCCTGATTTCGTCGTATAATCTCCACTTCTGTTTGGTTGCCAAATGAATTCATCTTCTAAAACAGTTGTAGTAAGATGAATCGATAAAATTTTGGTTGCAACTGATGGAGGGAAAAATTGTTGGATAATGTGTTCCTTCCGTTTGCGAGACATCGGGTCTATTAAGTCAGCAACATTGGAGATGTCGTCTTGCCATGAATTTGGTCTGGAAATTAAACCCTCTTCAAATTCTTCTTTGTGGAAATCTATTCTTAAATCAAGGGAATTATTTTCGAACAATTGTTTATGACAGATAGAAAATGGCGAGTCATTTCAGTATATTTGTACTTTAAGTGAAAACTAATGGAAACATTAATACTCCGGGCAGAGTATTAATCATTTATCTTTGACGCCGGCTAAATTAACATAATGTTATTAGAACTAATTTAACACCGTTATAATTAATGGAATGCTGTTAGAAAAATTTCTATATTGTTGCTTCGGTTGTCTAATCTCTCTTTAACCATCAATAACATATTTTCATTTTCACCCTTGGTTTTTTCAATTCAATATTTACTTTCTTCATTCCACGTTCAATTTTTCAATTGGTTGGAGAGATCAACTTTTTGTAAGCATTTTTCATATGCTTTCTTCTCAATGAATGTTTCAATAGTTCACTCTGAAAAATAGGAAAGAATTTAAAAGAGAGGTAATGTAGGAGTAACAGAGAACGTCAAAATATGTAGTGGCGTTAAGTTAACGTCCGTAAATTTGTTAAATATTCATTTTCTATGTTATACTTCTATTATATCAATCAACTTATAATTAATCAAGATAATAACATATATAAGATAGTACGAATGTCTATTAGATTTGTTATAAGCTTAAAATGTTCAGATTCGTTATGCCACAACCACGCAGATAACTATGAAGTAAGGTGGGTTTGACGACTTAACCCCTTGACGTACTGCTGATATTTGTTCACAATCAGCCTCCACACTGTCCCTTGGGATTTTATTTTTGGCGTGGCTGGGGAGTCATTGTAAGCCCATTTAAAATGCCTCCGCATCCCAGGTACGTACTAGTCTTCGACCTGTAACCTAGAGTTCTGCCTCCGCTCGTGAGGTGCCTTGTACATCCTTCCCACCACAATGTCACTTGTGTTCTGCGGATATTATAATCTATTAGCAACATCCACTATTATGCCCCAATTTTGTTCTTGGTGTGAGCCCGGAAAACTATTTATAGTATCACTGTGTCAACATACCAAGATATGTAGTGGCTTTCGCTATTAATAATATTGGAGTGTGTATAAAGTGGCCCTCGTTCGAGTAAGTCGTGTAGAAAATCACACTTAAGCTTAGTCTCACATCGCTCCGGCATGGTCCAAGATGGTAGCACACAGCTAAGATGCGTGGTCCAAGATGGTATCACACAACTAAGATGCTAGAACCTAAAGCTGGCGAGAAGAGTGTGTAAGGGTACCACTTCTCTGCCAGTGGCATGGGTTGATGAGCGCACTTAGTTCCCACATCCATTAGGTCAGAGCCCAGATCCTGGCAGAGCCGTGTTTGAGGGGGGCGGGCAGGGCGTTCGCCCTGGGCCCCCACCTCAAAAGGGTCCATTTTCTATGAAAGGACCCAGAGCTAAGGTTATATACCTTACAATACCAACTTAAGCATCTATCCACTACTAGCTCTGTGGGAAGGGAACTGGTTATCCATGTAGTTGATTCGGGTTCGAGTCCTAGGGGCCACATTTTGAAACAAATATTGTTGAGAATACAATTGCTAACTCTATCTTTATTTTTGCTTCACTACACTTTCTCTTAACCATTTTGTTATTTTAGGCGTATTTCGTTAATTTTGAAGTGTTTTTTTGAGAAATAGAAAGCTAGGTGTTTTTTCCACAAAAAACTAATAATACCACATGTGAATCATTAATGATTTTCATCATCTTACATTTTGTTCAATTTTGTGCTCGTAATTTATTTATGTACGAAAGGGTCGCAACCAAGTTTCGACCAGGGCCCTCAAATTCCCAGCCACGGCTCTGGATCCTGGTTACTATGTAGAGGCCAGTACTTTGAAATGTTGAAGTATTTTGAGTGGCTTGCACGAGAACAAAAGCCTTAGCTATATGGTCACAAGTCACAACTAATCAGTGGTCGGATTGTCACCGTGGGTGCAGCACACCTGCAAATCTGCAATGCATGATATAAGATGTTCTCGAAACTACTATCTTCGGTAGTAGTTGAATTATACAAGTAAACAGCTAATGAGTTTTTGAGTAACTACCATGCTTGTTTTACCTTAATGATTGCGATAATTACCACTAATAATTTGCCTTTATTTGTTTCCACTTGTCAGAAAATGATTGATTGAGCATTTTTGGGATGAGATCTTCAAATTAATAGGAGTATTAAATGTTCTATTAGTATAGATTGACGATTCTTCAGGTATTATTATCTATCATACTGAATATATCAATATGACCAGGACAAAATATATGTTCTCGTTTGCTAACCAAGAGTGCACATGTGGTCATCTTGCTGACTAGGATGTTGAACGAGTTAACTAAAACTTTGCGAACACGTAAATAAAGTGATGGTTCTTCCGCTCAAGCATTTATTTCGATCGTATAGTTCTATGCAGTACTATTCCTTCAACTTAATATGTTAAAATAAAATACCATAGAAGTTTTTGTTTCTATCTAGATCGTTTATTTGTTCGTGTATCTACCACATTCCTGCTAATGAATTATCATTCTTTGTCCTAATTTAAAACCTAGCTAGAGCTTCATTCAATGTTGAGAACAAATAGACCTTTCGGTGATGATGTAGGGCGCTGCTATTAGCTTAGCCAACACTGATTTTAGCCCCCAATAAATAGACAGTTCCACCATTTGAGATGAAAGACTGGATAAACAGATTTTTTTTTTGGGAAATGATAGAGTGACTTAGAAATTGGTACTTAGAGGGTGACATATTTCCTCATTTAGAAATAAAAGCGGTCCCCACCGTAGTCAAACTTTGAAAAAACCTTGTCTTTTAGTGATTCCACATCAGCTGGGCATTAAAATGCCCAAAAAATTTGGGCTCTCTAGCATCTCCCTTTTTTTTTGATGAATACTGGATAAACAGATATATCATCTGGTTTGCATACATCATAAATTAAAATGAAATATGTTCGTACTTGCAACGAAAAAACTTAAAATGCGGATGTAGAAACCATCTTTAAGAACCCTAAACATTCTAAAAGAGAGAACTCTAAACAGACTATGAAACTGCAACCATGTATATTTTTTTAGAGGGATTGGGCAAAACGTCCAAAAAGTAAAGGAATATGAGAGGACAGCTCAAATCAGAAAATCAATTAGTGGCAGGGCCAACATGTCAGGGTGGAGGGCGGAATTTCCGAAACACCCTTCTTCTTTTCAAAATTTACGAAACTGTCAGCGAAAAATTCTGGGAAACTCGAAAATTTCTGAAAAATAATCTGACACACCTCCCATCAGACTGTGTACTTTTTATAAATTTACATAATTGCCACCGAAAAATTCCCGGAAAATGCGAATTTTTTTTGAAAAATAGTCTGACGCACCTGACATCAAACTTGGTACTTTCCACGAATTTACAGAATTGTCATTACAAAATTTACCAACTTGCCATGTTCGTTCTTTTTTCCATATTTTTTTTTTCTCCCACACATATTTCTCTCTCCAATCTCTTTAAATTTCTCTCTCCAATCTCAACAAATTTCGTTCTTTTTTCCAGATTTATTTTTTATCTCTTTCCAATCTCAACAAATTTCTTGTAGTTTTTCATTGATTTATACAGGGGAATTTTCTTGTGTACCGGGAATTGTTCTGTGTACTGGTCATTTGATTTTGTACCAGACATTTTTGTATTGAGAATTTTCTTGTGTACCGGGAATCGTTCTGTGTACTGGCCATTTGGTTATGTACTAGACATTTTTGTACTAGGAATTTTCTTGTGTACCGGGAATTGTTTAGTGTACAGGAAAATTTGTTTTTAACTTTCGAAATTCTTTCGCCAATTTTCCAGATTTATTTCTTTTTTCTTTTTTTATTTTTAGATTTCTTTCTCCAATCTCAACAGATTTCTTGCTCTTTTAAAATATTTTTCTGTTTTATTAGATAATCTTTCAAAAAAGATATAGAGGGCAATAATATAATAAATTGAAAGAGATGAAGAAGATAAATAAGAACATAAAACTTTTAAAGAGAGAAAGAACATAAAACTTTGATGTTTTTAGAGATTGAAAGAGATGAAGAAGATGAGTTTTAAGAGTCTAACTATTTTTGTTTAAGGATCATTCATGGCAAAAGAAACATTAAAAGATAGCATTTAAGCCAAGAAGATGAGTTTATATTAAAATCACTGACTTGAAAAAAACAAGAAACCTTAGACAAAAACAGATGATTCTTTGATCTATAAATAGATGAAGAAAGAAATCAAAACAGTAAGAGCTGGAACGAAAATTTCAACTAAAATTTTCATCCGAAAATGGCGACATTAATATCTGTTTTGGTTGTAAAGAGAAATAGATTTTGGAAGTAAATCTAATTTGAGAGATTTTCCCAAAATTTTAAAACAGAAATCAAATTTGAGAGATATTCTCCTCAATGAATGCTTCAAATTAGACTTCATGTAATGCAATTTTCAATCAGTCAGATAAGTAAGGAAAGGGAGTCTGAGTTGGTAAAACAACTGGACAGGGGCAAAATGAATCAATCGATGGAAAGGGAACTGTCAGATTTTTCTGACATTTTGGACCTAATCCTCAATTACGAACTGGATTGGGGTTTAACTTTATTTACCCCCACTTTTTAGGGCTTCTGACTCATTTTCGGTTTTTTTTTTATTTAGTGTAGATTTGAATACTATATTTGGTATATGAACTCTGATAGAGTACGCCTTCATTGACCATCAGCCTTAGTGTTTTGAATAAAACAAGGAATATTATCATATTTGCTCATCTTTCAAAGGGTGTGAAAAGACAAGAGTATTATTTATTGTCTTATTATCCACGTAGGGTGAGGGGTGCATGAAAGCGTCGGCGAAGGTTTGCTTCTAACGTTTTCCTTAGTAAATAGTTAATCTTTTTATTTCCGCCATTCTTCTTTAATTATTATATCGTGACATTGTATTTTATGATTTTGCATGCAAGTGGATTCAATTTGTTTGGATAGTTGTTTGTGGGCATGTTGATAATTTATGCGTTTATGAATTTCATTTTAAGATGGGAGGGTAAGTTTAGCTCCTTCTACCACATTTGCGGAGAAATTCAAAAAATAAAAACTCAATAACTAGTTTACTAGTTTTATGTATGCAAGAGTTTTTCGAGTTTGGTTTCTAACAAAAGTATGTGATATAATTTCAACAAAAAAAACAAAAGTATGTGATAGAAGATGACTCTTTCTATTTATACATTTCTTGAAAGGGTAAAATAGAAAGCACTAGTGTGATACAATTATCAAAAGATTAGACCGATTTAAGAGATAAAACAATATCAACAACTAAGATTTTCTCAAGGCCTTATGTAAAAATTTAGAAAAAATTGATGTTCAAAATCAGGACGGTTGATTTGTGTTTCTCTTCAAAATCAATTTTGAATGGCCGCGGCTTTGGGGAATAAAGAAAATTCTCCGGGGAATAAAGAATTTTCTTAAAACTAGTCAAATATTATTGACTTTTATGTTTATTTTTTATTGCTAAGGGGCTTTTAATTTTAGAAGATACTATAACTCATCACCTCTCTACCACCTCATCTTCTCGCCACCTCATCATCTTCTCCGTCGAAGGTCGCCGGCCGACCAGTTTTCCGGCCGGCGACCTCCAAACATAAAAAAAAAAAAAAAAAAATTTCTTTTTTTTTCTCTTTTCCTCTCTCTCTCTCTCTCTAACCCTCCGACGAAGGGAGACCTTCGCCGGAGGTCCGGTCTGTCCATGAACAGACCGGATCTGGTCTGTTCATGGACAGACCAGATCTCCGGCGAAGGTCTCCCTTCGCCGGAGTATTAGAGAGAGAGAGAGGAAGAGAGAAAAAAAAAAAAATTTTGAAGGTCGCCGGCCGGGAAATTTCGCCGGAGAAGATGATGAGGTGGCGAGAAGATGAAGTGGCAGAGAGAAGAGATGAGATGGAGGAGAACTTTCAAAAAAATTTAATTTGCATTCCCCATAAAAATTTATTCCCCGGAGAATTATAAAAAAAATCTGAATTCCCTGGAGAATTTATTCCCCGGAGAATTTTCTTTATTCCCCAAAGCCGCGACCTTTTGAATTTGGGGCCTTATGATTTTCCAACCAAAAAGATCAAAATTGAACTTATTTTCCCAAAAAGGAAAGAAAAATTATTGAAGCTAGGTTGGACTTTGGAGTGTAATGGCAATATGCGTGGGGCCGACACAGGACACTCTCTCTCTCTGGGTCTGTCATATTCCTTTCTATCAGTCGGTCATTCTTCTGTTTCATTCTTTTGTCTGGAAGATTTAATTATTCTTCGTGTCCACATCCCGGACACGTTTCGCGAATATGTACGTGCCAACATAGTGCTACATCTAACGGCTGCTGATCCACACCAATCTCCTTTTTACCTAGTGCGTTGTGGGTTCCATTTTATTCCTTGCCAGGGTAATATTGTATTTGAGAAAGTTATTATTTTTTTGGAAGACGACTACGATCTACATAAGTCGTGATATTTGATATTTGACGGAGTACATCATATATGTGATAAGCTCAGTCTATGGATTCCCCTCACACTCACCCCTACACAGAACCTAAAAGCGCTAGTGTTCGAAGACAACCACACCTGTCTTATAATTATAATAGTTGCTTCTTTGAAGTTCAAATACAAAACCGGTCCTTAGCCGAACGAAAGGAGGTCCATATCCAGTATCATTGGTGTGGGTTCGAAACCTTCTAACTCCAAACATTTTATATGTTATTTTACTTTTCTTCCATTATTATTTTTATTCACCAAAAACAAAAATTACTCATTGCATTAATATTTTTTAGATTGATTTTATTTTATCATTTAAAATTAAGATTACTCAGCCAAAATAAATTTGTTTGACAATTATACTTTTTAGTTTTTTCTCCAAATAAAATTTCATTGTTGTAATTATTGTCGTAGGTTATACCGCACCATCTTTCCGAACTTCCTCTTTTTCTTTAGGGTGAAAATTTGAGTCTGTATTGTCCGTCATTATTACTCCAATGTAATTAAATTTTAAATAAATATGAGATAACAAGTAGAAATCTCCGAAACGGGGAGTGATTTATTTATGTAATTCTTTTAAGACTTCCACTGTAACTCGTTGGTCAAATACGATACTAGTTTTTCATTTATAAGTGATTTTAGTTTAAATCATTTTTGAAAACTTTAATTAAACAAATCTGGACTTCGTCAAAAAATTTCTTTAATATTTAGCCTTCCCTGGAAGAAATTTCTGGATCCGTCAATGTTTATACCCTAATAATCTCAATTCAAATAACCAAATATTTCACCTTCTCTAAGATTCGAACCTGGGACTTCCAGAGTTTTCTCGAGTTTACGTCAGCACCTTAGAACCACTTGGGAGTTTATCGTAGTTGAGAAATTGAACATCCAATTCACTCATTCTATGGGTAAATTTTTTTACTAGTTATTGTAAAATAAAAGTTACTTACTTTGTTTTTTCGATGAGAACTTACTTTGTTATTTGCCTGGTCCATTAGAATCAAGGGATTTATTACTCCATCTCATATATAAGTGATTTCTTGGAACACTAGACACAATAAATATCATCTACTAAAGTTAAACCCACGAAAATATTGTCTTCAAACTTTTTATGAACACTAGACAAATACATAGGCTAACCAAAATAGAGATCAAAAGTAATGAAATAAAGTACGGAGTAATTTTTTTGTCCAATGACAAATCCAGAAAATGAAAAATAGATGGCTACTTCTATTTAGCAAGTGACAAATCGTTTTTTATTTTTATTTATTATTCAATAATGATTACAATAGTCACTACAAAGACATTATTACATCGATGCGATGTGATAAGCATAATAACTATCGAAATAATATTAACTTAAAGCCCGACAAAATGAAATGACTTAAAGTCCACATAAACTACTTTATTTATACTCAAGTTCAAATCTTAAGAATGCAAACTTTCTACGTGGTGCGAAGTACATTGTTGAATATATATCTTAAACTGACATTCACATTTCTTTTGGGCTCTAAACCTGACTTTTAGATTCTAAAATTTTAACTTCTGGCATTGGGTACATTAGAAGAGTAGGTTTTTATTCATTTGGTTTAACAAAAAAAAAAGGTTTTTATTCATTTGGGGTGTCTTTTGGATTTTTGGCCCTTCTTTTTATTCCTTCTTGAAAACAAGACTCAAAGTTGGAATAAGTCCAAAAAGGACAGCTCTAAATAACTTATGTCATCATCGAATGCAAAATGTGAAACGAGTTCAAAGGATAGATATGAAAGTGAAAAAATTAGCGTGGAAGAATAAAAGCCAAGTCCGAATGACAGAAACAGAATTCTCGAGTCAAAAGTAACTAACGTCAGTCTAAATCTGTACAAATGTTAAGTGCACTGTACAACGTACAGTGTTGGATGCACAATACACATTGTGACCTGTATGAAGTATGGTATACAAATTGCAATTGGTATGTACTAATGCAAGTTTGTTATATACAAGTGGCAATTCACACACTAATGTACAACTAGAATTTTCTTTTATACAAATGGCAATGCACATTGTATATTTGTAATAATGTATTATAAGTATTATTGAATTATAATGTATTATAAGTATTATCTATTATAATGATAATAATAATTATTCTTATCATTATTATTTATTTTTGTTATCTTCTTTTTTCAAATGTCCACAAGCGTTTTCTGTATTCTTAAAACATTTTTTTTTAAAGTTCTCCAAATTTAGACTAAAATGTTTACGAAACAAATTTATTTTCGAGTGTCTCTGATTTCAGTCCTTAACTAATAACAGAGATATTGACATACATTTAAAGTGTTTCTAACGAATAATGTCTGAAATAAATAATATATATTTGAAGACATTTTGAATAACAGGTACATTTTGGATACAATCTCAAATGTGTGGGACTAAAAAATCAATACCCCCACACCCTTACATAGAATGATAGAAGTCCAACAATAAGACCAACCATTCAAACCCATCTATAAAAGACATTCCATTTTCTTGATCCAACTGAAAAGGACTCCAAGAGGCAAGAGGTGGATTTACTTCTCCTTGAAGAAAACAAGAACTCCACTCCTTTCTCTTCCATGGATAGTTCAAAGTGGCCACAGGTACTAATAATCATATTAATATCATATAATTCATGATCTATGATGGTTTTCTTAGTTGGGTTTTAAGATCTTGGGTCTGAACTGTAAGAATCTTAATTTTTTGTATTTTTTTTTTGTTGAAATAAAATCTTAATTTTTTGTAGTTAAGAATTGTTTGTAAAAAAAATTTCTTCTTGGAATTACTTTCACTTTGTTTTTTCTTTACTGTATCTTTTGCTTTTATGG
>BEHA01050049.1:0-16532 GCA_002897215.1 Eschscholzia californica subsp. californica
ACTCACCTAATTTGCTGACTCTGGAAGTTTGTGACAAGGATCATTTCCGTGATGATTCTCTTGGGTGTGCCTCTTACTCTACGAAACAAATAAATTTATTTTCTAGGTTAGATGTAATCTAGTTTGTAAGATTCAAGAGAAGCATTTCGAGTTTATGCTTACAAAGAACAACACTTTACATCAAACCATTTATTAGTGGGCTAATATTCACATTTGATATATTGAACAGGGATTGTTCGCTTAACATTTCCGACTATAGGGCAACGCAGAGGCATGACGTGTGGTTACCACTTCAAAATATTAAAATGGGAAGGTTACATCTTGCAGTAACTGTTTTTGGTGTCTGCGAGAATGCACCATCAGAAAAGGAATTAGCCACAAATACTGCAGGTGAAGCTGCCGAAGAAGCCCCAGGTTCAACTATATCTATAGTGAAAGATAAAAAGTTGGAAGACAAATTTGAACCAATATACTTTGAAGGTCAAAACAAAGCCGGGATTCAAAACCCGGGAATTGAAGTTCCCCAGATAGCGGAGCCTAGAAAACGGAACAGTATGCTATCTAAGATTCAAATACACCGAGACGGCAACTTCTCCCCTGATATATCAGCATCACCTAGACTCCAAAATAGTAACAACTGTAGTGATGAAAATGCGAAGGCAAAAGGGTCAAAGTCAATCCTCGCAGTTCAGAGAGGCATAACGAAGATCGCTTTAGCTTTTGATAAGCTTCATAGAAACGAAGATTCTAAAATCAGCCCTCGTGCTTCTTCTTCTTCCACACACAACAATATTTGTGGTGTTTCTGATGGGTTTAAAACAGACAAGGAGAGTTCAAATATAGGTAAAAATGACGCTGTGAGTTCACGCAGGGAAAATGCAAAAGCCGTTGCGAAGAGCATGCTAAAACGTGTTCTATCTCCGAAAGGGTTGAAAGTACCGAAGGACGACTCAGGATCATCATGTAGTGAGATAGAATTTAGTCAGAAATCAGGTTCATCCAGTGAGGATTCTCTAACCTCACCAAGGCTATTTACACCTGCTGTTACTAGTGGTAAGGTAACTCATTTTTAGAGAACTCATCCATTCGAATAACAAGATGGATTCCTGTATGAAATTTACAAGCAGAGAAAAAAATAGAAACTTTAATGCAGAAGATGGCCTTGCGAAAATAGGAATACTTTGTACATGTAATTTTTTCATAGTCGTGGACTTCTTGGAATGTTTTTATGGTTCTGTTGAACTAAATAAAAATATAGAAATGACATAAGTCTCACCTTCTACTAAACGGAGCGGTTGCGAGTGTGCAATTATCAGATCCAACACGTAAAAGGGGTACATAAAAACAAGTATAAAAACGATATAATTTTGTTTCGAAGTGTACAACAGGAAAAACTACACGCCATCGTTGTGCCTTTCAAATGAAATATCATCTTATTTAGTCGACGGGCAACAAAGCGATTTCAAAATAAATAAAAAAAGAAAAAGAGGAAGATGAAGATGGTAATGGATGGAGAATATGCAGTTGGCGGTGCTTCATGGCGAAGTAGAAGATGAAATGGTGGTTGATGGTTGTTTTTGGTCCTTCAATTAGGTTATGCGAAAGTGTTAAAATTATGTTTGAAAAGGGAAAACTTGAGAAACTAGGGCGAAAGAAGGGTAGTTAAACTAGCAGCATCTCCGATGGGAGACTCTAAGAAAAAGTCGAAAATTCTAGTTATCAAGTGTCAATGAATATTCTCTTTTCTAACTGGCAATATAGAGACACTCTAAATTCTTTGGGTCTGCAAATGAGATTTCTAAAAGAGAAATAATATTCGGCCCGATACCATTACCACTTGGCTTTACCGCTTAGGTGACCGTCTCGATGACGTGTCACAAAGTCAAGCCAATTTTCAAAACCGGAATCAATGAGCAGTGGCAATTCAGTAATTAATATTCCCACCAAAGAGAACTCTTTGGGACATTTAATTAACTAGGTTAGTACTTCTCTTTTATTTTTCAATAAGTTCTTCCAAACTCTACATCCAATGGTTGTGATGAAATTTAAAATTTCACGTACTTCAACAAATGTAGGCCGCGGCTTTGGGGAATAAAGAAAACTCTACGAGAAATAAAGACTTAGTCAGTCAAAGTTGACTTATGAGATATATTTAATTTTTAGTCCAAAAATTAACTTAAATGATTTTGGTTCCCTAATCTTCATATCCTCTCTCTTTCTTTCTTCATCTCTCCCGCCTGGCATTCTCTCTCTAAGTCACACTTCCTCTCTCTTGCTCACCGATACTATCGATCCGATATCTTTTAAGTGAAGATTTCGTTTCGCCCTACAATCGGTTTGAATCAGTTAATTCTCACTTTACGTCCCACGGATACAGACATTGTTTCCATGGAAACCTTTTTTGAGGGTTACCTAAATTGCTATTAATCAGTTATGAAGTATCAATCTCTCTAACCTAGATCTTTTTTTAGTGTAATTTTAATGTTGGAATAATAGATCTATATAGTTAATGGAGGAATAGTAGATCTTCTAGTTGAGATGGTGATTTAGGGTTTGGCTTTGTAGAAGATTTTGTAGAGAGAATATACAGGCTTTATGGCTAGAGAGAAAAAAAAAAGGAAAGAGAGTTGTTCACTTGTTCTTGATGCAATAAGTTAATAAGTCGATCTTACATGAATACTGAGAATATAATCAGAGTATTATTTCATGTGTGATTGTGTGAATAGGTTCTCTTTCATGCTCACGTCAATTCTCTGAAGTTGGTTTGGCTTCAATCTCATCCCGAGAGAGAATACTTTGAGTTTTGATGGGGTTCAACTTCTAGGTCAATCTCACACTAATATTTGTTCTTTTTTCTTATAAATACAAACATTTCATATCTGAGTTAGGAGAATTTCATTGTATTATATTACAACATATTGAGCTTTCGAGTCATCCAGGTTTTGCTATTATCTAATGGGTTTGCTATTATCCAGAATGAAAATCAGAGAGAAGGAAACAATAAGCAAGAGAGAGAGAGAGAGAGAGAGAATAGAAGAGAGAGAAACATAAGAGAGAGTGATGAAGAAGACGAAGATTATGGGGTAATGTTTGATCAAGTCACATTTTGGACCAAAATGAAAATCTTCTCCCTAAGTCAATGTTTATTGACTAAGTCTTTATGCCCCGGAGATTTTTCTTTATTCCTCAAAGACGCGGCCTAAATGTATAACCAGTCCATTTATTTTGTATGTTAAATTTTGAGTGGTTAATCTTCATTTTTACTATTGTTCATTTTATCCAACAAACAACTCTTTTTCTTCAACAAATAGATCATTTTCTTCACCAAATCCTATTAAGAGGGTTCTTCTTAACCAAAGGTTTGTGTTTAATCCTACTTGTTTGTTAGTTTTTTAGTAAAATATTTCTAGTTTATAAAAATGTTTGTTAATTTTTTTTACCTACGTGCTAAGTCTATCCCAATAGGTAGTTTATTTTTTTACATTTATTTATATAATTTTTGGGTTCCTAGTCGAAAAATCTACACCCAAAACACACATTTAGTCCACCCTAATATTAATATAGAATTTAAAGTCAAAATAATAATTATAATGGATATTTAGTCCAAATTGACCCATCTCTATAGAAAAAACAGATCTCTATCATTTTTATTTAATCATAACATCCATTATAACCTTTTATATAAGAAAAAATTCACTTTTGAAAACCAATCCACACAATTCTCTTTCTTATTTTTTCTCAAATTTTTTCTATTGATTTCAAACTTACTATCTGTTCGCAATATACACGTTATTTAGTATCAATTACATATATTTCTACAACAAAACACATTTGGTATAGTTAAAGTATGCCTAGATGTCAAAGTTACAGTGTTTTTCTGTTTATTGATTCTTGTTTTGTTTCATAAATAACGTTTTATTTATTGTTAAAGTCTCATACTTTATTTCATTTTTTTTATATGTGTCATACATAACACATTATGTGTCAACAATGTTTCTTCCAAACAGAAAAAGGACTAAACTTCTATTTCCTGGAAGATTGGACCTTAATCCCTTTTTGAATTTTATTTTGGGTCTAAAACCCGTGGACCCTTATTTATATTAGTTTTTGTAGATGTATACAAATCTTATAGTTTTGTTAATTTTTTAGGAAAAGTATTTCTTGATCATGAAAATGTTATCTTTGTTAGGATTGGAGATATATACAAATCTTAGAACTTTTTTTGTTTTGTAAATTAGGCAACCTATTTGGGTGATAGACGTGGAAAACAAATACTCTTAGAGAAAGAAGATGATGATGATGATGTAGAAGTCGAAGAGGATATTGCTTTTGATGAAAATGAAGAAGACGGTAATGGTTCGGAAGAACAAGTTGGTGGTTCAGACACTAATGAAGCAAATGTTGAAGAGTCACTTAAAATTGGAAGAGAATTCAATGATCTTAATGAGGTATATGAATGTTATAGAAAATGTGAAATTATAATCGGATTTATCATTCAAAAACGAACTAGTAAGAAGGATACTAGTGCAGTTGTTAGATATGTTACTTTTACTTGTGGTCGAGAAGGAAAAAGAGCTAGCAATTCTGCTAATATCTTGAATCCAAGACCACTACGTCAAACGGGTTACAAAGTTAAAATCAGAGTAACTCTTAGATTAGATAACAAATGGAGAATAACATCCTCGTTCCTTGATCATATTCTCAGTCCTTCACAATTCTGATTCTGCAAATGTAATAGATACATGAAGACTTCAGTGAGAAGAAAATTTAAATTACATGAAAGAGCGGGGATTCGACCGTATAAGAGGTTTTGTACAATTATTGAAGAGGCGCATGGTTATGAGAACCTGCCTTTAAATGAAAGACATGCGAGGAACTATGTAGACGGGCTTAGGCGAGGTCGTCTTGGGGAAGGCAATGTTGTAACAACACAACGCTATTTCTTGAAGATGAAGGCAGAAAATAAAGATTAAGTGGCGATGGAGAAAAGATGTAAAGAGAGCACACTCAAAGATGCGGGTAGGTGGTGGAGAATGTTGATTAAATGACGATCTTTTACGTTATGACCAGTTATGTAGAGCATTTGAAGAAGTGGTTGACTTGTCATTTAAGGACGATTTTTTTATGATAGATGCCAAAGGTACATTGACTGGTGTGAAAATGAGAAGAAATCTATACCCATTTATAGGTCAAGTGCTATTCCTACTCCAACATCAAGTGTCAATGCAAAAACCCCTTTAAATGTTAACGATGATGGAGTTATGTTGCATGACCCACATTGTGTTAGGCGTAAAGGGAGAAGAACCAAATCTACAAGGTTTAAATCTACGCGTTTCAGTTAATCGTCTAAAAAGAAAATACCGCAATGATTCGAGAACTTTGTCTCTTTAATTTATTTATGTTTTACGTATAACTAGATATTATTTTGATTTGTCAAACACAGGGTGATGCGGGTCCATCTAAGATAACGTGCACCCGAGAAGGCGATGCTCATTATGCTCAGTTCATGTCATACGAAAATGTATGTGTTTCTAAACTATTTATATTGCATAATTTTATCACAATATAATATAATATAACATAATATGATATAATATAATTTAATGACAATTGTTTTAGGTTAATACAAGTAGAGAAGATGATGAGAACGTGTCTTATGCGTCAGCTATGCCATATTTCCACTATGCAAACCTCCTAAACCAAGTTGATCAAAGATATGATAGCTAAAATTAAAATTGATGGGTTATTTTTTTTTTTTTTACTTATGCATTTTGTATGTTGTCTTCACTTGTGCACTTTGGAATGTTGTCACCTATTTTGAAGCTATAGCCTATAGTACTTTTAAGATATATTATTAATAGTGTTTTCATTTTAAATGTAACACAAGATTTTTCTGTATAGAAAATGAATTAGATATATTAAACTAAGAAAACATTGTATGATATGGAGTACTTTATATTTTTAGCTAACGAAAAACACGCAACAATTATCTATAAATGTTTAATGTTAGACAATGTTATTTGTGAACCCTCCAGTAAGCTTCAGAACTCTTATTTGAATGAGAGAGGAGAGACAAATAGTTGTTGGTGAAAAGAAAAAAATGGCTATAAAAGAGGTAAATAAAAGGTGAGAAATCGATGAGATAATTGGTTAAGATCAAATAAGATTTTGTGTTATACAGAGGTCGGGAATGCGATTTGGTGGAACACGGAGAAGAATTTCGAACTTTCCTCATGGTTAATAATGGTGTCCAAGGTTACTGTAAGTTCATCTGATGGGTAATGGTGATGTTGATAATCATCAATGTGTTGATAATTTGGACGGGTTTGAAGAGGAACGTGGCTCACACTATTTGACTCTGCCCTATATTTTATACAATTAAGTTGACGGAATCAAAGATCGAACCAGTGAGTGATGCGAAGAAAGGGAGAAGAAAGAGTTACTAGTTTTATACCTACTTAGTACAATAAAGGTTATGTTTCTTTGTTGGTCTTTAGGGCCTGTTTTGTTAGTCTTTAGGACCTGTTTTGTTGGTCTTTAGGACCTTTTGTTATTTTCAATTTTATTTAGGACCGAGTGTTTTGATCATAGACCACTATTGGGAGTTTCTTCATCAACTTACAACTCAATCTACCGATGTACCGGAATCAAAGGCGCTAACCGGAAAAGAGAAGAAGGTGAAAAAAGCATCGGTTATAAAACCACCCTTAGATGGTTTGTGGCGGCTGCACCAGAAGTAGCCCACCAGTTAGATCAGGCAGCTCTAGAGGCAACCCAAATGGGCATTACTTGTCTTGTTTGTCCGATTTTGGATGTGTCTTTGTTATTTTAAACTTCATGATGTAATTCTCATTAGCCTTTTGGCCTTTCAATGAAGTTTGATTTCCAAAAAAAAAAAAAAAATTGGTTAAGATTTCAAAAAGTTTTTGAGGGATAAGATTTGTTTAGAACGAATTGTTGTTCAATTTGGTTGGAAACCAAGACCGCAAAATCAACTTTTTGGGTCCACATCATTAACACGGTAAAACACACGGTAAACTTTACGGTACTTCAATCATTTTCTAATGATATATGAGGCAAAAGTTCTAGACCTACGCTAAACTTAACAAATTGTCTTCTGACACGTGTCTTTGGGTATCCACGTTTGCACTGGGCAGGGTCAAAGTTGGGCGTTTGCAGTTAGGTCCGTCACCATACCCTAACTTGCACTTAAGTCTCGGGTCTTTTTTATCTAGAACGTTGAAATGTATCAACGGTCCTGATAAAAAAAATCTGAATTTATCTCCCATTTTGTAAGGAATGACTACCTTTCACTGTCTTTGTCTTCCTCTTTCAATCTTTCTAGAAAAAAAATGTTTACCTTGTTCTTGGTCTGGTATCCACGTTTGCGCCCAACTTTTACTCTGGCCTGCGCAAACGTGGATACCCAGCGACACGTGTTAGAATGCAATTTGCCAGGTTTACTAAAGTCTAAAACTTTTGCCTCGTATATCATTTCTCTTTCTAAATACCTCTACTTAATACACATGTCATTTTTAAATTCAATAGCAAAAAAGTAGTTAAAAACAAAGATTTGTATTCGATGAAAATTTTATAGTGTGAGTACGTGGCACTTAGAAAACTCAAAAGGACATTGTAATTTTAGAGTGTCTCTATTGAAACTCTATAATAAATGCATTCACCTCATAATAGTGTGTCTAACAAAGTGTCCCATTGGAGAAGGTTTTTAACAAAAACTGCAAAAATCACATGTGGCACTCTGAGTGTTGGAGTTTGAGTGTCCCATTAGAGATGCTCTAAAAGGAAGAATAACGTGTCAAGCATAGGTTACAAGATTTCGTGTCTAACAAAGTGTCCCATTGGAGAAGGGTTTTTAATAAAAACTCCAAAAATCATACGTGGCACTCTAAGTGTTATTGTGTTAAAGTTTGAGTGTCCCATTAGAGATGCTCTAAAAGAAAGAATAGCGTGCCAAGCATAGGTTACAAGACTTTGTATATGGGTTGGTAGAACCTTCTGCAATAGTAATTAAAACCGTGTGTCCGTTAAGCTTCAATTTGGATGCATAAAAGGGCAGGGAAGGATCCAGGATTTTCACTTAGGGAGTGCGATTTATGTACTTAAATAAAAAAAAAATTTCTGCAAACACAGTAATTAAAAAAAAATACTTATATTTATTAGTCATATTAATACATCAACGATTACAAACACAATTGACCTCTACAAGAGTTCATATGTTGAAATGTCGCATAATCGACTTATTGTCAATTTCACTAAAAACTTCTTTCTTAATAAAGACTACTAAACTATCACCACGGATTACTCATCTTTTTTCTTAAGCGTGTTTTAGCTAACTTCATTGCTGGAAAACTCTTTCAACGGAGATAGTTGCAACTGGCAAAGTTAGTCATAAAGTGATAAGCAAAAGTAGAAACACTCCAAACCAATAATGACCGCTCATAGTCTCGTACATATTGAATTCTAGCTTTGATGATTTAACAAAATCAATTACAGTCATAATATCTTGATTTTTTCTTTGTAGTACTTGTGAATTGAAGTTTGTAGGGGTTTATGGTAGATAAATTAAAGTTTATAGAATTTAGGGTAGATGAATTGAACTTTGTAGGATTTATGGCAGATGGATCGAAGTTTATAGGTTTAAGATAGATAAATTGAATTTTATAACGGGACTTGAACCCAGGACCTCACACTCCGACTTCGCCACAACTCAACCTCAACCACTAAGCCAAGGTCTACTTGATGTTATGTGTACACACGATTAGATATATATAGGTGTAGATACATATATATCAAAAAAGACACTTACAATGTTTGTAGTAGAACTCGAACTCATGTCCTCTCGGTTGAGGAGGCACGTCAACCCGCTTTTTAACAACTAAGCCAACGCAAATCTTTGTTTTCAGGAGTATCTAGGGGGTGCGCCCGCATCCCCTCGCACAGTGGTGTGGCTGAGAATCTGGGGGCCCAATGCGAAATTTTAATTGGGGCCCTTTATATCGCAATATGACATTAAAAAAATTGTGCATCCTAAATAATATTCAAAATAAATTTGATATATTATTGTAAGTATTTAATCTCAAGAATTCACAATTTCATTGAATGAATTATAATAGTAGTATTTGTACGACGAACTAAACATATGACTACATAGTCTACATTAACAATAAACATTGATCATTTTTGTTCAAAATTCAATAGAGAAACAAAAAGAAATAAAATTAATTTGATAGAGAAAATGGGTAAAAAGAGAGAAAACTATGAAGAAGGTAGAAAATGAAAAATTGAAATGTCAAATTTAATTTTGTTATCTTATGTTTGCCTTGTATTGACATCTAACACGTCTAGATAAATATAACAGAGACAAGTCATAGAGAGTCATTGTGGAACAACTGAACTGGTAACTACTTAGAGGTCATCTGTGGGGGCCTACAAAATAATGTATCTGGTCTTGGAACATTATAGCACAAGTCAAATCTTCGTCGCCCCATAAAACAAAAATGAAACTGAAGGTCACCAAAGGATCTAACCTGAGTTCCAGTATTCTTACGGCTTTCTCGACTTTATATTATTTGCTTGTTAAAAAGTCAGAAAAAATGGGCCTTAGGGGGAGGGGTGCCAATGCGAGTATGCGACCGCACTGCTCGCACCCCTTACCCATGCCCCTGCCCTTGCACCCCATGGATCCTTCTCTGATAAAGGGGAACTTGTGTTTGGGATAAAGTTGCAAATGTCTGATGAGTCAAGGCCAACTTGAGGACAAGTAGATATGTGAATTACACGCAGAAAAACTTTAGCAATAATTTATTATACTTTTAGGTCACGATAAGCCATGTGTAATATCTAACACTAACTCATAATAACTAACACTAACTCAATGCAAAAGAAAAAAATATCTAACACTAACTATCTTGAAGTTTTCCTTTTTTTTAATTTGCATGTCGACATACCAAATGTAATAGCACTTTGAGTTGGTTTCAATTATAATTAGTATCAATTTGTTTATTCAGTAAAAGCACAAATATCCAATTCTAGTTTTCTTAATACTATAAATTTACAACAGCTCCATAACGATTTTTATTGCATAGTCTTAGTTACTTGCAATCTATTTTGAAGTAAGCAAAAATGATAAATAAACTAGAATATCCCAATTATGACTAAATATTTTGTGTAACCCTAAATTCAATAAGGACCAACTGCAGCTTGACAAACGATGAATGACAAAGGTGACAGATGATAACATTTCAACGAATAATTAATTGATTATTTTGATTAGTTGTTCGATTATCTTAATTCCACTACTATAGCTTGGTAGGGTGAAAATCTAGTTGTTTTAGGGTTTGTGGTTGAAGTTTATGTTAAACAATTCTAGAGAGAGAAATTTCGTTGAAGTTCTCTTGTTTTCTGATTTTATGCAATTTCTTCACAATTTTTTGTTGATCTTAGTCTCAATTGATAATTGAAAGAGAAGTTGCGATTGTTTCAAAGTTTGCAGAATATTGGAAATAGTTACCAACAGTTTCAACTTGCAAAGTGTTACAAACCACCCCTTTTGTAAAGCATTACAAATAATTTGCGATCTATTGCACCCGTGTTACGGACCATTGCAACACTAGTTGCAAATAGTTTGCAAGCCATTGCAACATCGGTTGCAAAACATTGCAGATGCGTCACAAACCATTGCATCTCTGTTGCAAAGCATTAAAAACCCTTTATCCTCTATACTTTCTCCCTATGATTCATCTTTCTTCCTTATATGATATTTGTGTCGATTTCTCAGATATGAAGTAAAACATGATTCATTCATTGCCTTCTTTTTTTTCAAAAGGGTTATTAGACGCTGCCCCTATATGTTTAGGGATATTATGAGTACGATAATCCCAAAATGAAAATATGTTTGGAGTTGACCTTCATTTCGTTTTTTTCCGGCAGATATCGGTTAACTGGTTCACCGGCCAACCACATGCGTGAATTTTGACATAAATACCCTTCACAAATATTTAGGGTTATTTAGACATTTAGCCAACCAATTTAGTGATATTAGGACTACACTCCCAAAATAAAAATATGTCTTCACTTTACCCTCATTCTAGATTTTGTTGTAAATATCAGTTAAATGGTTCGGGTGCCAACCACATTCATGAGTTTTGTTAACCTTCATAATTAATATATGTAGTTAGCACGAGAAAATATCCAAACCCAAAATCTCTCAAACCAAATATCCCAAACCCTAAACAATTATCTCATTTGTAATCACTCTATCTTTCTTGGAATCTCCCTCTCTTTCTTTCTCTCTTTGAAATTGACAATCGTGATTCCAAACTTGAAAGAAGTGAAAGCTTCGCAAAGTCTAAGACTGGATAGTCCAATAGTATAAGAAAACTTTCGATTAACCAGTTTGAGAGCATGCATACGTACGCAAGCATATATCTACCCGGTTATAACACTCTGTCTCGATGCCTTCAGAAATGCTCTTGAAAAAAAGCACCATCCATGTACATAGAAAATTCCTAGAAATTAGGTTTAAAATCGTGTCAATCATCACCAATTTTGAGTTTTTTGGAACCTTATGTGAGGACTTAGTCCACCACAACGTATAGATTGTTTCCTTGTAATTTACTTCATTGGGTGTACGCTCAAGCTTACTAAGTACCGAGGCCTTTTGGATGGGTCGTGGAGCCTTTACCAAGAACAAAATCTTGTACATGTGGGCTTGGGTCTGCGGCGGTAAAAACGAGGACAGTATCGATAATTCCTAAAGCTTTGGGTCTCACAAGTGGTATCAGAGTCGAAGACGACTCTTTGTTGAGGTGAGGGCACTATGATAGTCCAACATCACTCGGGAGAGTGTCCAGAGCCTGAGCTATAGGTGTATGCTCAATCTTATTAAGTACTGAGGCCTTTTAGGTGGGCTCGTGGAGCCTTCGCCACGAACAAAACCCTGTACCTATGGTCTTGGGCCTAAGGTGGTAAAGGCGGGGACCATATCGATACTAGAAGGGCTTTGGACGTCACGAATGGTATCTGGCCTTTATTCAACCAACGGAAAACCTAGCTATAACTTGCAATGCAATTGTAAGAAAGAAGGCAAGCATCAAAAAATACAAATGTGGTTTCCGATAAGATTGAAGATGAAGGTACCAAAATTACTTATTCCTCTTTTGTGAAGATAATGGTCTGAATAGGTTTATTTGTGTTATGGGTACTCACAGCAATCGTGTACTTCACACGTGTCTATTTGAGTTAGTTAGTTAATTGGGAGATAAGTTTGCTAAGTAGTTAGGTTTTTGTAACTACTCTTTCTCACTGTAGTTTCTTTGTATTACTATTCTATATAAGAGAGCAGATGTAATTGCATTTCGTAAGAAGTAAAGCAATATACTTTTACTTCAAACGGTATCAGAGCTCTAAAAAGTTTTCGTTAGAACAAAAAATCAGGAAAACCAAAATTGGGACCAAAATCATAAAAGGAAAAGAATTGAATCTTTTGCCATTAAAAAAATTAAAGAATCGATCTCTACAAGAAAGGAAAAGAGTTGCATCTTCTGTCATCATATAATTAGAGAAGCAATCTCTTCACAAAATGGAGAATACATAAGCCATTTTTTATGCTCAAACACATAATACAAACCAAAGTGGTCGATATTTTGGGGAATAAGGATATTTTTCGGGGAAAGAAGTTTTAGGTGGAAACAATTGTTTTTTGTTTCTTCCAAACACTATCACTTCTTGTGTTTTTATTTTCTTCTTCCTCCATCTTCCTTCAATCGTTCTTACCACCATCAACTCCGGTGACCATTAATTTCAGTGACCATTAATTTCAGCGACAACAACTCTGGTGATCAATCTCCCTCTCTCTCTTCATCCCTCTCTATCTCTCGCTTTATCCCTCTCATTTTTCTTCTCTCTTTCCTCTTTTTTTCATGGTTTCGGGGAAGGGACCATTCCCTTCACCAGAACTTAGAGAAAGAGTGGGAGAGGAGAGTGAGAAGAGAGAGACAGTGAAGAGAGAGAGAGAGAGAGAAGAAAGAGACAGTCAAGAGAGAGAGAGAGAACAAAGATAGAGAGAGGAGAGAGAGAGGCGGTCTAGGATGGTCGAAGAGAAAGATCCGACTGAAGAAGAGACAAGGTGCATTCGGTGACTTGTTTTTTAGCTTCCCACCCTTTTCCCCGGTTTCTTATAATTGAAATACTAGAACTCTTATTTCGGCTAGGTTAGATGGTTCGAACTTTCTGGTTTGGAAAGATCTAATTAAAAATGCCCTAATAGGGAATGACTTAGTATGCTACCTATATGACACCTATGAAGAACCCTCACAACTTACTGTAATTGAAAGAAGAGATGTGGTTAATTCAAATTATAATCAATGGAGGAAAAATGATACTTTTGTAAAAAGCATGTATAAAGGCCAAACGACTATTTTGTGGCAATCAATGATACAGTTAGTGATTCTAAATTGTCAGGAATAGGTCTTCAAGGTCTTGGTAAGAAGTACTCACAATTTGTTGTAGCTATACAAAAATAGAGAAGGAACACTAACTTTTGCAGAACTTTGAAGGAGGCTAACTCATCAAAAGCATTGGCTAAAGGAGCAGGAAACTAATGATAAACTGAGTCCCATTCTGTGAGGAAGTTGCTGAATAAGGGTGTTATGAGATCACCTTTTTAGAATGAGAGAACACTAAGTCAGAATCAATCTCTTGATTCTGGATCAAGAATGCAAACAAGACAAAATCCTTCTCAACTTAAAAATAACTTCTTTGATTACACCACACTACCTTGTGTTATTTGTTACAAATGGGGTTACACAGGGGCTACAAGTCACATGGCTCACAATAAGATAACCTACCTGGTAGTATTCCTTATAAAGGTGAAAATAGAGTTATAATAGAAAATGGAAAGTGTTTGGACATCGACAATACATGTAAGGCTACTGTTATAGCAGGACACACTCCTTTCAACTCAAAAAAGGTGTTACATGTACCAAATATTTAAAAGAATGGACTATCAATTTCCAAGTGTACTAAGAAGAATTTTTGTAATGTTGAATTCCTCCCACGGGGCTTTCTTATCATAAACTTATGGTCCAAAGAAGACCTTGCATATGGACCAATGGTGAACAACTTATATAACCGTGATTGCACAATGAGTCCTTACACTCACACACAAGGACATTTGGAAGAAGCATATTTTGTTCATGCCTCAGCCAGAACTTGACATAATAGGCTTGGGCATCCTTCAAAAGAAACCATCTTGGCCTTGGAAAAGAATCAGAGAATTCAGCTATCTTCAAGAGATTTCAATGTTATTTGTTCCTCATGCCAATTAGGCAAAGGTCAGAGGCTACCTTTTCTTCCATCTTAGAGTATCTCTTTTGGACCTCTCCAATTGATTCACTGTGATATTTGGGGGCCAACGCCATTCACTACCGTATCAAGAATCAGGTATTATATCTTGTTCATGGATGACTATAATAGGTTCTTTTGGGTCTACCCATGAAGCAAAAAATCAAATAGTTTGGGGTGTTTCAGGACTTTCAGAGACAAGGCCTGATGTGACTTATACTGTGACCTATCTTTCTTAGCCCAAGTTGAGGTAGTTGTCCTGATTCTAGGAGTTGTGAACCAAATATTTAAAAGAATGGACTATCTCAAGGAAACTCTAGATGTTGGAATTGAATGAGATGTCCTTCGACCAAGGATGCAATGCGAGCAATTTGTCGGATATGACAATTGATGAGGAAGATCATCAAGTTCGGATGATTTAGGAATCGTAGCGTTTAGCTAGAAACCAACTACTATCGTCAAATCACGAAGTGATTCGCGGCTAACTTCGTCTAGATCCTACAACGGGTTACACAAAGAGTGTCAATTTGATCGGAATATATGACTATAAGGATGAAACATATATACATGGAGAGACACATAAAGATATGTCCAAAAGGGCAAAAAGAAGTTTTGGCAAAGATAGTACAAAAAGCCCGAATGGAGGCATTTTGGGCCGGGGCACCAAAGGGATGTTTTGGGCCCAAAAGAGGGCCGACCATGCATAATAGGGTGCCCATAAGGGGCCACCGGCCAGATCAAGTCATAAACCCATGCATAGGGCGGCCATAATAGAGGAAAGAGGGAAAATGGAAAGTAGTTTCTATTTTTGACTATTTCTTTAATCTTATTCAAAAGGACTTTCGGGGAAACCTAATTAGGGTGGGACTCTAACATAGGGTTCTATGTAATGCCTCTTTGGGACTTAAATAAGGTGTCGAAAATTCTTAAGAAGCTTTCAACCTCTACAACATCAAGTAGAGAAAGAAAGAAAATTCCCACTCTCTATCTAGTCCAAGAGGAAGGTGTCCTTCATCTAACCATTGGCGTTATAGCTAGAAACAAGGTGGGTGACCAACGTGATTGTTCGGTGTCCTAAGTAGAGGAGCTACAATTGAAGCTCTTGATCTTCTCAAAAGCAATTGGAAAGGTTCGAGGAAAAACTAGCGATAATGGTATTTATGCAACTAGTTTTCTTAGTTCATCATTATTAGCTTATGCATGAGATTCTGGGCAATACTAGTGTTAGACACGAGATGCCTGAGATTTCGCTTAGAACACTAGTAGACACCATAACCAAACAGGAATCACAATATCTCCAGGGCATGTCCAATTTCTTTCTTGATACTTAGACTCATATTGTGGTAGTTGTCTTGATTCTAGAAGATGTACAAGTGCTTACTGCATTTTTCTTGGCTCTACTCTTGTTTGTTGGTCTTCTAAGAAGCAACACACAGTATCCAGGTCCTCGGTACTGAGCTTGAGTATAGGGTTTTATCTTTAGCCACCTCTGAGTTATTGTGGATCTCATACTTAATGAAGAAGCTTCATATTACTGTCGAGAAGCCTATGATTCTCTTTTGTGACAATACGGGAGCTAAGTATCTAGCATCCTATCCAGTTTTCCATGCACGAACTAAGCATGTTGAAATTGATTTTCGTTTTATTCGAGATCTGGTACAACATAACACAGTACAAGTAAAGTTTATCTCTTCTGATGAAAATCTTGTTGATGTGTTTATTAAGGGTTTTTGTTCCCTGTGTTTGATTTCCTTCGAAGCAAACTTATGTTTCAGCTAAGATTGAAGATGAAGGTGCCAGAAATAATTAACTCCTCTATTGTGAAGAGCCTGAATAGGTTGATTTGTGTTACGGGCACTCTCAGCAATCATGTACTTCACACGTGTTTATTTGAGTAGTTAGCTAATTGTGAGATTAGTTTGTTAAGTAGTTAGGTAACTCTAACTATTTTTTCTCTCTCTAGTTTCTTTGTATTACTGTTCTATACAAGAGATCAGATGTAATTGAAGTTCATTAAGAAGTAAAGCAATACACTTTTACTTCAAAAAGTGTAGCTTAACATGATAAAGATAAAGCATTTAAAAACGGCACTAAGAAAAAGCATAAGGTATTGGATAAAGATAATATCTTCTAAATCCTTGTTAAATGGAATAAAATAGTAAAAGAAC
>BEHA01050049.1:19043-56051 GCA_002897215.1 Eschscholzia californica subsp. californica
AGCTAGATCAGTCCCTTAGTCAAATACTTGAAATACGGGGAAACCAGCTGATGTAAATGAGACAAGAAGAGTTCGGCGTAAGAGTGCTTCCTACCCATCAACTGATGATCTCCTACCCAAAAGATCTCTTCCACATTCTTTCTGAGGTGTTTACCGCAGGATGAACAAGAGTATGTAATGGACGAAATGCATAGGTGATCCTTGTGAAAATCACGTTGGGCCTAGATCCTGTTGGAATCGGAGCCGATTTTGGCTTGACCCGACTCGTCAAACTCAGAAACAGAATGCACCATTGCGTTTGTCTCGTCGAGCTCTTAAACTTGGAGCCAAGAATCACTCGAATCCGATTCCGGATGAATGAGAAATTCAAGTTTAAAGTTTGGACGAAGATCGGTTGAAATAGGGACTGAAATGTCAAAACGGACAAAGTTAGATTGGGGACCATCTGGGCGAAGCGAGCACGTCCAGATCTGGACGGCTCGCGTTCCACCCGAGTTTCTGAAGCGAGATCTGACGGTCGCGCGTCCTATGTTTCGGGACAACAGTGGGACGCGACCAGAAGCGTTGGATCCGCGAGATCCAACGGGTCGCGTCACCTCCGCGTCGGTCACAGTTCGGGATAGGCTGAGATCTTGATCTAACGGCCAATTATGTCCTCTGTTGGGCTTAGTTAGGGACAGATCTAACCCCATCTAACGATGGGCGTTTCTTCTGAGTTTTAAAGCCTGATCCGACGTCCCAGGTTGCAACCGACTCAAGAAATCAGTTATTATTTCAGATTAGTCCACCGATTCGAAAGGATACATCCATTAACCCCAAAAGTCACTATGTACCCATTAAATTCCTATATAAACAACCCAAACCCTTCTCATTTATCATCAATTCATTCTCTTCTCTTCTTCTCTTCCCTTCTAACAATTAGAGTTCTGGTTTGCCTAGAATATCTGATTGGGAAGTAATTCTAGAGGTTCTGGTTTGCTTAGAATATCTAGAAAAAGGAAGAAAGAAGTTTTGAGTGAAGTGATAATCATAAAGCATCTAGTACATCAAATTCATTCTCTTCTTCTCTTCCCTTCTAACAATTAGAGGTTCTGGTTTGCCTAGAATATCTGATTGGGAAGTATTTCTAGAGGTTCTGGTTTGCCTAGAATATTTAGAAAAAAGATGAAAGAAGTTTCAAGTGAAATTTGAATTTGCGAAGCGTCTAGAAGATCATCCGCATTAGTCCAAGAGCTCATAATACTTACAAAGGTTTGTCCGCTTTCAGAGTATAAAAGTACCATCTTAAAACTCTGAAAGGAAAGTCGTTGTATCCCGAAGGCATACACCCTAACGTTTGGTACTGTTACGGGGGTGTAAAATGTCTTAAGGAAAGAGAATTTATTCTCGCCTCGACTACATTAACATCTATCTCGGTTAATCCGAAAGAAGGAATATTGATAAATCATTATTCTTTAATAGTCTATCTCTCTATAAGTTAGAGAAAGGAAACTCTGTCTAAATCAAGCCAAGGCAGAAAGAAATCGACTTATCGATTGATAACCAGAGGAACAACAGATCCTAGTCAGACAATTGCTGAGAGCTGGGTATTATTGGCCCAAAATGCAAGAGACCCTTTATGAGTTTGTGAGGTACTGCCTCTCATGCCAGCTGCATTCAAGGGACCACAAGATGCAGCTGATCCAAGGTTGCCTGGAACGCGGTACGTTCCGGTACGTGGTACGGTACGCGGTACGTTGGGTTGAGAGTATTCGGTACGCTAGGGTATACTTTTTCGGTACACAATTCGCTAGGGTACGTTTTTCGGTACACTCAATAATTCAAATATATACATATATATATATATATATATATATATATATGAAAGCAAACTTTACCAATTTGATTAATTTATAAATATTTTAAAATAAACTATAAGGAGAAATTTGTACCTAGTAATTTAATTAATGTTCGAAAATTAAATATAAAATTGAATGAAACATAAAAACCTAGCATAAAAAACTCAAACAATTACTATTAAGTCGTCTTTTAATTGCCTTTTTAAATACTTCTCCTTGCAAAATTTGATATAAAACTGGATCCGCTCGTAGCGTTGGATGGTATCTCTCCATCTTCATTATCATCTTCAACAGCCACATCCTCAAGAGACTTCCAACGCATCTCTTCTAGCCTCACAATTGAATCATCTATATGTGTGTGTTCAGGATTTATGTCCCACTTTTAAAACGGACCATCCTTGTAACTTTCAGAGAATCGAGATTGGAGGCGAATGTTAGAGTGAATGTATACCAATTTATCAGCTCTATCGGAATTCAACCTATTTCTCTTCACACTATGAATGAATGAATATGTGCTCCAATTTCTTTCAGCCGATGAGCTAGTAATAGGTTGGGCCAATACCTATAAAATAAACAAACAAATAAATTAAGTATGAACAATAATAACATTAAAATAATAATACCAATTTACCTTCTTTGCCACTTCTACAAGCTCTGGAGTTTCTGAGCCATATGTTGATCACCAATCAATAGCATCCATGGTCACAGCATCAATTTGGGCAGCTACCATAGCGTACATCCCCTTTCTTGAATGGAATACTGCATATTGTTCACGGAATATTCTTGACTCTTTTTCATCTTCTGCTATTTTTTCAAATGCTTCCATAACACCCATCATAACTTCTTTGTCTTGATTTGGACTCTTCCTAGTAGTACCCCCTGGTGCAGGTGTAGCAAGATACCGAGGATCATAATATCGTGGTGTTAAAGAAAATCCAAGGCAATGCATTGGAATATTCATTTTTTTCCATCTTTCAAGCACTATGTTTTTAATATGAGGGTACTTGTCTGCATGATTTCCCTCTCTCATAATATCTTTTATTACACCAAGCATATTATCCATCTTTTCGTAAATTTCACCCATTTTTTGACCTTCTCCGTCACAAAATTTGATTTGAAAATATATCGGTTTGGTGATCCGTGTTATGTTTTCCACATCATCCCAAAATTCTTCACTATTGATAGTTTCTGTAACTAATGCTCCTAACTTTCTTGTGTGATCATCTCCACTTTTTACTAGATCTTTCCATGTTTTAACAACAACAGTGGTTGCAAGAGCCTCTCTACAATCAACAAGTCGCTTTAACAATATATAGTGCGACGCAAATCTAGTCTTTGCTACTTTTAGAAGCTCTAGTTTCGAATGATTTCTAAATATAGCTAAAGCATGTGTGTGATTTATAAAGTATTTAACAATATTTTTCCTCTTTTATAAGTAGCTCTAAACCAGTCAAACGCTTTTGCCGTATCTTTGAAAATAAGGTTTAAAGTATGAACTACACATGAAGACCAAAAAATATGTTTGTGTACCTTTTCAACTTCCTTACCGGCAAGTTTGCAGTTAGCTGCATTATCCGTCACTACCTGTAGCACGTTTGATGATCCAACCTCTTCAATCGCTTTAAGTAAAAAATTTGAAATTGCTAAACCTGTTTTTTTATCCCTTCGAAATCTTGAGCATACAAAAACATGGCACCTCGACTGTTTACTGCAATTATATTGATTAAAGGTTGATGTTTCATATTAGTCCAACCATCTGAAACAATAGAAACTCGATGAGAATACCATGTATCTTTGACATGTGTCATATCTTTCTTAATATTTCTTTTGCATTCATCTAATAAAGTAGTTCTTGCTTTTTCATAAGATGGAGCTTTATAACCTTTAGGAGCTCTATTAATTGTTGTTACCATCTCATGAAATTGAGGATTTCTTAAAACATTAAAAGGAATTCCATTTGCACACAACCGCTTCATCACTTTCATGTCAACTATATCCCTATCCATAATTCGGAATGCATCTTCAAGAGGACTACCTGATAATGATTGCTTTGGTTTTGTGAGTGTAGAGTTTTTTAGTGAAGAAGAAATTCCTTTTTTTTCAGCTTCATAAACTCTTTTACGGACTTTCTCATACAAATCTCTATTCTTCATTAATGCATCACAACGCTTAATTTCAGCTTTTTTTCCAACTTCAACACCAAAAAAGTGGGAATGAATACGTGTATATGAATTAGTGAAATTACCACGACAATGTTTGCAAGTCCAACTCTTTGACCCTCCAGGATATTTTGATGGATTAGTACCACCAACAATTATTTCGTTAAGATAATGTTTGGATATCAAATCTTCTTTTGTGACGCGTGATTGTTTACTGATATTGGTTTTCGAGCCTTCTTGATTAACACTATTATCAACATGAACTTCGTCTTCATCAGATTCATCGTCTAAATTATGAATATTGCCTTCTTGATTAACACTATTCACCTGTGATGATGAAATTTCAATATCATCCCTTGTTCTTTTTCTCCCGAATGTCATCTTTATGAAACACTAGTGAAGATTTAATTTTACTAGTATTGAAGTTATGAATAAAATTGGTTGTATAAGACCAATATTTATACTATAGTGCCTATTTCTAGAGATTAATTAAAAAAATTTAGATTTAGTTAGAATTCCTATTCACATAAAAAGTTATTTCTTAAAGAATAAAGTAGTTTACTATTTCTGTATACATTAATTTGCATAGTAAATCAGGAAACAATTAATTAATGTAGTTTAGTAAATACTAAATATAGTTGGTCTTGGTCCATAACATAATACTGTAATAAAATTGGTTTATGAGTAACATAATAAAAAATTCGTTTTATTATGTTTGGTGTAAAATTCGTTTTATGTATGTGTTGTTGTCTAAAATTTGTTTAGGGTACAATATAATAAAAAATCAATTTTATCTATAGATTACAAGTCAGTTTTGGATTGAAACAGTTTGCAAGTCATCGGACCACCAATATCGGTGGAGAGTTAGTTTCTTAGGTTAGTTACAAGCGTATAAAACGGTTATTTTTTGAATTTTGAGACGGTTATTGGCAGTTTCGGCCCTGTTTAGGGTGCTTTTATTCTCGAATTTAGGTTTTTAAACCTATAATTCCAATCTAGTCGCTCTTAAGGAGAATTTGTTCCTGTTTATTTGATTTCGAATTGGTTTCTTTTATTATAATCTTCAATCAATCATCATGGGAGAACCTAGTAATCAATTTATCCAACAATTGTGGCATTAACGACCGAAGATAATGATCCAATCACGGTAGAAGGAGAAGATTTGGTTTTCCAATCAGGGGAAATTATTAAGCATGGTGTAATATGGTTTCAAAGCTCTAAAAAAGTGGAAATTCTTCAAGCATTATCACGGTTATCTAGGGTGATACACGGCCCTCATCAGTTTCATCTTTCGGAAGTTAGAGATAATGTTTTCTTAATTAAATTTGCTACCGGCACAGAATTAGATATAGCTATGGATAGTTCTCCTTGGGTTATTCAGGAAGAACTCATAGTTCTTCAACGATGTCAACCAGATGTGATGCCCAATGATCATAAATTTGATACTGCTTGGTTTTGGGTCCAACTGCATGGGATACCCCCTAATCGGCTAACTTCGGAGACAGTTAATCGTCTGGCTGCTTCCGTAGGGAATTTTGTTCCCACTATTAAGGAGGAGGCAATGAAATGGTGCTTATTTGGCCGGGTTCGAATAGAACTTAGCCTGACTAGTAAACTTCCTGCCAATGTCTATTTAAAACTGACTAACTACAAGATTCTGGCCATTTCTATTAGGGTGGAGAAACTACCCCGATTTTGTACCTCTTGTGGGTATTTGGGACATACTATAAAATTTTGTCCAACCATGATGGCTTTTAATGATCTTCTTAAACAGAATTTAACGGACGAACGGAGAGTCAAAGTTCTAAAGGCAATGACTCCGAATTATAATGATGATTTTAAAGTCCCATATAATACTAAAAATAAAGTTAAGGAGGCTGACTCGTTTAGTCAAGAAAAATTGGAAGATAAAGAGTCTGGATCTGATACTAATTATACTATTAAAACTAACTTTGGAGAATTGTTGTCTAACTTGTGCAAATCCAGGAAAAGAGGAATAGAAACTTCTTATGTTGTCACAGGGATGTACTCTAATGTGCTTTATCAAGGTGAAACTTCAGGTTCCGGAAACACCATAAGTACTCACCAATCGGGAGATCAAATAGACGAAGAAATGCCACAATCCGAAGAAAGATCGTTCAAATATTTCAAACGAACTCCTCATCAGTTAGTGTTGGACAGTGAAAGGGCATCGGCAGCCCAAATGCCGCATAATCCATGAAGATCCTTGCGTGGAATTGTCGGGGCCTCGAGAACACCCCGACAAAGGAAACACTTAAACAGTTCCTAGGTTCAATTAAACCGTCGATGGTTTTCTTATCTGAAACTAAGATTATTAATTATATTCCTCTTCCTTGTTTTAATAATTACAATTTACCGAATTATATGTATGTTCCCTCTCTTGGTAGGAGTGGGGTCTTATCCTCCATTGGTCTAATGAAATAGATATGGATATTCATCACTACTCTCACAATGTTATTCATGCCACTGTCAGGAAACTTCATGAAGAGCCTTATGATATTTTCTGTATTTATGGACCTCCGAGTGTCCAATATAGGCTTACTTTCTGGTCTAATCTTCTTCACATAATTAGAACCAGCACCAACCCTTACTGCTGTATAGGGGATTTAAATGCTTTGAGTAATAATAATGAAAAATTGGGTGGTAATCCTAATATTCCGTTTATGACTCATTTTCAGCAATTTATTCAAAATGCTAATCTTATAGACTTGGGATTCAACGGACCAGCGTTTACTTGGACGAACAACAAGTCCATCCATCATCTGACTAAGAAGAGACTGGATAGAGTTTTATGTAATCCAGATTGGCTAATGCAATTCCCAGAATCGGGTGTGTTTCATCTCCCTCGGTACAACAGCGACCACGCCCCAATTTTACTCAAACTCACAGTCGAAGGTCAACCGGTAAAAACAATAGCAAAATTTGAAATATTTTGGACTCGACATGAAGAATATCGAAATACTTTTACTGATAAATGGGAAAGATAAACGGGTGATTTTTTAGAGAAAATAGGCCAAGTAAAAGAATCGTTGAAAAAATGGAGTAAAATGGCTTTTGGAGTTTTGAAAAACCGTTTAGCTATTCTTCAAAAAAGACTTCATGATATCCAATCTCTGATTCCTTCCGAAGACAATCTTAACAAAGAAAGCAAAATCCAAGAAGAACTTATGTTTTTGGAAGAAATCATGAGAACAAAGGCCGAACAAAGGGCGAGATCAAAGTGGGTCCAGAATGGGGACCGAAATACAAAAGCATTTCATTTAGCTATGTCAACGAGAAGACAAAAGAACAGGATCCATCAAATAACACTAACAAATGGGGAGTCAACCAAGGACCCAAAAATCATTTCAGAAGAGTTTCAGAATTTATTTCAGGAAGAACCGGTTTGCGATACTCCCACCGAAGTTTTGAATAACTATAAGGTTTTCACGGCTGAACAACTGACCGATATCTCAAGGATTCCTTCGTCAGAGGAAATAAAGGCTGTAGTCATGGAAATGGGCTTGATTAAAAGTCCTGGGCCAGACGGTTTACCATGTTATTTCTTCCAACATAATTGGGACACAATAGGTACAGAGCTTACTTCGTATATCCAACAAGTCTTTGCCACAGGTAAAATTGACCCTCTTTTAAATCATACTACTATAGCCCTTATTCCTAAGGTAAGGAACCCGAGTTCAGCCTCGGAGTACAGACCGATTTCCTTATGTAATTCGGTATATAAATTCATCACTAAATTGGTTGCAAATAGGATTAGACCTTATCTTGAAGAAGGCATTATGTGGACCCAAAATGCTTTCGTGCCGTCTCGCCAAATTATAGATAATATCATCATCACTAAGGAACTGTTACATTCCATGCATAAATCAAAAGCTAAGAAAGGTAATTTTTCCCTTAAAATGGATATGGCAAAGGCCTATGATAGGGTTAACTGGAAGTTCCTTGAATCGGTCCTCAAAGCGACTGGTCTTAATGGGACCATCCTGCACTTGATTTTGTCTTGCATTACCACACCTAGATTCAACATTCAGATTAATGGGTCGACGGTCGGAGACTTTAAGGCCTCTAGAGGCCTTAGACAGGGTTGTCCTTTATCGCCCTATCTTTTTATCCTAACCTCCCAATCTCTCTCTCTCCTTTTTAATCATTATGAGAATCAAAGTACATTTACAGGTTATAAGATCAATTTAGCGGCTCCTAGCATTACACATTTACTATTCGCTGATGATCTCATTATATTTGGTAAAGCAAATCAAGATAATCTAAACACAGTGATAGAACTAATGGAGCACTATAGCAGATTCTCAGGCCAGCAGGTGAACTACTCCAAATCTTCTCTTTACTTTAGCAAGGGTGTCCCCAACCAGACTATTCAGCAATTTACTCTTAAATTGAATGCCCCTTTGATGACTGATAGAGAGAAATATCTTGGTGCTCTTATTCTCAAAAAGGAAAACAGGATTGATAGTTATAACTGGTTAGTTGACAAATTTCATCAATCTCTTTCCAACTGGAAACAAAAATTCACAACTCAGGCAGGTAAAACTATATTGATAAAATCCATCTTATCTTCTTTCTGCACTTACACTAGTAGCTTCCAACTCTTGCCTATTGGTACTATAAACATGCTAGAAAAAATCGAAATATGTTTTTGGTGGGGTCATCATTTGGAGGATAAGAAACTCCATTTTATTAATTGGGATATTATCTGTACTCCCAAAAATAAAGGTGGTTTGGGCAATAGATCGATAAGAGAAATTAACATGTCTCTTATAGCTAAACTCGTGTGGAATTTTCTAACTAAACCAGATGATATGTGGGTTAAATTATTGAAAGCTAAATACCTCAGATCATCAAATTTTTGGAACCACAATCACACCAATGGTAACTCTCACATTTGGATAGCTATTAATAAAATAAAACCTATCATGAAGAATAATATACTTTGGCAAATTAGTAATGGTTCAATGATTGATATTAGAACAGACCCATGGATTCCTAATACCACTAATCATCTCCTTACATATATTAACAATCTACCTGAACATTATGAGAAGGTATATGATTTAATTGTACAGGAAACAGGTAACTGGAATCATCAAATCATTTTTTCCTACTTTAATCAGGATGATGCAGAGGCTATTGTAAATATTCCTATTTATCATAATAGGTCAAAGGATGTACTCATATGGTGTCCAACAGAACATGGTAAGTTCTCTACCAAGTCATTTTATCAGGAAATCAAACAAATTCCTGTACTAACAGATCAAGCTCATGAATTTCCTTGGAAGTTATTTTGGAAGAAAAATCAGATGTTACCTAAAATTCAGACTTTCATATGGAAATTAGTCTATGAAGGATTACCCCTTCTTAAACACATAGGAGATAGAGTCCCTTACATTGATCAAGATTGTCAGATCTGCCTCATGGGAGAATCAGAAACAACTAATCACCTCTTTGGAAGTTGTCGAGTTTTTAAAGAATTAGTTCATATAGCTGAGTTAGATGATCTGCAATTCATTAAAGAGGATCCAATTAAAACCCTAGCTGCTATTCTCAAAAATAAAAATATAACGGAAGAGAAGTGGTACCAAGTCACTTATCTGTACTGGGAGTGGTGGAAAACTAGAAATGATCTCCATTTCCAGAATAAGGTTCCAAATCTTGCTAGATGTTGGTGGAAGACGAAAGACGCACTCAGGTACATCACTATTAACCATTCTTCCTCATCTACTAACCAAACTTTTCAGATAAACTGGAGTCCACCGGAAGAAGGAGTAATCAAGATCAACTTCGATGGATCCTTCAAGGATAATGAGGCATCTTGTGCTGCAATAGCACGCAACTCTAATGGAGAAACAGTAGGCATAAAAAAGCGGCTTTTAGATCCAATCTCTCCGATTCACAGTGAAATCGCCGCTCTCCAGGAAGCCCTAACCCTAGCGGATGAGCTTTCTTTCCCCTCTTATATAGTCGAGGGAGATGCTAAAGTGTTAATTGAATTAATCCAGGCCGTTGAACCTGAAACTCCGTGGAGATTAACGGCGTTGATAGACGGCCTTCGGGAGAAAGTTAATGGGAGACAGCTGGCTCTTGCATACTGTCCACGTATGTACAATAAGGACGCGCACGACCTGGCCATCTCGGTTTTACCCTCCCAAAGTTGATAATTTGTTTTATAACCCCCGGATGATAGATGACGTTACAAGTTAGCATCCTGATTTGTATTTATTTTTCGTATTTGGTCCTGACTTTGTAACTTTTATGTTATTTATGATATTTGGGTTCAAAAAAAAACAAGTCAGTTTTGAGAATAAAAAATTATTAGTTGGGAAGTTTCCCAACACAATGAAGTTGCCTTTTCGTTTTTCATTAATTTGGGAAGCTTCCCAATGCATGCACAACTCCCAATAGAATTCAAGTTTCTAAATATATTAATATAATATATTGCCTAAAGACTCTTTTCATCTATTCATATTATCATCAAGTAAAAGGAAAGTTTATATAGATCCAATGGTTGCAAAAAACCCTAAAAAATTCGAATTTATTTATGATCTGACGATCAAAAACTGATCTAGACTCTTTTAATCTGACGGTGAGAATAAGCAGCTCTATCTATAAAACTAAACTAAACCCTAAAATATTTTCTTAAAAACCTAAAAGACTAAAATGAAACCTACAGAGACAGCCATCTTCTTCCCTCACTAAACAACCTTTTGTTAAAAATCCTAAAAGGCTAAATGAAACCCTACTATCAGAGAGGCTATGGAGTCCGAAAATCGTCGTCTAATAGAGAAAATATATGTGATGAATCATGGCGAGACCCTAAAAGCTAAAAGATGAAGATCTAAAACAAAAATACAGGTTTTTCAATTTTTTTCTTCAAAAACTAGTATTTTTTTCCATCTTCTTCAATGAATCTGGTTCGTTCTTAATAACGATTTGGTTCGCTCTTACCGGCGATCTGGTACGCGAACGCACCCTAAAAGGGTACGCGCGAACCAGATCGCGGTTCGTCACTACTCCTAGCGAATCTGGCAACCTTGAGCTGATATCCCTAACCCCCATCATCAACCATTTCCCTTTTGCTTAATGGGGTCTGGACTGGGGTCTGGACTTAGTAAGCCCTGAACAACAAACAATCCTCTTGGTAAGCAGTGGATTATTCAAGAAATGGGTAGAAGTCGTGGCGCTGATACACACCAAAGGCCCTAATATTATATCGTTTATATGGCAGAGTATCTTCACCAGATTCTGGAATACCGAGGATTTTGGTGATCGATCACGGAACCCAGTTCGACAACAATGAAGTAAGAGAATTTTTGGTGAATGCCAAGTTAAAGCTACATAGGCTAGCATAACACACCCAACTGCTAATGGACATGTAGAGGTAACTAACAGGACTTTCGTTTAATACGTAAAAACCAAATGCCATGAGATAGGGAATAATTAGGTGACCGAACTCCCAAGTGTTTTATGGGCTTATCGAACTACCCTTATGAGAGCAAGTGTGGAGATTTCATACAAAATGGTCTACGACATGGAAACTGTTCTGCTAGTTGAAATAGGTAGACATAGCTTTTGAGTAAAATACTTCGATCCTGAGAAAAACCAAGAAGTCTCTAAAATTACCTAGACCTCGTAGAAAAAGTACATGATTAAGTTGAGCTCAAAACCCTCATTTACCAAAACACGGTGGTCATAGAAAACTAAGCCCACATAAAGGAATGAAAATTCAAGTTAGGATATATAGTTCGGAGAAGTTCCAGATATATGAAAAAGCTGTCAACAACTGGGCTTTTCCTCATATATGAAGGTATGTACAAGATCATAAAAGTATTAGGGCTCAGAACATTCATCTTAGGAATCGCAGAAAGTTACATACAACCTCTGCCCTAGAATGCCGAAGTATTTGAGAAAAGCTTTTACTAAAAGAATAGAGGAAACTTTTCAAGGCACCCCCTAGAAATTTTCTAGTGTAAGGATCGTTGTTTTTCGAGGATGAAAATTTTGAATTTAGCACGATTAACGAGTAATTTGTTACATATTTTTGAAAATCTGTTAAGTAAGTTCTGCTCAGGCAAGCATTTCACGAAATTGTTTGTTACAAAGCCCTGATTCTCCCATAAGACATCCCTGCTTTTCCAAGCAAATAAAAAATGTATAAACCCTGCTTCGTCAGGCCACCAAAATTTGAGTTTTGTTAGCTAAAGGGATGGAAAGATATAGTCTATCATATAAACAGGGACGGATCCAGAATTTTCACTTAGGGGGTGCAGATTTATATACCTAAATAAATTATTATTTTTTTGCAAATAGACTATATGTTTTATCTCTCTTAGTTTTCACCAATGTTCTAGCAAGTTCAAACCATTGAAATACTCACGACTTCAAGATCCAAAGTATTGTAGTACTTTATATGGCCCACTTAATTTGAATACGATAGGACTCCATCCCACGACTTCAAGATCCAAAGTATCCGCACAAGCACACAACCGCTAAGCCAAGTTCTGCTTACTATCATTTATATGCATGAACAGATATATAGTAACATACGCACGAAAAAAAGTTATTTAAAATGTTTGAGGAGGGGTTTGATCCCACGACCTCACACTCTTGACCAAAGTCTAACAACGGCTCTCACCTTTAAGCCAGACATTTGTACGCATTTTTGATTTATAAGCATGATTTATAAGCATGATAACATACACATAAAAAAAAGTTATTAAAAATGTTTAGGGAGGGATTCGATCACACGACCACACACTCAAGACCAAACTACAACAACAGCTCTCACCATTTAGCCGAACGCTTGTTTATGCTGTATTCACCCATTATTAGATATCTATATAGTTATATATATATATACCTACATAAAAAAAGTTTATCATTACTACTATATTTTTTTTCGGGAGGATCCATGGGATGCGGCTGCACCCCCATGGATCCGCTCCTGCATATAACATACTCACACATGAGTGTACCCATACCGTGGGTGATGAGCTTCTAATGTAATTAGTACCGCACTAATGATCATGTTTCAAACTTTCATGACACACATTCCTCCCTCTCTCCCTTTATATAATTCTACGCCAGTTCATCCCACTAGTCTCTCATTAAATTTTTTATGTTTGATATAGTTGCATGAAAGAGTCCTTTAAATGTTTGACACTGGCCTTCTATATTTTCAAAAATTATTTCAACATCATCACGCAAGATTGGACAACAAACAGAAACGGATCATTATGAATAATTACAAGAGAAGACATGTTTTTCTATTTAGATGGATGGATATTGGACAACAAACAGAAACGGATCATTATGGATAATTTCAACATCATCACGCAAGATTGGACAACATCATCACGTTTAGAACCAGTAGTAGTAAGTCCATGATTTATTCTCTATTTAGATGGATGGATATGTCAATTATTACCTTAGTGTCTGTAAAACTAGGATTTCGATGGAGAAGAAGAAATGAATTAGTGATTTCGAAGAAGCTGAAAAAAGGAAATTAGGGATTTCGATTCCTTTTATACTTAGGTCAGAGTGACCAGATATGACCAAGTCTTTGTATAAGAGCAGCCATAACAGTCAACACAAGTTGACCCTAGTCGTCTTCTAAAAGCAGCCACAACATACTTGAATATGGTCTATAGTATATAGGCAGCCTCAAGAGCTTCTTCTTGCAACAAGAAAGAGTAGTTACATAACTAACTCATAACAAACTTTTCTGTTATTTCTCTGTTTTCTGTTTTTCTCTTTTTCAATCTAGTATAAAAGCAAATCAATGTACTTGAGAAACATTATTGAAATAAAATAGAGCTTAGAGAGTTTTCTTACATGGTATCAGACTAGGTTTTGAAGCTAAAAAACTAGGGTTTTCTCTGCTTAGAGAGTTTTCTTACATGGTATCAGACTAGGTTTTGAAGCTAAAAAACTAGGGTTTTCTCTCCAATAGCTCAATAGCAATCATCATCTCGCAAAGATAAACAAGATCAACATTAAAATTCGGAAGATTTAACATTCATCATCATCAAAAACTCAAGAAATTTGAAGATTACAGAGTCAAAAGATTCAGAATATTACTTTTTTTCGGACTTCTTTCCAAGCAATCATCAAATGGCTTTACCTCCAGGTAATTTGCCTTCAATTTCATTTGTTACTAATTTCATCACTGAAAAGTTAGATGATTCTAACTATCTCATGTGGAAAGACGAAGTAGAAACCCTTCTCAGTACCTATGAGTTAACTTAGGATCAAAAATGGGATTGAGCAAGTCAATCCAGACTTCCAACAGTGGAGAAGTAAAGAGAGTTTTGTAAGATCATATTTGAAAAGTACTTTGTCTAAATTTGTTTACTATGATACATATTGTCTAAATACAGCTAAAGATATTTGGGATTATCTCTATCTTACTAATAATGAAGGTCTTGAGTCCCAAAAAGACCAATTGAGAAGAAAATTACAAACCATAAAGAAGGGGAATTCTTCCATTTTTGAATATCTCAGAGAACTGAAACAAATTTCAGATTCTTTAATGTCTGTTCATGATAGAGTAAGTGAACCTGAGTTAGTCAGATTTGCAATTCAGGGTTTAAGTGTAGATTATGATCCCTTCACCATTGCCATTAGAGCAAATAATGAACACCTAACCTTTGCCCAACTCAAGTCAAGACTGGTTCAGCATGAGCAATGGTTGTTGTCAAGAGATATTGATCAAGAGGCTTATTATGTAAAAAGGTATAATCAAAAGCAATATGCAAAGCCAGGGTATAAACCATCACCTACATATTATAGAAATCAAGGATCAATAAAGAAAGATGCTGCAATTTCACAAGTTCAAGCCAAACCACCTTCAAATTCTCAAAACAAAGTGGGTATTAGGGCCGATGACTTTGATTTCACCACTGTTCTTTGTGGTATATGTAAAAGATGGGGACATTCTGCTGGGGTTTGTTACTTTAGGTATACACCAAATAAACCTCATATGGGCTATTATTCAGAATCTCAAAATCAGCATGAGTCTAATGATTCTATTATAGAAAACACTCATGAAACTATAACAGAACCACAATCTTACCTATATGAGGATGAGTCTTTACTTGAATGCAACAATGCCATTCTATATGAATTTGAACAGTCTAATGATGATGATGATGTTTTTCAAGAATGTCACACAGCAATTGTACAGGATCAGGATAATGATATTTTCTCAGATTGTGTCTCAATCATGTCAGACTATGATGAATGTCATGTAGTCACAGAAGCTGACTCAGTTAAAGACAAGGCCTGGCTGGCTGATTCAGGAGCCAGTAGTCATATGACACACACTGCTTCCAATCTTATATCTAGTCCATCTTATCAAGGCACAGAGGCTGTCATGGTGGGTAGTGGTAAGTTCTTACCTATTACTAGCAGTGGTTCTTCTCAATTGTCTACATCTACCCATACTTTTGAACTAAATAAGGTGTTATGTGTTCCACATCTTAAGAGAAATTTGTTGTCTATCTCAAAATTCACTAAAGACAATTCATGCTCAGTTGAATTTCTGCCTTGGGGTTATACTATTAGAGACATTTGGTCAAAGAAACTCTTGGCAGAAGGACCTATGAAACAGAACCTATATCCTATAAAGGTTCATAACAGTTTATTACAAAATAGATCTCACTCAGCTAATTTAGCTCACACTTCTACAAACTATGACATATGGCATGCAAGATTAGGTCACTCTCATCATGGTGTACTTCAACAATTACATAAAGAAGACAAAATTCATGTTTCTACTTCAAAAGAGAGATCTTTTTGTTCCTCTTGTGAATTAGGCAAAAGCAAATGTCTTCCCTTTGAGGATTCTTCTACAACTACTAATACTCCCCTTTACTTAGTTCATTGTGATGTTTGGGGACCAGCCCCCATCACCACACCCAATGGAGCTAGGTACTATATATTATTCCTTGATGACTTCAGTAAATTTAGTTGGATTTATGCTATGAAGGTAAGGTCAGACAGTATCAAGTGTTTCACACACTTCAAGGCAACAACTGAAAATCTTCATAAGGAAAAAATTGTCTATTTTCAATCTGATGGTGCTTCAGAACTCATGAAGGGTGAATTCTGAAGTTCTTTGGACAAAAATGGTATTATTTTCAGAAGTTCATGTCCCTACACACCACAACAGAATGGGAAGGCAGAGAGAAAGCATAGACATATCACAGAACTAGGTAATACTCTATCTTTTCACTGTTCCTTACCTAAATCCTTATGGTTTGATGCTTTAAATACTGCAGTATATATCATTAACAGAATACCCACTAAAACACTTCAAGGTCTGTCACCATATGAAGTACTATTTCATGTTATCCCTGATTACTCCCAATTTAAAATCTTTGGGTGTGCTTGTTATCCACATTTGGGAGTACTTAGAAAAGATAAGTTAAGCCCCAAGAGCCTTCAATGTGTATTTTTGGGTTATAGCAATGAACACAAAGGTTATAAATGCTACGAACCTGTATTCAAGAGGATCTATATTTCTAGACATGTCACTTTTGATGAAGGAAACTTTCCTTATTCCAACATCCAGCAGCAAATGTCTAGTGGTGATCAGACTAAGCACCCACACATTAGCTTACCTCTGCCATCTTTACCAAATAGACAGTCCATCTCTACTGAATTAGGGACACCTAATAATACTATTAGTACAGCTAATCCAGCTTCTAGAGGGTCTGGTTCAAGACACTTGGGCATTTCTAATAGTGATATTAGTACACCAGCAACATCTCCTGTTCCAGTGTCTATTCAGCAGCCTAGTCAGATTATAACTAGGGGCAGAAATGGTATTATCAAAAGTAAGCAACTGTCATCAGACTTTGTGGCTCATTATTCATCACCTCACACTTTAGATGTTGCCTATTTGTCCATTCTAGAGTTACCTACTGAACCAAAATCTTACAAGGAAGTTGCTAAACATAGTGAATGGACAAAGGCTATGAATGATGAATATCAAGCTTTATTAGATAATGAGACATGGTCTTTGGTCCCATATGATAAAAATATGAATGTACTTGGCTGCAAATGGCTTTTCAAACTCAAACAGAAAAATGATGGTACCATTGAAAGGTATAAAGCCAGACTTGTGGCTAAGGGTTTTCACCAACAAGAGGGGATTGATTATGATGAGACATTCAGCCCAGTGGTTAAATACCATCAGAATAGTACTCACAATTGCAGTGACAAAATCATGGCATATCAAGCAACTTGATGTGTCAAATGCCTTCTTACATGGCATTCTTGATGAAAATGTTTATATGATTCAGCCTCCAGGGTTTGTTCAATCAGGCAAGGAGACACATGTTTGCCATCTTCCCAAGGCTCTATATGGGTTAAAACAAGCTCCTAGGGCCTGGTTCAATAAATAAGTTTGCCTCATTCCTTTATCAATATGGTTTTCACAAAAGTAGAACAGATCACTCAATGTTTGTCTATCATTCCTCATCAAGGACATTGGTTCTTTTATTATATGTGGATGATATCATCCTTACAGGGCTCAACTTCTTATATTGATTCCTTAATCAAAGATTTAAGTGTGGCTTTCAAAATGAAGGATTTGGGTTCTTTATCCTATTTTCTAGGAATTGAGGTATCTCATGACCCAATACAGAAACATATGCTCCTAACATAGAACAAGTATGCATTACAACTATTACAAAGAACAAATTTATTGGATTCCAAGCCATCCAAACTTCCTGTATCAACTGGACAAAGGGTTTCACTTACAGAGGGTGATGAGCTATCCAATCCAACTGAGTATAGAAGTCTGGTAGGTGCTTTACAGTACCTTACTTTAACTCGTCCAGACATATCCTTTGGAGTCAATTACTCAGCACAGTTCATGCACAAACCAACATCGTCTCATTTAGTACTTGTTAAAAAAATACTCAGGTATATTAAAGGTACAATGGGTTCTGGTATTAAGTTGGAAAAGGGATATTTATCATCTCTTATAGCCTATTCAGACTCAGACTGGGCTGGCTGCCCTGACTCGAAAAAGTCAACAGGGGGTTACTGTGTATTTCTTGGATCGAGTCTCGTCTCTTGGAGCTCCAAGAAACAGGCTACGGTCGCTAAATCCTCTACAGAAACAAAGTATAAATCACTATCAAATGCTGCAACAGAGATGGTTTGGGTTTCTTACCTCATGGATGAACTCGGTTCCTCCTTGAAGAAACCATTCGTTTTATACTGTGATAACATCAGTGCAAAGTTTCTTGCTTCTAAACCCATCTTCCATGCAAGGACGAAACATATCGAGGTTGATTTTCACTATGTTAGGGATTTGGTTTCAAATGGTACTATTGTTGTTCATCATATTCCAACCAAGGAACAACTTGCAGATATATTTACTAAAGGGGTATCACTTGATCTCTTTGATTTCTTTCGTAACAAACTGATGATTCACAAATCTTCATCATCGGTTTGAGGGGGGCTGTAAAACTAGGGTTTCGATGAAGAAGAAGAAAGGAATTAGGGATTTCGAAGAAGCTGAAAAAAGGAAATTAGGGACTTCGATTCCTTTTATACTTAGGTCAGAGTGACCAGATATGACCAAGTCTTTGCATAAGAGCAGCCATAACAGTCAACACAAGTTGACCCCAATCGTCTTCTAAAAGCAGCCACAACATACTTAAATATGGTCTATAGTATAAAGGCAGCCTCAAGAGCTTCTTCCTGCAACAAGAAAGAGTAGTTACATAACTAACTCATAACAAACTTTTCTGTTATTTTTTTTGTTTTCTGTTTTTCTCTATTTCAATCTAGTATAAAAGCAAATCAATGTACTTGAGAAAGATTATTGAAATAAAATAGAGCTTAGAGAGTTTTCTTACAGTGTCTTATTGATATCTTATTTGCTTTGATGAATCGTAGAGATGAGGAATATAGGTAAAGGATGTGTTAATTTTGCTTGTTTACAAAGGGAAAGAAGTGTGGGCAGAGAGAGAGAGTGAAGAGTGGGAAGGAAGTTTTTGTTAAAATTATAAACTCAAAAGGTATTTATATATTTATTCATTAAATTAGTGTTAGATGAGGTGGATTAGTGCTAGTAGTTAAGTAATTAGAGAGTTAATTTTAGTGGGATTAATGTACTAATTAGTGGGGTTAATCTACTAGTTAGTGGGTTAATGGATGAGTTAGTGGGATCATGTTAGCAGTGGTCTTAGTTAATGGGTAAAATTTGAGTCTATAAATAGACCAGTCTTTGTAGTTAATCAGATAAAATCAAGTCAAGTAATTCAATTCAAGTTAAATATCTTCTTTATTTTTCTTTGTTTGTGCAAGTATTTTTAATTTCCAACATTTGGTATCCGAGCTAGAAATATTTTGTGATTACTAACCGAATTACAAAATGAATGGATCAATCCAACCTCAGCTTCCGCGATTTTGTGGGAAAAATTTTGATCAATGGTGTATCCAAATGAAAGCATTGTTTGGCTTCTAGGAAATTTGGGAGGTTGTCGGATTTGGATATATAGAACCAGTTGATCAGGTAGCACATGAAGCTCTCTCTCAGGTCAAAAAAGATAGTTTGAGAGAGAACAGAAAGAAGGATAAGAAGGCATTATTCTTTCTCTATCAAGTTGTTGATGAGATTGTCTTCGAGAAAATCTCAAGAGCTGAAACAGCTAAAGAAGTGTGGGGCTTGTTGCAAAGATCCTACAAGGGTGATGAGAAGGTAAAAAATGTAAGGTTGCAGACTTTACGAGGTGAATTTGAATCTCTTAATATGATTAACTCTGAAAATATTTCTGATTATTTTTCTAGAGTTCAATCTATTGTTAATCAATTGCGGGTTAATGGTGAACATTTAACTGATCTTCTTGTTATTGAGAAAATCATGAGATCATTAACAGGTCGTTTTGACTATGTTGTTGCTGCAATTGAGGAAGGAAAAGACCTCTCAACTATGTCAGTTGAAGGTTTGATGAGTTCATTATGTTCTCATGAACATAGGATGAACCAGAGAGCTGTTGCAGGGTCTATTGAACAAGTTTTTCAAAGCAAAGTGACGCTACTTGAAAAAGGTGGTTCTAATGGTGAAGACAGCCATGGTAAAGAACCAAAAAAATTTGGAAGGTATGACAAATCTAAAGTAAGATGTTTTCGTTGCAAAAAATTAGGTCATTATAAGTCAGAATGTAGAGTTTCCAAGAAATATTCAGAGCATGCTAACTTTGCTGAAGATGATGTAGAAGAGGGAGAAATTCTTTTATTAGCTTGCAGAATGGATGACGATTCGGATGAAGATTCGGATGAAAATTTAGATGAAGATTTAGATGATTATTCGGTAGAAAGTGATGAAGATGGAGTTTGGGATTGTCCGGTTAAAGAAGATCATCAAATAAAAATTGATATTGATGATGAGACAGTAGCTTCAGACCTATTTCTCTGAATATTGATGATAATTCAAATCTAGAATTATGTCCCAGTTCAACTTACATTCAAGTTTTGTCAAGGTTTGATGACTACGTTGTAAGCAATGATAATAATGGGTCTAACGAAGATTTTTCAAGTGTTGTATCTTTTGCAGATTGGAATCACACCAAACCTATCACTGTTAAAGAAGCAGTAAATAATGTGGGGTGTATTTCTGCTATGGACGACGAAATTTATCCAATTGAGAAAAGTGATACTTGAGAGCTAAATTCTTTTCCTGCAGAAAAGAAGTCAATTGTATTGAAATGGTCATTCAAAACCAAGTACAAACCAGATGATGAAGTAGACAAATTAGTTTTGAAAGGGTATGATGAAAAGCCAGATTGATATGAAGTTTTTAAGTTGATGATTAAATGACTAATATTTTTTATTAACTCATTGAAGGTCCATTGATTTTTCAAGTCGAAGATCATGATGGGTGTTATAATGTTTGAGTTTAAGGGAGAGTGTTAAAATTATAAACTCAAAAGGTATTTATTTATTTATTCATTAAATTAGTGTTAGATGAGGTGCATTAGTGTTAGTAGTTAAGTAATTAGAGAGTTAATTTTAGTGGGATTAATGTACTAATTAGTGAGGTTAATGTACTAATTAGTGGGTTAATGGATGAGTTAGTGGGATCATGTTAACAGTGGTCTAAGTTAATGGCGTCGAATTTGAGTCTATAAATAGACCAGTCTTTGTAGTTAATCAGATAAAATCAAGTCAAGTAATTCAATTGAAGTTAAATATCTTCTTTATTCTTCTTTGTTTGTGCAAGTATTTTTAATTTTCAACAGTTTTTGGTCATTATTAGAGCATCTCCAAGCAAAACTCAAAAGAATCTCTATTCATCCTATGTGTCAAGTTCCATTTGAGATTCTCACTCTTAGGTGGCGTTAGTAGAGATCCTCAATTTTTTATTTTTGTCTCCAATGCAAAACTCTAAACTTATCTTATTTACTTATTTGGCATAGTTATTTTTGTAAATAAATAGTAAGTTATTAAATGTAGAAGACTCGATTTAATTAGTTGAAAATCAAATATTGATGAGTTGGACAATTTGACATAGAGTTTCCTCTTGAGATATCTCTATTACACCCTCGACACGTCATCTTAGAAATCCAAATAGAGTATTGCATTGGAGAGAATTTTTAAGAAAAAAACTCTAAAAATCCTAAGTGGCACTCGGAGTTTCTAAGATTGAGTGTTGCATTGGAGATGCTCTTAGTCCGTGGGATTTTGGGTTCTAGGATCGAACCGCTTATCTTCATTTTGGTTCCATCAGGAGTTCTTCATCCTATTATTTCTCCTATTTGTATTTGTCCTACGGACACGGTACATACCTTTTGGCTAACGCCTTCGAGATATAAGGTCGAAGTCAATTCCTTCTGTGTTGTGATCGTTACATTAAGCTATTTATACTAAAAAGATGGAAAGATGGAGAAATAATAAATTGATGAAGAACAAATACAAATAGGTGAACAAATGGGAAAGAAAGAAAGAAATAAAGAGTTACATTGTGACAATTATATATTACCGCATTTATATTAAAAAAAAAAACAATTATACATTTGATAGAAGAAACAGAAATAATTAATTTAACAATTGGAATAGGAACAAGAGTGAATAAGATTAATGCACACTGTAGATGGTGAAATAGCCTTCTCTCGTTGGAGCCCGAAACATACGAAGAAGATTAATGCACAAATCAAACGAACCTATCAATAGAAAAATTTGTATTTTTGGTGTTTAGAAGATGAGGAGAAAATAACTGTGGGATATATGTAAGGAAAATCGAGGATAATAACCGTACATGAGATAGAAACTAACCGTACTTAGAAAATAATGGGAGAGGATCGAGAGACATTTAAGGAAATAACATAACCGTGATTTCGTGGTTTTCAAATTCTTTTTTTTTTGTTGAAATAGATAAATATATTAAAACTAGAATTTCTCTTCCTTGCCCACTTAGCCAACTTGTCTGCCACTTGATTAAACTTCTTGTTTGTGTAAGAGAACTTGACTATTTCCAATCTTCGCTTGATATCCTGAATTTTTTTTATATGAATTTTGGATTGTCATTGTTTCATTCCTTTTATTCTGTAAATATTGTATGATATTGATGTTATCGCTTTCTATGATGATCTTTTTATAGTTGTGGGATTCAGCCCAAAGCATTCCATTTAAGATTGCGATCGCTTCGCTTTCTTCTGCATTTCTACTCTTAGTGGTGGTTGCATATGCTTCTAGAAATTTAGATTCATTGTTATGTATAACCAAACTAGTTCCTGCAACATTCTGAATATCTAGGAAGGACGCGTCTACATTAATTTTCAAGGAAGACCTATCAAGAGGGTTCCATTTTCCTGGTAATGTTTTGGTAGTGGTTATATTGACTTCTATGTATTTAGGGAAGGTAGTGATCATATTATGTATTTTGTCAAGATTATTAATCTCATGTTGAAAGCAATGGTCGCAACGAATTTTCCAAATAATCCATAGAATAGTAGCATAATGGATATTGTCACTCGTGCTACTAAATTGAGATTTTTGTTCCTAAGTAAAAATCCATTCTGCTACCGAAGGTATATGTTCCGACAGGATATTGAAATAAAACCATATATTTTTTGCTATGGGACAGTGAAGCAAAGCATGTTCTATCGTTTCAATTTCGTTTTAATTTCGTTGCAATTAGGACACTGCAAATTATTGTCAATGTATTTACCTATTCTTTCCCTCACCGGGAGAGCTTTAGCACAAATTTTCCATATGAAAATCTTGATTCTGAGGATTACTGGAATTGCCCATATAAAGTTCCAATTAGGTGAAAGAGGTATTGGCGAATTCATACTGGTGCAAAGATTTTGATATAAAGATTTAACCGAAAATTGGTCAGATTTGGTAAGGGTCCATTTTCTTTGGTCATCGTCATTACCTGCTATAGGAATGGACAAATTAAATTAGTAATATTACTATCAAAAGTGTTATTCAGCAATACCTCATTCCATTTATCATCCTCAATCAGCTGCGAAACTTTAGACAATTGAGAGTTAGTATGATTAATAGGAGGTTGAAACAGTGTAGGAATCCAGTTATCATTCCAAATATTAATATTCCTACCATTGTGAACTTCCCAAGTGGTATACTTCTCAATGTTATTAAGTTGTTTGCTAATATTTTTCCAATGCCACGAGTGATGAGGTTTGGCTGCCACCGGATTGTCTGTGTGATTAAAGTACTTAGCTTTAAGGAATTGCACCCAAATTGAATTTGGTTCAGATTTGATCCTCCACGCTAGCTTACTCAGCATAGCTTGGTTATCAAGTTCTGGGGAATGAATCCCAAGCCCACCTAATTTTTTAGGGCGGCAAATCGAAGACCAACTTTTAGTACAAATACCCTTAGACTTACCCCACCAAAACGACTTTTGCAAAGTCGAAATGCTCTTGCATATACCCTTAGGAAGAGTAAAACATTGCATTTGGTATCGGGGTACAGCTGCCGCTATCGTCGAGATGACAACAGTGCGCCCAGCTTGAGAAAGGAAACTATGATTCCATTTCTCTAATTTATTTTTAATTTTATGAAGAATGTCGTTGAACACCTTCGTCTTGTGTGCCCCTATAAATAATTGGGCTCCAGGTATTTTTCCGAAGTAGAAGCATATTTAACTTTGAGCGTTTTCATTATTAGACGTTTGAACTTAGGATGGGAATTTTTAGAATAGAAAATATTGGATTTACTATAGTTAATCATTTATCTTGAAGCGTCACAAAAAACTTTAAGGATATGTTTAAGAGTATGGATGTTGTCTAATGAATTCCGACCAAATATGATACAGTCATGAACTAAACTATAAATGTTGGGGATAACCGTATCCCAGTTCGTTTGAAAGAAAAAGGGGGGGATAACCATCAGACCCAGGGGCCGCCTCTCTTTTCAGGTTATTAATGGCTCTAGAGATTTCTTCTTGATCAGGGATATTGACTAACTCTTGATTTTGATCCGCTGTAATGGTGGGGTGGAAGAGATTAAGGATGTCTAGGTTAGGATTGTTATTGGTAGAAGTACTAATGGTCGAAAGGTGATTAGTGAAAATAGATTGAATACTGTCCCCATCTTCTAACCAATCTCCATCTATGTTTTTAATCGCTTTAATTTTATTATTTCTATTATGTTGAATAGCTTGAGAATGGAAATATTTTGTGTTTTTGTCTCCCACGGAAAGAAAATTGTTCCTAGATTTTTCTTTCCATAAAATTTCTTGATGTTTATAGCATTCTTCCAGTTGATAATTCAATTTATAAAATTCTTCTTTGTTCGTGGTGGTATTTATTTTATTGATGATATTGTTTTCTATATTACCAAAAACTCTTTTATTCTAATTAGCAAGATGTCTACTAAAGGAATTAGTTATTTTCACATTTTTATTTATTTATTTACATTAATACCCCTTTGTTTTGATTCAAATTACAGAGACGAAATTTTATATCATCCGTCCGATGTGTTCCCAACCAAATCTCTAAAATAAAAAAGACGGTCAGATTTATCCCCTGGATAACCGACTGATCTGTTTTAATATAATACATTGAAAGTCTTAGTCCTTATTCCTCACAGTGGTTTCAAGTTTTTATTAGATTAAACTAAAGGATCTTGATTGAAAGTCTTACTCCTTTTTCTTATTGAAAGTCTTAGTCCTTGTTTTTTTTTTAACAAATCTTAGTCATTGTGGCTTCAAGTTTTTATTAGATTAAACTAAAGGATCTTGATTGAGAGGTTTTATAAGAAAAAATATATACAAAATATTTTTATCATGCATCACAAGGTCACACTGGTATAGTATATTTATCGACTTTTTTATTTCTGTATTATATGATTGAGATCCTCGTTTCCAATGCAACATTCTAAAAACTATCTATATTTTGTAGATGGATGTTTTTTACTTTTAATATTAAATAAACGGTTGAGATCTTCAAAAAAATAAATCTCAAATATTTAGTTTCTGGTTGGGACATCTTAGAATTAAATGATGTCTATTAAGAGGGGGTAGTCAATGATGAAATTCCAAAGTCCGCGAATGTCCGCGACATTTACTTACGAACATTCCAAAATCTGCAATTGCCCGGGGCATTCGATCACGAACATTTTAAAGTTCGTCAAATGTCTGAGGCATTTAATCATGGACATTGCAAAGTCCGCAAATGTTAGTGGCATTCGCGAATCCGTGGACGTTTGGAGGATTTGGGCTTTCAGGGGGTGCAGTCAATCAAGACAATTAGTCGACATTCATAGACTTTATGTCCATGTACATTTTCATCGACAACGGAAAATTCATGGATTTTCATTATTATTTCAGTGACATCTATATTGACGTTATATATTCCTCATGGACTTTCATGGACGTTATATGTCAATGAAAGTGTAATATATTGTTATAAATAAATTAACAGTTAGTATGATATTATTATATATTATATAAAATATATTACTATAACATTTTTTTTACTTTTTGGACTCAAAGAGTCATTACATTCAATATAGTGATCGATACATCATGAATAAATACATTAATTAACTAATATCACAAAAGACATCTTGGATTTTAAAGATCATAGACCTATAAGACCATCTTAGCTAAGGGAATAAAAGCTCATTTCTACTATTTATTTAATTTATATCCTTTAACACAAGTCAATAATGGTGGATTCCACCTCCACCGTGAATCAAACATGTAACTTCTGGGTTTTAGGAGTGGATGTGCAACCAACTGGCCAAACAGTTATTGGTACATTACTATAATATCAACAAAACATTATTATATACAAATATATATTATTGTTACCATCATTGTGTAATTTGGGTCAACTAGGTTTCGTTAATATAAACAAGACAGGATAGAACGTGTATCATATCTTTGAAACATCAAGATAGGTTTTGAAATATCAAAATACTTTTAAAATATCAGTAAAAATATATCATTGCAAGTGATAATAATATTATTATTTACTAACATTGTTAGTATTAATTATTAATTAAAATAGTAGTCACCTAAATGTCAACGAAAGTCATTTGTTTTTTGGTTGGCAAATTTGAATTTCTTTTTTACACTACAATCCACCAAAATGTCAATGAAAGTCCAACTCCACCAAAGTCCATGGATTTATGAATGCCACTGACATTTGCGAACTTTGAAATGTCTATGATTGAATGCATCAGACATTAACGCTTTAAAATGTCTGTGATTGAATGCCCCGGACAATGGTGGAGTTTGCAATGTCCGTTTTTAAATATCGCAGACATTCACGGGGAATGTCATCCAGTCATCATTGACTACCACCCTCTTCATTGACATTTTGGTGTATTCTAGTGTAGAAAGAGAGTCAAATTTGTCAACAAAAAAATGATTCACTTTCGTTGACATTTTGGTGGGTTCTACTTTTATTTATAATTAATATCAATAATGGTAATCAATAATAATAATTATTAGTAGTATCAATATTATCACTTAAAATGACATATTTTTACTGATATTTCAAAAGTATTTTGATATCTCAAAATTTATCTTATGGTTCAAATACATATGATACGTGTTCTAACGTCTTGTTTATGCTGGCCAAATCTAGTTGACCCAAATTATGCAATTAATATGTATTAGTATATTGATATATGATAATATTGTTGATATTATAGTAATACGTTAGTAACTATTTGGTAAGTCGGTTGCGCATCTACTCTAAAAGTCCCGAAGGTTACAGATTTGGTTCACAGTGGAGGTGAAATTGACCATTTATTGACTTGTGTTAAAGGGTATAAATAAAATAAATAGTCAAAATGAACTTTCATGCCACCCTAAGATGGTTTCAAGGGTTTTATATGACCTTTAAAGTCCAAGATGTTGCTTTTAATAATAATAATTAAATAATGTATTTATCCATTATGTATCCACACTATTGTGAATGTAACGACACTCGGAGTCCATGTGAAAAAATAAAAAAAGATATTATTAATAATATATTTGTTATGATATAATTTATAATAATATTATAGTAGTTATTTATCTATTTATGACAACGTATTACACTTTCATTGACATTTAATCCATGAAAGTCTATAAATGACGATGAAAATTGTCAATGAGAAATCCATGAAAGATTATACAATGTCAATAAAGATGTCGTTGAAATGATAATGAGAATCTATGAAAGTCTGTGAACTCTATTTAAGTTCGTAGACTCTCCTTTGTCAATGAAAATGTATGAAGTCTGTGAATGTCGACCAAAGTTTTCATTGATTACACCCCCAAGACTCAATTTTAACTTTGCATTAGAGAGATTTTTTCTTAAAAAACTGAAAATTCGACATGACACTTTGAGTTTTTCAGTTTGAGTGTTGCATAGGAGATGCTCTTACAAAATCAGTAGTCAACCTTAATCTTTGCAAACCTTACTGAGGGTGATAAAACCTTACAAAATTGATAGATCCTCTTTAAGAAAACAAATTGCTATAGGCACCTTCAATTGATATGAGCTCTCGAATCTCCACAATAATTTGGTTATACAAGGCACTTGTACCAGTTTCAACGGGTGCCTAATAAGTAATCTACATAAAATGATATGCAACTACCAAGGATGCTAGGAAGCAATATGGGATTTGCTCTCCTGGAGAATGGATTCTTCGATATATGGTGATAATAAGATCCATATATGGAAAAGAAAAAACTAAAATTGACAAGCCCCTAAGTAGTCACCAAATCAAATGTTTAAAAGAAAGAAACAATCTTCAGTTCACAACACAAATCTTTTAAAAAGTTTACCTTTTGTATATTGTCATATAAATACCTTTGTTGTTTGTTTTTTGCAGACAAAATCTTAGTTTGTGTAATTTGTGATGACTCGGTAAAATAATTGTTATTACCTGAAAGACGATAACCACTTGCCATGGCGAATCCTTTAGTTCTCTTCAGGCATTCCTGCTAGTTTCGGAGGTTGCTACCTCATCTTGCTCGACCCTTCACCTGCAAAAGATGAGTGGATAATTTCATGTCCATGATCTGTAAAAATGAAGATATTTTCTTGAAGTGGTTGAAACATATGAAAATATCTTATCACATCTAGAAGTAAATGAGTAGTGATGCTTACACATTTATTGAGCCAGTTTGGTTGTTGAAGGATCATAATTGAGTGTCGGTCAAGAAGACAGTGGACTTCAGTTTTTTCAGGAATACTTTCAGGATTCTGACAATATCTTATAGGAAACCGAAACACAAAAATCTTAAGCCTAAATTTTTAAATGAACGAGTATAAAGAGCATGCGAGTGTTAAAACATCCTAGAGCCCTCAGCTATTACCATGCGCATAGGACATGAATAAGCTTCCATTGCTTTGAAGTTACGTAACAGAGAGACAGCGACAGTCCTCTTTAGAATGTTTTGCCGTATCAGATAGCCCCGTAGCCCAATCATCTGATACTCGAACAGGGCACTCCGATACTATAGCTGTTCTAGTAGATATATAATGAGATTTGTATGTAAATCTTGTGGAAATATCACAAAATGGTTTTTAGAAGTTAGGACTACAAAATGTCACTCTAGGTTAACGTCTTTCTTGTAAAATGTAGCAAAGGTTGGTTCAAATGAAAAACTTCTGTTAGTAAAATGAACGACTTAAAAATTTGAAAAAAAAATGTCTTTATACAAGCCATTTAGACTCCCTGTTTCCAGTACCTTGTATCGATGCAGTGTACCAATACAGGCACCAATGTACATGTTTCATTGCTCCGAGTCCCTAAACTATAACCATAAACAACATTTTCGTTTAAAATAGTTGAACATCATAGGAGCTCAATGTCCATTACGAAACCCTTGATAAATACCTACATGAAATGTGTATTAACTAATGCATTCTAATAAAAATAGAGAAGGAATCAGACAAGTTTTGATTACAAAGTCATTCAGATTTCTGACCTATCAAAGAAGCTCGGCACAACCACATTTGAGCTGCGCCAGGAGAAACATCTAGATAGGGCAACCTGTCATAAGTACCTGCTTTGGTTCATCACATTCATATCTCTATTACTTCCTAGCTGTTTTCTCCATTCTTTTACTTATCATATTAGTATAAGTATTAAACTATGGTTATAAATCGTAGATCTAAAAGAATACGTATATTTGAAGTAATCTGAAATCTGAATGACATACCCTTGAACTTTCCATACACGTTTTAGGGTTCTTACTCATGAATGTCATCTGAGACTCTCAACATCCAAGTAGTAATCTAACTACAAAACAAAACCCAAGAATTTGAATGAATGTTCTTCAAACCAATAGGGTAAATAGTATTCATCTAAGATTTAAATGAATGATCCAAGTACTTGAAGGAGTTCTGTGGGAACTCAAGATTCAATAATACTGTCTGCAAAACAATCGAAGAACAAGCCCGATAGATTTACCATCTAGGTTTACCATCTTGTTGACCAACTCAAATAAGACAAGGGGTAAGCTGGTAAATTTAGCCGTGCAAAATTACTATTTTACTAATTGTCTTATTTGATACAAGATGGTACACCCTCTCTCACGTTCCTTCAGGGATCAGTGGGTCTCGGACGCAACAACAATTTTTTGTTGCAAATGGGACACAACAACATGCATCAATTCTTGGTTGTCCGTTGTCCAAGTGGTCAATAGTGTTGACATAAATTCCAAAACCTTCGATTCAAAGGGTTAGTCCAAAGCAACATTCTAAAAACTACTTATATTCTGTAGACAGACGTTTTACTTTTCATAATAAATAAACGGTTGACATCTTCAAGAAAAATCTCAAATATTGGGTTTCTTCTTAAGACATCTTAGAATTAAATGATGTCAAATTATATTAACAGGGATAGTCAATGATGACTTTGGATAACACTCCAAAGTTCGCGACATTCAATTACGGACATTTCAAATTCCGCAAGTGTCTGGGGCATTCAATCACGGACATTTTAAAGTCTGCAAATATCTGAGGCATTCAATCACGGACATTTCAAAGTCCGTGAATGTTAGTGGCATTCGCAAATTCAAGGACTTCGGAGGATTTAGACTTTCGGTGGTCTAGTCAATCAAGACTTTGGTTGACATTCATAGACTTTATGTCCATGTACATTTTCATTGACAATGGAGAGTTCGTGGACTTTCATTATCATTTCAATGACATCTATATTGACGATATATAATCTTCATTGATTTTCATTGACCTTGATAGACTTTCATGTCAATGAAAGTGTAATATATTGTTATAAAAAGATTAAAAGTCAATATAATATTATTATATGATATAAAATATATCACTATAACATTTTTTTTACCTTTTAGACTCCAAGAGTCATTATATTCAGCATAGTGTGGATACATCATGAATAAATACATTAATTAACTAGTATCATTAAAGAAATCTTAGATTTTAAAAGTTATGGAAGAATCTTTAAGACCATCCTAACTAAGGGTATAAAAGTTCATTCCTACTATTTATTTAATTTATACCCTTTAACACAAGTCAATAAATGGTAGATTCCACCTACACCGTGAATTAAACTTGTAACTTCTGGGTTTTAGAAGTAGATGTGTAACCAACTTGCCAAACAGCTATTCCTATATTACTATAATATCAATGATAGATTATTATATAACAATATATATTATTTTTACCGTCATTGTGTAATTTGGGTCAACTAGGTTTTGTTAGTATAAACAAGACGGGGTCGAACGTGCATTACATATCTTTGAAATATCAAGATCTAAGCAGTACGACTCGGTCGAGTCAGCCGAGCGACTCGGGACTCGGCTCGGACTCGGACATACCCCGAGCCGAGTCCCGACTCGGGTATGATTAGGATATGTCAGTCTTTTTTTCTTTATTTGTCAAATATGAATTCTGTTTTTGAGAAATACCAAAATTTTCTGGTTTTGTCAAAAGATTATTAGTAGTAAGTTGCAAGGATTTAAAAAGATTATTCAGGTAAGTATTCAAACCTTTGGAATACCAAAGATTTTCTTAAAATATACTAAAACATAGTTATAGAAAGTTGCAAATTAGTATTAAGTATTTAAAATCTTTAGAATACCACAAGATTTTCTAAACATAAAAAGAAAAAGTTTATTAGTAGTAACTATTCAAATCTATTTAATACTAAAAATATGTTCGAGAATAAAGTATCTAAAATTTGTTGAATTACCATGTGCTTTACAAGCAGTTGCATACATAGTCATGTAGTGCAATACCGTTTGTACTTGGTATTCTGACATGCCATCTATATTCCATTCATTAATGGATTTTCCATCAAATTGAACAGTCATGAATTCATCATGTTGTTCTAATTGAAGGTCTACAGGTGTAGGCCTATGATAATAGGGCTTTGCAGGAATATTATAAGCCATTTTCTTTTTGTAGGAAGATGCAAGCTTATTTACTTGAAATTTATTTTCATTATTTTTTTGTTCTGATAAGAACATATTCTCAAGAAGATTGATCTTATCTTCTGTTTTTGAAGAATTTTCTGCTTCATCATAAGAAGCATCAGAATTATAATCTGACTCATGTGTCTCTAGAGGAGCACATTCATTGTCTTTAATTCCAAGATTTTTTAATCTTTTTATGATCTCATCAACCATTTCAGAATTCTGAGGATCCATTTTGAAATCAAAGTTTTCAGAACTCATTGGTTTGAATAAAACCTTTTCTTCAAAAGTAGTTTCTGAAATTTTAGAAACATTTGAAGCCTTTTCTTGTTTTTCAAAATCAATATTTTTCTCAATTCTATTTAATTGATCTCCCATTGTTCTGAGAGTTAAATTTGTAAAATTGTTTTGTTCAACAACAGCCTCAATGTTGTCGCTTTTCCTGTAAGGAGTTGCTACAACTTCTTCGTTGTTGATTCTTATTGCTAATTGGGTTTCCGGAGGATGAACACTCCTAAAAACTTTTCCATTTTTAGCAATAAAATTCTTATAAGAAGCTTCAAGAGAAAATATGAAATCTTGATCCTTGAAGTCAGGAAATTCTTCATAATATTGTTCCATAAAAACGAAGAAATCAATAACTTCTCCATTTTTTATTAAAAACCTTTTATAGCGAGAAAACCATTTTTCATGACTCTTAGAGTCTTTAACAAGGAAAAACCATGTTCTCTTAAATTTGTTTTCTTTGGAATAAAATAATTCCTTTGGAAGTCCCCTAAAAGGAAATTTAAATTTGAATTTTTCTTCTTTATGGATCGTTATAGGCGAAAGGCTATAATAACCCATATCAGAAGGAGTGGGGGATGTTCTTTCACTATTAATTTCAGAAGTGGGTAAATTAACCCTATATTCAGGTTGGTTTACTCCGTCAGAGGTAAATTTTGTTCCAGAAATTTTTTCATAATTAGTTGTTGGAACTGACGAAGTAGAACTTCTACCTGGAATAACTTTGTTGTTTAGGCTTTCCAATTTTAACCTTGCAATTCTCTGATTAGAGAAGACAATTTCAACATCACCGTCAGGGAACTCTTTGATTTCTTCGAGTTCACAGTTATCTTTTTTAACAGGCTCATTAGCCTTTTCAAGTATCCATTTTTCAGGTAAATTAACATGATCCCATGTGATCGTTTTCGGGACCTTTACATTGCTTTTTTCTAAATTGGTTATAAACAAAGTAGTAGACCCCTTTTGATCTTGTAAAATATTTTTCATCTTGGGTACTACGGTGTTCATAACTTTATACTGAATCCTGTAAATAAGGATTATGTTTTCAGCTCCTTGCATCATATTAAATCCATCAGATTTAATGTCAAGGCAAAGAGAGTACATAATTGTGGGGTCATTTAATGACAGAGTAAAATTTGGAAAACACGAAAAGAATATGGGTCCGTCACAAAGACTAGACTCCACTATTCCAAGTAATGAGTCATGAAATTTGTTGTGCCTTTTATCACGTACACAAATAATTGCGGACGTGTTTAAGCCTAAACGGGTAGCAGGTTTCAAACCTACTTGAATTAACCCAATATGCAAGAATTTGTATTGTTGTCTATGTTTATCAATCAAATTTTTTGACAACAGTTGGAATGAGTTGTAACCCTCAGTTAAGGGTATAGCCTCTTCTACAGTCTTTACGATATAATCAGAGGTGAATTCAAAAGTTCCTTTCTGTTTATAAACAGAACTTTGAACTGGTAAATTCCAGTTTTGTAAAGATTTTTCAAAATTTTCTTTTAACAAAATTTCTTTATTACAGCTACTATTAGCCTTATCATGTCTCTTAGACATGGCTCTGGTTATCCCAAGCATATTTGCTCCTGATCACTGTCAACGATTTATGCCAATCCCTTACAACGCCCTCACCGGCTAACACGGGAATTCTAGGCTACGCGACTTAGGGTTTCCCCGGGTTTCACAGGACAAAATTACTTTAGTTCACCAAAGTCACGCTTCAAGACTTAATAAGTATGATAGTATTTAAAGAAATTTAATTTGGACAACAACTTAAACACTTAAAACAAAGATTAAAACAAAAACATAAACATAAATTTACGAGAATTTAAATGGAACTAAAACTATGATATACTACATACCTACTAACTAGGCTCTGATACCACTCTCTACAACATCAGGATCATGGAAGAAAGAAATAAAGTGGGAAATAGGAAGAAAGAAAGAAAAATGATGGTTTTGAAGGAGAATATTATTCAAAGTTATTATTGTTATGTTACAAGATGATCTTACAACTAAACTAAGTCTCCTTATATAGATGGAGCACTTACAAAACAACAAAACAAAATACATAAGCAATGACGTATTACAATTGCTTTTATTTAAAGTAAAGTAAAGGAATCTCTTCCTTTATGCATTATTGCTGGTATGGGGACCAGTTATCTCTTCCGCCGACGCATCACGACAAACCTACATTATTCTTCGATGGGGCCCAATGAGCACCCGGGGTTACTTTTACCTGCTACCCAAGATTCTTCTACCGACAGCTTTGAAGAAAGTAACCACATGGACCCCTTCGAAGAATAATGTAGGTTTGTCGTGATGCGTCGGCGGAAGAGATAACTGGTCCCCATACCAGCAATAATGCATAAAGGAAGAGATTCCTTTACTTTACTTTAAATAAAAGCAATTGTAATACGTCATTGCTTATGTATTTTGTTTTGTTGTTTTGTAAGTGCTCCATCTATATAAGGAGACTTAGTTTAGTTGTAAGATCATAGTTTAAATCTGCTCCAGAGTCTACCATGGCAATTGCAGAGAGAGTATATTCTTTATGAACAATGATTTTAATTTTAATATGCCATTTATGGGTAATAACCCTGTCTAACATATTAACATATGTTAAAGATTCATCCTTCAAAGATCCCTCGTCTTTTGAAGATTTAACACGAGGACTTCCAAGGAGGTCACCCATCCTAGTACTACTCTCGCCCAAGCACGCTTAACTTCGGAGTTCTGATGGGATCCGGTGGATTAGTGCTGGTATGATCGCATCCACTTTAAAAGTTCTGATTACCTCCTGATGAAAGTTGATATTATAGTAATATTTCAATAACTGTTTGGCCAGTTGGTTGCGCATCTACTCTAAAAACCCTAATGTTACAAGTTGGGTTCACGGTGGAGGTGAAATCAACCATTTATTGACTTATGTTAAAGGGTATATAAATAAAATAAATAGTAGAAATGAGTTTTCATGCCCCTAGGATGGTTTTAAGGTTCTTTATATGACCTTTAGAGTTCAAAATGTTGTTTTTAGTGATGATAATTAACTAATGTATTTATTCATTATGTATACACACTATGGTGAATGTAATGACTCTTGGAGTCCACGTCAAAAAATAAAAAAATATATAATTAGTAACATATTTTATATGATATAATATATTAATATTATATTGGTTATTTATCTATTTATTACAACATATTACACTTTCACTGACATGTAATCCATGAAAGTCTATAAAATGACAATGAAAATTGTTAATGAGAATGCGTGAAAGATTATACAATGTCAATAGAGATGTCGTTGAAATGATAATGAGAATCCATGAAAGTCTATGGACTCTACTTTGTCAATGAAAATGTACATGAAGTCTATGAATGTCAACCAAAGTTTTGATTGGTTACACCCCCCAAGACTCAATTTTAATTTTGCATCAGAGAGATTTTTTTCATTAAAAAAACTCAAAATTCTATGTGGCACTTTCAGTTTTTCAATCTGAGTCTTGCATTAGAGATGCTATTACAAAATCAGTCATCAACCTTAATCTTTGCAAACCTTACCAAGGGAGATAAAACCTTACAAACTTGATAGATCCTCTTTAAGAAAACAAATTGCTATATGCACCTTCAATTGATATGAGCTCTCCAATTTCCACAATAATTTGGTTATATGAGGCACTCGTACCAATTCCAACAGGTGCCTGCCCTACATAAGTAATCTAAATAAAATGATATGCAATTACCAAGGATGCTAGGAAGCAATATGGGATTTGTTCTCCTGTAGAATGGACTCTTCACGTTAACGGGATATATAGCGATAATAAGATCCATATATGAAAAAGAAAAACTTGAAATTGACAAGCTTCAAGTAGTCACCAAATCAAATGTTTAAAAGAAAGACACAACCTTCAGTTCACAACAACACAAATCCTTCAAGAAATTTACTTTTTATATATTGTCATATAAACACTTCCGTTGTTTGTTTTTTTGGAGACAAAATCTAAGTAGTTTGTGTCACTTGTGATGACTCGGTAAAATAAGTGTTATTACCTGAAAGAAGATAACCACTTGCCATGGCGAATCCTTTAGTTCTCTTCAGGCATTCCTGTTAGCTTCGGAGGTTGCTACATCATTGTGCTCGACCCTTCACCTGCAGAAGATGAGTGGATAATTTCATGTCCATGATCTAAAAAAATGAAGATATTATCTTGAAGTGGTTGAAACATATGAAAATATCTTATGACATCTAAAACTAAATGAGTAGTGATGCTTACACATTTGTTAGCCAGTTTGGTTGTTGAAGGATCATAATTAGTTGATGTCGGTCTAGAAGACAATGGACTTCAGTGTTTTCAGGAATATTTTCAGGTTTTGGACAATATCTTATAAGAAACCAAAACACAAAAATCTTTAGAAGATAAAGAGCATGCGAGTGTTAAAACAGCCTAGAGCCCACAGCTATTACCATGTTCATAGGACATGAATAAGGTTCCATTGCTTTGAAGTTAGGAACCAGAGAGACCTCTTTAGAATCTTTTGCCGTATCAAACAGCCCAATCTTCTGATACTCGTACAAGACACTCCTATACTCTAATTGTTCCAGTAGATATATAATAAGATTTGTATGTAAATCTTGTGGAAATATCACAAAATGGTGTTAGAAGTTAGGACTACAAAATGTCACATTAGGTGCATTAACTAATCAATTCTAATAAAAATAGAGAAAGAATCAGACAAGATTTGGCTACAAAGTCATTCAGATTTCTGACCTATCAAAGAAGCTCGGCACAAC
>BEHA01050078.1:10238-36831 GCA_002897215.1 Eschscholzia californica subsp. californica
CGCACGTCACTCCCGAGATCCCGCTTTTTCAGACAATCTCTCTCTTTCGCGCCCAAAATTTGAGTGGCATGTATCGTAATTTTGGGCGAAATGACGGGGGCAACGGTAATTTCTCCTGCCTCTCTGACCCGTTGGACTGGGAACGCATTTTTGCGTACCAGTGGATTGGCCTCTCTTTTCCGGCCCAATTTTGGATGTCCCGCCCATTCCCTCTAACAGAAATCGCTACCTCACTTTCTCTCTCTATAACAGATTCAAGCAAGCTATATAAGCTAATCTGTTTGTAATAAATTTCATTATCTTGTTTTGAGTTTAATGAAATATTACTCTTCTTAGATTTCTATCATGGTATCCGAGCGTTGGTGATTTTTTTTTTCCCGAAATCTTCATCGATTCTTTACTTTTTCTCACTAGAAATCATCCTTAATATCTCTTTCATTCTTCTCTAATGGCGTCACAGTCTTCTCAATCGATCCCTTCTCCAAATTATGCATTTCCGAATACATCTATCTCGAATATAGCAAGTTTTGTTTCTGAAAAGCTTGACGGATCGAATTTTTTGATTTTGAAGCTATTCTGATCAGCACTGATCTTTTTGGTTTTGTTGATGGATCAGTTGTGACTCCAGTTAAATCGATCATTGAAAATAACATTGAGGTTCCTAATCCTCTTTATCTTCAATGGCGAAAAACGGATAACTTTGTCAAATCATGTATGAAAGCTACTTTCACTCATTCTATTTCGTCTGATGTGCTTGGTCTTAGTACCTCAAGAGAAATATGGAGGTTTCTTGAACAAAATTATGTTGAAGAATATGAAGCTAAGATAGCTTCTCTCAGAGAACAAATTCAAAACATTAAGAGAGGAGATTCTTCTGCTACTGACTATCTTCGAAAAATCAAGGTACTTTCTGACTCTCTTGTTGTTGTTAATGAAATATTATCTAATAAAGAGTTGAGTAGGATTGTTCTTAAAGGCTTAGGTAAATAATTTAGAAATTTTGTTGTTGCTATTCATGATCGAGAGAATTCTATTTCTTTCTCTGAATTAAGAACTCGAATCATTCATCATGAACAATGATGAAGACTCAAGTTCAAGAAGATGAAAACATGGCTTATTATGCTAAGAAACTACCACCTAAACCTTCATATCACTCATCTCAATCCTATAAACAACATCATTCATATCAACCACATCGAAATACGTATCAAAGTGATCATACGAGATTTCCTTCTCGATATCATAAAGGAACCACATCAAATTATCAGAGTCAAGGAGAGAAACCATCTGAATTTGATTTTTCTACTATTCCTTGTGGAGTTTGTAGAAAATGGGATCATTTTGCCTCTAAGTGTCGGTACAGGTATGCACCTGATGAACCAAATAGACACTCACAAAGTAAAATTGAAAATAGCACACAAAGCAAAATTGAAAATAACACACAACCAAAGAGAGTGAATCAACAATTTAAACCTAACAGAAGAAGTTTTGCTGGTATTCATCTCTATGAAAGTGCAGAAGAAAAAGAAATGGGTGGATATAGTTCTCCCACAGAGGAGGAGCTATATGAGTCAAAGTTTGATTATAATTCAGATGGTCTTACATTTGAAGAAGCAAATATGGTGGTAATTTGATGAGACATGAAAATGTCCCATCTGAATTTCTTAATTTAGGCTAGTTAGTCCATTTCGAGCAGTTACTCTGATGAATTGTTTGTTTTTCTTTCTCAGGTGTCTTTTACGGAGTTCAGTGTGAAAAACGGATAAATCGAGAGAAAGACACACTTGAGGGTATTTTGGTCATTTTGGAGATTAGGGTATTCTGAAAATTTTAGTACTCGATTGAAAAGAACAGTTCAAGAAGAATCTGTAGGCGAAAACAGAAGTCGAATCGAAGTTGAGACGAGAAAGTTAGACAAGGTTTAAAGTTGGGGTAAAAATCAGTTGACTAAGAGCATCTCCAATGGGACACTCTAATAAACACTCTAAAAATCTAGTTGTCAGGTGTCAAATAAAGATTCTCTTTTCTAGTGTCAATATAGAGACACTCTACATTTGTTTGGTCTCCAATGGAGATCTCTAAAATCTCTTACTTAATACACATGTCCATCTTCAATTCAATAGATAAAACGTAGTTGAAAAACAAAGTTTTCTATTGGTTGGAATTAAAAAGTAAGAGCATCTCCAATGCAAGACTCAAGAAAAACTCTAAATATCCTATGTGTCAATTGTGAAAAATGGATCTCTAAATGGTCTCTTTCCTATTTGGCCATTTAGAGACACTCTATTTCAAAACCATCTCCAATGCAACACTCAAGAGAAACTCTAAAAACCTATATTTTAGTTTAAAACTAATTGATTTGCTTATGTGGCACTTAGAGAAACTCAAGAGGACACTCTAAACTTAGAGTGTCCTCTTAAGGATCTCTAAAATGAATCTTGACACATCACTTTAGAGATTCATGTTGAGTTTTGCATTGGAGATGGATTTTAGAGAAAAATTCAAAAAAATCCTATGTGGCACTCTAAGATTTAGGATTTGAGTGTTGCATTGGAGATGCTCTAACACTTAGAGAGTCTCAAGTAGACACTCTCATTTTAGAGTTTCTCTCTCTAGACACTCTATAATAAATGTGTCCAACTCATAATAGAGTGTCTAACAAAGTGTTCCATTGGAGATGATTTTTTAACATAAACTCCAAAAAGTCATACGTGGCACTCTAAATGTTAGAGATTGAATGTCCCATTGGAGATGCTTTAAAGTCAAAATAGGGTTTCCAATGCCATGTGGCGGGTAAACGGACCAGCAGATGAATGGTGATGATGCGCGCGCGGTAAGGTTTCGGGATTTCGTGGAGTTCCTGACCCAGTACACAGGTATGCAGAAAATACAACGGTGGTCCCGGTTGATCTAAGCATTCATTACCGCGCTTCCCTTGATTAGACGAAGCGAGTGCAGCATCCTTTACTATTAAGTTGCTCCGGAAGCACTAAATCCTTCTCACATGACAGCCTAGGGGTGGGAATCGGTCCGGACCGGTCGGTATCGGACTCTAACTTCATCGAACCGGTCGACTCGGACATAAACTGTTGGTGACCACCTATTTACTCGGGCGGACTCGGACGGTCACTCTCAAGAATTCTTTGTCCATTGACCGTCCAAGACCGTTTATTTTACCGGTCCAGTCGGACACCGGACGGTCTCGGTCCGGACTTTCCAATAAATTTACTTAATTCAGAACTTTATTTTTATTACCACAAACAAAATTACTTACAAATGAAGATGTTTAGCCAAGAAATCAAAAGTAAATATAAAAAAGAAAAAACACAGTTGATCATCATTCGACAAGATATAATTAAGCCATTCACTAATGTTTGGTCTTCCAGAGGACTATATGACTATAGCCAACGAACATCATATATTTATATGTCTATAAAATTCAACGGTCAACTTCTAAAAATGAGGACAGTTTAGTCGGTCAACCTATTCGGTCACTCTATCGGTCGGTCAGCGGTCGGTCCTTCGACATAAAATTTTGACCGTGACCGTCCGCCAATTCTTTCGGGCCGGTCGGACACTGACCGTTATGACCATCGGGTGTCCATGGACACTTTTTATCTCGGTCGAACGGGTCGGATAGCGGTCTTCCGGATCTTTTTCCCACCCCTATGACAGCCCACGCTAATTGGCACCAATATCTTTGGAAATCTTCTTTCTCTCGGCTTCATCCTTCACATAACAGAGAGAGATTTCATCTTTTCTAGAAATAGAAGGTAACAGAAAGGAAAGATGGAAGGCACGGATGATTGAGAATGGAGATTTTAGAAAGAGTCAGCTGGATATCTTCATGTGCTAGAAAGAAGATTGGAAATCAGAGAGGTTTTTGGAAAATCTTAGAGAGAGAGATTCGGCAAGATATTTAAAGAGAGAGAGAAAGACCGACTGGTTTTGATTTTCTTTCTCTCTGATTGACAAAAGAGATAGCTGGAGATTGAGAGATTAAGATGGTTGGAGATTTCTCACAGTGAGTGAGAATTTTAATAAAGATAGAAAGAGATAAAGAGATGAAGGAAAGTTGGAGAGAGAGAAAAAAAAACTCTCGGTTAGGGTTCTCTGGACAGCAAGTTTTAGTGAGATTGACTGAGAGAGATTCTCAATTACAGTAGAGCAAGATTGAGAGTGGTATAATATCATAAAATCTTGAGAGAAAGGGAGTGTTGGCAATTTCATTCTCTTCTTCTTATTCTATTCTAGTGAGAGAAAGGGACTGCATATATTTGTGAAATGAGGGAAGATCAGTGTGGCCTGATAATTTGATAGAGAGATAAGAGAAAAAAGGAAAGAGATTGATTTAGAATCGGGTTGATGATTGAAGAACAATATTTTTACAGTAAAGAGACAGATTGGATGGAAAGAATTATTGTCTATATAAACAGGGGAGGTATCTCTTAACATCTTATCTACTCTTCTCGGGGAGCAGTGAGCAGTATTAAAAAGTGTTATGTTCTTCTTCTTCATCCCAAGAGCTTCAAGGAATATATAGAGAGAGAGAGAGAAGGAGAAGAACAGAGGGGTAAACAACATCTATTAGAGAGAGAAATCAGAGGAGTCTTCTTCCCCTTTCTATTCAGAGCAGGGCCGGCCCTGACTTCTTGGTGGCCCGAAGCGCACTCCAAAAATGAGGCCCTCTATATTAGACACATATTTAAAATTTCTCTTACGCTCTCCTGCCGTAAACCCGAGGTCTGCCGTAAACCCGAGGTCTGCCGTAAACCCATTCTATCGGAGTATGTTTAGTTAAACACTAAACATCTTTCCCATCATCTAAACTTGGCCTTGAAAATGCATATAAAATAGGGCCGGTAATTATAAGGCTCAAAATGAGGAAGTTAAAGAGAATCAGGCCCAATACCAAATAATAATGAGGAAAAAACCCAGTAGGTAAAAATACAATTTTACCCTCCAAAATGAAATTTTCCGCCCAAATCAACGTCAAAAAACAATTTTGAACATTTCTGAACAATTCTTGGTTTGCTCTCGACAATTTTGTAAATTTCTGAACAAATCTTAGTTTATCTCAACAATTTGTAAATTTTTGAACAAATTCGTTTTTGCTTAGACATTGTTTTGCCAAAATATTTCGCATTTTTTTCTTTTCCATTTTACATAGACAAACTAACACAAACATTTTGGCTACAACATTTTTTGATTTGTCTTGTGAAAAAATAAATAGTTTCCGCATTTTTTGTTTTGCTTTCGACATAAATATAAAGACTAAAACATTTTTTATTTGTCTTTTACAAAAATTAAAATGTTATGCATATTATCCGTTGTATTTAACAAATCCGTTAACGAACAAATAATATCTTGACTAATACATTATATATGTTGTTAAGAACATAATTATATATGACGCCAACATTTTATAATAAGTCGGGACATTATTATAGATATTGTCAACATTTTATAACAACACAATGATATATGTTGTCACAACATATAAGGGTAAAAATGGAATTATGAAAAAATATGTTGTCTTGTTAACAACATAATTACGTATATTGTGAACATTTTGAAAAATGTTCAGAAAATGGGTTTTTTTGACATTATTATTTTTTAGTGGGTTTTTTTCCTATTAGGGTCTAGATTTTTGGGTTTTTCACTCATATTTTCTATATTATCATTCCCGTCAATTTGGAGATTCATCACAACAGTTTGCCGACCAGACACGGGTTCACCTTCTATGATGCTAAAATGGGGATAAGAAAATGCTTGGTCGATTTTGTATTTTGCTTTTCATATCCGTTGATTTGAACATCGATTACATAGTAGCTAGACCTATCGTTATATAACATATTTGAAAGTCACGTGGCTACAAAATTTATAATTAGAAGTAGATGTTTCTCAACAATGATAGTCAGTTAGGTTCATCCAAGATAAAATAAAGTTTGTCTGACATAGATTATAACTACGCTGTGTATAAAATATTAGTTTTCACGCTCTTAATAGTAGGAGGAAAGACCAATTTTTGTTTCCTACCGACCACCCTAATTCTCAAATAACCTCCGGTTATGAGAAGAAATTGATTTTTTTCCTAAAAGAGTTTTAGTATGAAAAGTGTTGAAATACCTTATTTTATTAGCAACTCTACGTTGGCTTAACTTGAACATAACAAACAATGATGGAAACCATCCAAAGATGAAACTTAAATCGATTTTACTTTAAGGTAGGAAGGAAATTAATAAGTGGAGTACGAATTTAATAATGTGAATATACTAGGACAATAACAATTGGATATGAATCTGGTGAAAGGTGAATAAGGAGTAAAAGGAGATATTATCCAAAACAGGGTTAATTCGTGGAAAAGTTCAAAATATCAATGGGGCCCACTTCTGATAAGCAAAATGAAAAGAGAAACCAGCTCATCTTGATATGAGTACGGGCCTTTTCTAAATTAGTTTGTACTGGGTCTAGTTTGAGAAATTAATTTTTAGAAATCTTATAGGCACATTCATAATTGTGGCCCTTAAATTTTGGTGGCCCAAAGCGAGGCTTTGCTCGCTTTGGGCCAGGGCCGGCTCTGATTCAGAGATCAAATTTCAGAGAGAGAATTGTAGAGAGAGTGAGTGTGACAACTATCATTCTTTGCTTTCTTCTTTTCTTATATTATGTAAAGAGAACCTCTGTAGAGAGAGAGAGAGGGAGATATCAACTTTCACCATGATGTGTATCTCTCTAGACACTCTATAATAAATGTGTCCAACTCATAATAGAGTGTCTAACAAAGTGTTCCATTGGAGATGATTTTTTAACAAAAACTTCAAAAAGTCATACGTGGCACTCTAAGTGTTAGAGATTGAGTGTCCCATTGGAGATGCTCTAAAGTCAAAATAGGGTTTCCAATGCCATGTGGCGGGTAAACGGACCAACAGATGAATGGTAATGGTCTCTTTATCCCTATTGCAGCTATAGGTAATGCTCAACTACAAACAACTTCTTATAACTTTGACTTGTTTAATGTCTTGTATGTGCCTAAGCTTAAGAAAAATTTGTTATCAATCTCTAAGTTCACACATGACAACCAATGTTCTATGAAGTTTACTCCATGGGGATATCAGATCAGAGATCTCTGGTTAGATGATTTATTGAATGAGGGGACTATGAGAAATCATCTATAACCTATTGTTTGTGGCATAGATGAGGATCCTTCTCAGCACAACCATATGGTTTCTTTAGTTGCACCCTTTTCTATATGGCATACAAGGTTGGGACATACATCAGACACAATTATACATCTACCATCTAGGAACAAATTGATTGTTATTCAAGATAAACCAGATAAAAGTTTGTGTCATCCTTGCTCCCTTGCCAAAAGTAAGTTGTTGCCTTTTGCCTTGTCTGAAAGCTGCACTGAGTCTCCACTATATCTTGTTCACTGTGATATATAGGGTCCTTCTCCTCAGCTGAGCACCACAAGTGATAAGTATTTCATCTTATTCTTAGATGATTACAGAAGGTTTTTGCGGATATACCCTCTGAAGTATAAGTCAGATAGTTTGAAGTATTTCAATCTTTTTAAAACATCAAATGAGAATCTCTTCTCAACATCAATCAAGTATTTTCAGAGTGATGGAGCTTTAAAGCTATCTAAGGGAGATTTCAAAGCTTACCTTGATGAATGTGGTATTCTATTTAGGAGTTCCTGTCCCTATACTCCTCAGCAGAATGGAAGAGCTGAAAGAAGAAATAGACAAATAACTGAAATGGGTAATTCTCTATTATTTCAGTCGAGCTCTCCCAAGTCTTATTGGTTTGAGGCCTTCTTAGCAGCTGTTTTGACTACCAATAGGCTTCCAACAAGACTTCTTCATAGTAAATCACCATATGAGGTACTCTTTAACAAACCACTTGATTAAACTTTGTTAAAAACTTTTGGTTGTCTGTGTTATCCTCATTTAGGAGCAATTAGACAAGATAAGCTCAACCCCAAATCTTCAAAATGTGCTTTTATTGGTTATAGCTCTTCTCATAAAGGCTATAAATGTTTGGACTTACAAACAAGGTGTATATCTCCAGGAATATTATTTTTGAACAAACAACATTTCCATTTGCTGACTTAAAGTCATTCTCTTCTGCTGCTACTCTCTCTGACCCTATCATTCTTCAATTACCCATTTCTCCTATAGATAAACCCGTCTCTTCTTATATTTTACCTGAACTTTCACCACAAGTTAGCACTACTGAACCTATGCCACCTATCACTGAATCAAGTCATAGAATGGTGACAAGATTGAAGAATGGGATTTCTAAACCTAAGAGTATTCTTGATCACATATCTCATTTTACAATTAAACATCCATTGTCTCAGTCTTTTCTTACTATAGTGTTACATCACAAAGAACCTACTACTTTCAAAGAGGTTGCTCGTGATCCTCAATGGGTAAAAGGTATGGAAGAAGAGTTCAAGGCTCTGCAGAAAAATGGAACTTGGTCTCTAGTTCCTCATGAGAGGTCCATGAACCTATTGGGTTGCAAATGGGTGTTTAAGGTTAAGTATAAGTGTGATGGTTCAGTTGAAAGGTTTAAAGCTCGACTAGTTGCAAAAGGGTATCATTAGAAGGATGGACTAGATTATTCAGAAACATTCAGTCCAGTGGTTAAGGCTGCCACTATTAGGACAATGTTAAATGTTGTTGTTTCAAAAGGATGGAACATACAGCAGCTAGATGTGTCAAATGCATTTTTGCATGGGTTTCTTCAAGAAAATGTCTATATGACACAACCACAAGGGTTTATTGATCCCTCTTGTCCTTCTCATGTCTGTCATCTGCATAAAAGTCTCTATGGGCTGAAACAAGCACCAAGAGAATGGTTTCAGAGGTTTAGTTCTTTTCTTCAAACTCTGAATTTTAAGAGAAGTGCTCATGATCACTCTATGTTCATTCAGCATTCTTCCAATTCCATGTTGGTCCTGTTACTGTATGTTGATGATATTATTCTTACTGGTACCAATTCATCTCTCATGAATAATTTGATAATAACATTAGGGAAGGAGTTTGCAATGAAGGATTTGGGTCCCCTTCACTTCTTTTGGGTATAGAAGTTTCAAGGGCCACTTCATCTGCTCTTTTTCTTACTCAGAAGAAGTATGCTCTTAGTTTACTTGAAAAGGCTGATTTACTTTATGCTAAACCAAGTTGTACACCAGTCTCAGGTGGTAAAAGATTGTCAAAATTTGATGGCACACTGGTTACTAATCCATCTCATTATAGAAGTATAATTGGGGGTCTTCAATATCTCACCATGACTAGACCTACTCTAGCATATGCTGTGAATTATGCTGCTCAATTCATGCAGGAACCAAGGTCTTCTCACTTTCAGTTAGTGAAGAAGATCCTTAGGTATATCAAGGGAACAATTGACAGTGGTATTACTATCACAAAGGGAGATGTATCCAAACTTAGAGATTATTCTGATTTAGATTGGGCTGGTTGCCCTGACTCAAGGAGATTAACTAGTGGATTTTGCATTGTTCTTGGTCAGTCTCTTGTTTCGTGGTGTTCCAAAACGCAGCCAACTGTGGCTAAATCCTCAACTGAGGCTAAATACAAAGCTCTCTCAACATCTGCAGCTGAGCTTCTATGGGTGTCATATCTACTAAGCGAATTACATCTTCCTATTACTCATCCTATGGTGGTCTACTGTGATAATTTGGGTGCCAAGAACATTGCTTCTAATCCTGTCTGTCATGCTCGTACTAAAGACATTGAAGTGGACTATCACTTTGTTAGGGACTTAGTGGCTTGTGGTCAGTTGGAAATTCGACACATTCCATCATTGGAACAACCTGTTGATTTGTTCACTAAAGGTCTTCCTAAGGATTTGATTGTGTCCCTTCGAGCCAAGCTGATGGTTCTGATCGACCCCTCATCTTGAGGAGGCATGATAGTGAAGGTATATGGAGGTGTAACACAAGTGTAAACATTGAGTTATCAAAAGGAAGAAGAAGGTGTTAACAAGGTGTAACTATTCAAGTGTTATTAACTAAAGAGACTGAGGTGCCTATATATAGGAAATAGCTAACAGATTTGTAACAGATTTCATGACTAACTTGTTAGTTATAACAGAATTCGCTACCTCACTTTCTCTCTCTATAACTGATTCTAGCAAGCTATATAAGCTAATCTATTTGTAATAAATTTCATTATCTTGTTTTGAGTTTAATGAAATGTTACTCTTCTTAGATTTCTATCAGTTTTCAAACCTTTCATTTTACCTTGAAGATGTAACTGTTCTTGCGGTTAGTCGGAGAATATACAAGATGGCGAAGAAGATACGATATCCTAGAAGAAGATCAGTCGAGTTGTGGTAGGGTTCTGGCTTCTTGAGGTATGTCGAAAAAGATACAAGATGGAGAAGAATATACAAGAAGGAGAAGAATATACAATAACCTAAAAGAAAATCAGTCGAGTTTTACGAGGATTTTGGCAATTGTTCTTGGGGTTTTTTTCGATCGATTGAGTTAGTTGAGGGAAAAGTGAAACGAGGGAAAATAAGTGAATGTTGGGTTTTTCTAACTGGAAAGTCACATGAACGGTTGGATCCTTTAGATTTTAACGGACAACCACGATATGTTCCCATCGATTCTTGGTTCTTAAATCTCCTTCTGAAACCATTTGCCTACCCAAACAGTTATATCACTACGTTTATTTTGTCCTTTTGGACACGTCAGTTAGGACGGTCGGGTGGGGATTGTGGATGGAGGGTAATTTATCATTTTTTATGTGAAATAGAACTTCCAGTATGCAGCTGCATACTGCGCTGGCAGCATGCTGCCGCTTACTGACACTTACAGATCGTCATATTGCAGTGCAAAATCGTTTCCTTTTTTTTGAATGAGAGAGGGGTGTCATACTAGGGCTGGGAAAACGGTCCGAGACCCCGGGATCCGGCCCGTTCGGCCCGGACCGTTAGAGACTGCTACCCGTAGCCAACCCGAGCCGGGCTTACCCGGCCCGATGGCTCGGGCTTATAGGGTCGGGCTCGGACAGGGACTCCAATCCGAGTCCCGACCCGATAAGTCCGCCCGATACCCGAGCCCGATTACGCCCGCTACCCGAGCCCGCGTGTAATAGTAACCCTAACATCTAAACCTATTATAAAAACAAATCACAACCAGAAACCTAGGCAAACTCTTCCGCCTCTCTCTCCTCTCTTCCGCCTCTCTCTCCTCTATTCCGCCTTTCTCTCCTCTCTTCCGCCTCTTTCTTTCTAAGTCGCCTCTTTCTCTCTAACCTAAACACCAACCTAGAATCAACCATGAACTACAACAAGCCCACACAGAAAATCAATCAAATATCATCGAAGACTTGAGTTAAATTTCATTAGAGATAAGAATGAAAAAGGAAATAATCAAAAAGAAAGAGAGCTAACAGACCTCCAATGGAAATATAAGGTATTCTATGAGCACCACCAATGTAGAGAGCATCAGAAAGGATACCATAAATAGGTTTTGCTACCATGGGTAAGTTAGCAGTGTTTTGAACAAGTTGTAATGTTGAAGGATTTAGGTTAAGAGTATTAGCCATATCAAAATTAAGACCCAACCATGGAAAACATCTAAACCCTCGAATCCAATACCCAAATCCACACAAAATTATCATTTCCCAAGAACCCACTTTCTTAGAAGAAATTGTTTTATGTTGAATAATTTTTTTCCTAATAACATTGGGTTTGTTGATAGATACAAGCTTATCAGGAGGAGTTAAAATGATAGGTTTTAGAAGATGGGTATTGGGAATTATGGGTTGTTGTTGTTTGTTTATCACTTGTGTTTGAGGAAGATGAAAGATTTGGGTTTTGTTTATGAGAACTACAAATGAAATTATAAGATGGTATTGTTGATACTAACAGTAATTGTTTTCTGGGTATTTGAGTAATTGGAAATACTGTATTTCTACTTCTTAGATTTAATGTAGAAATCAACAAAATTCAAATCCATAGATTTCTCACAAAACCCGAGCCCGTCCGGCCCGAGCCCGTCCGGCCCGAGCCCGTTGGAACCCGCTCGAGCAGCCGGGCTCGGACGGGCTACGGGCACTCAGATGGCGTGTTTCGTCCGGCCCGATCCGCCCGACTCCCTACCTCGGGCTCGGCTTATCCGAGCCCGACCCGCCCGAGCCCGACACTTTGTAGCCCGAGCCCGTCCGCGCCCGCCCGATTCCCACCCTTATGGTAAGTGTGGATGGGACAAGTCAGTGGAGAGGAAGGATACAACAACTTTTTGGGACAAACCAATATTTTTTTTTTTTTTTTGTTGAGGAGGGACAAACCAATATGGATGTCCACTTTTAACTATTTTCTCTATAAAAGGGTTGTCCTCCCCTCTTTTGTATTTCTTTTTTAACGAAGTTGTTGCTCACTATTAAGTCTCTGAGTCCATTTTTTATTTACCAAATACAGTTTCTTCTTTTTGTACATGCAGTGGCGAGGCTAGAATTTATTGTATGTGGGGACATATTTAGTACCCATTAAAAAAAATAACAAGATAAAAATCATGCTCATTGGTTTTAGTAATATCATCAATTATCTCTCTCTCTTTCGACAATTAAGGATAATGGGTGTGAGGGTAGCGGTTACAATCGATTTCTCTCATGCGCGCTTGTAGTTGTACACCTTCATTGGTAAGACGCTACCGATGGTTATAACGGTAACACTTTACTAAAGGTAAATATAACTATCTATAGGTGGTCAACGATGTCCCAACTGAAACTTCAATGAGTTTTAATCGATTTTCTCACTGCTCTCCGGTAAGACGCGACTAGTTATATTAGTAAAGCGCCATACCCACGTGTAAACACATCCACTAGCCTCCCCGGAGATTTCGATGTATTCTTCACTAGCAGGCCTTTTGCATAGCTAGTAAGACAGAATTGATGGTTACCCACAACCTCTTATCGTTAGTAGTGTACCTGATCCAAAAGTCACAGCCACAACCCTGTCGTTGACTGACACCCTACCGTAGAGAAAGTGAGATATGAGACTCAATGAAACCTAATCAAAAGCCGCCACCATTAATTGATAGAGTGAGGAAGAAGAAGTTCAAGAGAAAGAAGAAAGAAAATAACAGAGAATGTATTAGCGTTGCGTCAAGAAAGAGAGACAAACATAAAGAGAGAGAACAAACACAAAAAGATGGAGACAAGATGTTAGAGATTGCTTATGGTAGTCATCGGTGTTACAACGTCCGGAAAAATGAAGAAAAAAAACTGGTGCACATAACTAACAATTGATTTTATCTTCGTCAATATATCAATTAAAAGGCAATGAATGTACGAATAGAAAATAGGACTAACCACTTTACACTTGGGCTTTTATGTAATATGTTTTAGTTGGCGGATTTAAATTCTATTTCTTTAAAATAGGTATGAAAGGGAATCACTTTTGGGAACCAGTTTTAGGCATGTGGGGGTATGTGCCCCCACAGACCCCTTACTGCCATCGTCATTGTGTACATATCATCTTATACATTTAATTTTTTCTGCTTGTATTTGCGAGAAATTTGCATGAGTCCGACTACGAGAGATCTTCCTCATGAAGAATTATGTTCTTTTGTTCTTCTACTGATCTTCTTCCTATATTTCATAGATTTGAGAAATGAGACCGTCTTCTCTTGTAGTCAATGTATGTGGTCTTCTGGTTCCAAGACCAGGTTGGGTTTGGGGAAGAATCCACCTTCAAAGTTAGTGGAGGCTGACTTGGTAAAAATGAGGCTGTTATATGATATCTCTGACTCGATAGAGATTCGTCTGCCTTATCCCGAAAGCTCATAAACATCGACTCTGCTCTTAGGTAGCGTTTTAGGAAATCCTTTTTACCATTGGATTCTGTTTTCCTATTCCGGACGTAGTGCGTGGTTTCCTCTCTTACAATGAGATAGCCCCTGCTCAGTGGATGCCTAACGTCTGGAGGGTGTTCATGGCACTTGAGTTGTTGTGTCGTCTTGACAAAGTAGAGGCGACTCTATCTATGTCGCTCAATATTGTGTTCTTCAGGAATATGATCATCAGGAGGGTGGGTATCAGGTCAGGCCCCAACGTAATATAAAATCCTTAATCACTCACCTCCCCCCTGCGGACCGTTGTTGGAAAGATAAATATTTTTTCGCTAGAGGTGTTTATGTACTTGGCGGGACCTCCGAAATTTCTTTCCATTGGAAGAGCGCATGTAAGTTCTTGGTGGGTCACTGATGTTGTTGATGACGTAACTTTGTTATTATTCTTATTGAAGAAAATCATCAAGTCTGGACAATTTAGGGATCATAATATTTTGCTAGAAACCAACTACGATCGTCGAATTACTAAGTAATTCGCGGCTAACTTCGACCGGATCCTACATCGGGTTACACCAGAGAATGACGATTTAATCGAATGATACGGCTAGTGGAATGAGACATATATAGATGGTCAAGACCCATAAATATGTCCCATAGGCCTAAAAGAAGTTTAGGCAAATATAGTACAAAAGGCCCAAAAGAAGGGTACTTGAGTCGGACACCAAAAGAGGTGATTTGGGGATCCAAAAGGGGGCGGCCATGCTTGGCCGTGTACCCCTAAAGGGGCCGTCCAGATCTGCCGATGATGGGCCTGATATGGTCGGCCAAGGCAGGGAAAATGAGAAAATAAGGAGTTCTTCACCAAACCACCATTGGAGTTCTAGCAAGCATCAAGGTAGGAGATCAAGTTGATTATTCGGGTGTCTTGAGTAGAGGAACAATAATTGGAGCTCTTGGTCGCATTCGATTGGAAAGGTTCGAGGGAAAATTTAGCGATTAAGGTAATATCTAATTCTTAGTCTAATATTAGCTTATGCATGAGATCCTGGGGATACTAGTGTTAGACATACTAGATGTCTGAGATTCCGTTACCAACACCAGGAGACATCATAACCCAACAATGGCGTCAGTGCCTCTTGCACATAGCCAATTTTGGCTAAGTTTCGGAACAAATCTATACTTGTTTTGATAGTTAGATATGTCTTAAAGTGTTTCAGGATTCAATTTGTTTAGTTTGAATGTGATTTAAAGTTATACACATTGATTTTCAAAGTTGATTATTGAAAAGAGTTTCACAAGATTCGATTTTGATTGATTCCGGTTTTTGAAAAGTGTTTTTCAAAAGAGTTGATCTTCAATGATTTTAGAAATAGTTTGAAAATCAAATTTGGTGTTTTTAGAAGTATCCTAAAAGAAGGAACAACATCTTGGAGAAGCAAAAGAAATCAATTTTTTTTAGAAGTTTTTATAGCTGCTGGCCAGGACGCGTCTCGATCAGCAGACTGAGACTGTCTCGGGTTCAAGGGCGCGTCCAGGACGCGCCCAAGGAAACCCGAGAGCATCTTTGGGCATGGGCGCGTCTAGGACGTGCCCCAGGTGGCCCAATGCATCTCGATTAGACCGAGATGCATGGAAGCTTCCCAGACGCGTCTAGAGTGCCCTAAGCATCTCGGTCCTAGACCGAGATGGCCAAGGGCATCGGCCATGGGCCAGACGCGTCTGAGACGACCTAGGATGTCTCGGTCTTGGCCGAGACTAGACGCGTCTAGGCCAAAGGTTAGTGTCCTGGCCTAGTGCCAGGACGCGTCCTATGCTCAAGGCGAGACTCATATGCGTCTGGCCTATGTCAAGACGCATCTAGTCTCGGCCACACCGTGCTAGACACAACCCAAGCTCTCGGCCTTGAGCCGAACTCGAACCTATGCACGACCTAGGCTTCTTTGGCCCGGACCAACTTGTTGGGCCTTAACCTTATGGTCTTGGGCTCGACCAAGGGATGTCCCGAGACACTCCGAGGTTGACCTAGGTCTATGGGCCGAAATTTTACGGGTCTTGACCCGAGTGAGAGTTTTTCCGACAAAAGTCCAATTTTTCTCCCGGTTTCATCCAAATTTTACCGAAATTGTCTCGGGCCACCTAAAAGCCCGAAAAGGGTTTTTCTTACAATTGATTTAGGAAATCATTAAAAGTCAAACTAATTTTTTCAAAATTGTCCCGAACCCTCCAAAGTCCCAAACGGAGTTTTACTTAAAAAATTGATTTTGGAAATCATAAATGATAAAACCGGAACGCATCATTAGTCAAATTCTTCGAACATAGACTTAAGGTCCGTATTGTGACATAGAGATGTCGACAAAAGTATCTCTCGGATAATCATGCATATATAATTGTTAGCCTTGAATATTATAATGCATGTGATGTGAATGCGGGAACTAGTATGGCTATAGAAAGTTGTTTCCTTTCTGTTTTGTTTTAAACACGGATTGGTGAAATTTGTATTAATTTTAATTTCAAGTTTATATGATATGCGTATCGTTCGAGTCTTGTAATTAGAGTTTAGGGTCTATGAGTCCATTGAGGAAGCTCAGGGATGTGACCCAAAGTCGAGCAGGAAAATTCAATAGAGGTTCGAGGATGGTGATCCAGGTGAACGAAGGCGAAAACAAGAAGAATTCTAAGAAGATTAGATGTTTTAGGACTACGGGCCATATTAGGATCCGTATGTGCTTGATTTATCTTTGGACTTTTGGTGTGCTCTAGGGTTCCTTGGCTTGGGCGATTGCTCCATTGTTTTCACAATAAATAGCTATTCCCACTTCTATGCCAGATATGACACCAAGTTCTATTACGAACTTCTTAATCCAAACTCCTTCCTTTGCTGCTTCCGAAGCCGCTAGGTAATCTGCTTCAGTGGTAGAGTCTGCAACAGTGTTCTGCTTGGAACTCTTCCAACTCACTGCTCCTCCATTCAGACAGAAGACGTAACATGACTGCGATTTGAAGTCGTCTCTATCTGTTTGAAATCTTGCATCCACATGGCCTACAATATTGAGTGTATCCTCCCCGTCATATACCAGGAAGTGATCCTTAGTCCTTCTCAGGTACTTTAAAATATTCTTGGTAGCGGTCCAGTGAGCTTCGCCTGGATTCGATTGGTAACGGTTACACATGCTCAAGGCATATGAGACGTCTGGACGAGTGCAGATCATGGCGTACATGATTGATCCTATTGTCGAAGCATAAGGAATATCTTTCATGTATGCTAGCTCATCAAGACTCTTAGGACACTGATTCTTGCTTAGCGCGATGTCATGTGACATTGGAAGGAATCCTCTTTTAGAGTCTTCCATTTTGAACCTGTGAAGAATCTTATCTATATAAGTTTCTGGACTGAGTCCAATCATCCTCCTCGATCTATCTCTGTAGATCTTGATGCCCAATATTTATTCTGCCTCCCTTAGTTCCTTCATGGAAAAGCAATTCTGAAACCAGTCCTTGACTGATTCCAGCATCGGAATGTCGTTTCCTATGATTAATATGTCGTCGACATAAAGGACCAAAAAAACTAGGTTGCTCCCACTAACCTTCTTGTAAACACAAGACTCTTATGTATTCTTAAGGAAACCAAACTCTTTAATTGTCTCTTCGAATCGAAGATTCCAACTCCTGCTTGCTTGCTTCAATCCATAAATGGATCTTTTAAGCTTGCAAACTTTTCCAGCATTATTGGAATCTACAAAACCTTCAGGTTGTGTCATGTACACATCCTCTTCCAAATTTCTGTTTAGGAAGGCGGTTTTGACATCCATTTGCCAAATCTCATAATCATAATGAGCTGCAATTGCTTGAATGATCTGAATGGATTGAAGCATCGCGACAGGGGAAAAGGTTTCATCATAGTCTATACCATGAATCTATTTGTATCCTTTTGCCACAAGTCTAGCTTTAACGTTTCCATCCTTGTCAGTTTTCAGTTTGAAGACCCATTTGCAACCGATTGGTTTCGCTCCATTAGGAAAATCAACTAAGTCCCACACTTGATTTTCTAACATGGAATCTATTTCCGATCTCATGGCCTTCAGCTATTTTTCAGAGTCGGGGCTCGTCATAGCTTGATTGTAGGTACTCGGCTCATTATCTTCTAACAGTAGGTGTTATGCCAATCTGGGTTAATGTGAACAATACGAGTAATCCAAGACAAGCAATAGGAATAGTAAAGAACAAACAACAACAGAACACAGAGATTTACGTGGTTCAGTTGGTGAGACCTACTCCACGGCGACAATGGCGCGATGATTTCCACTATGTTTACATAAACAAGTTTACACAAGAGATTCGTGAGATTTTGCCTACTGATATCTCCTTAAGGTTTAGTTTATATAGCCACTAAACCCTAATCCCACCGCCTCGCCGACTCTCTACAACCAACTCTCTCCCCAACCGACATTATACATGGATAACACTAATCACCGACATAAGCCTAGCTTCCCCATTCCAGCTCTGTCTCGGAGGCCAGCTCTGCCTCACAGCCCTGCTTCGCATACCAGCTCTGTCTCAGCAATCAGCTCCGCTAACGGGTCCAAAATTCGGCGCCGAGACCTTCAGTCTCCGCAGACAATTACCATTACCTTGTAAACGGGTTGGCGGGTCGTAAACCGGGTTCGATACCAATCCATATTCGAGTCACTTCTAACAATTCTCCACCTTGACTTGAATATGCTCCTCTTGGCTTAGATCTGCCACAATCATAGCTCAGTGCCTCTGAGCCATCGTTGCTCCAGCCCTGGTACGGCTAACATCTGGAAATCCCAATCAAGTCTAAGCAATCTGATGGGTCATGAAAATGTCTCATCTAAGTCGTTTAATTTAGCCAAGTTAGTCGGTTTCGAGTCTTTATTATAATAAAATGGTTGGTTTTCTTGATTAGGTGTCTTTTGCGGAGTTAGATGTGAAAAACGGTTAAAAACGAGGAAAAGATGCATGAAGGGTATTTTGGTCATTTGGAGTCAAGGACAATCTGGTAATTTAGCCAAGGTCAGTGCGTGGTTGAAAAGTAGAGGTCGAGACGAGTTCGTAGGAGAAAACGGAAGTCAATTCGGAGTCCGGATCAGTGAAAAATGCAAGGTCAAAGTCAGGTCAACATTTGGTGCATATTTAGTCAATACTCGGGACAGTGTCGGGCACAAATTTGGCACGCGGTACACCGAGGAACACGTGGCGCGCTGCATGATTCGGTACAACACGTCCCAGCTTAATTAAGTGGTCCCGTACCAACGTCTTAATCTCAGCCGCAACCTTCCGCGCAAATCAGATCCAACGGTTTCCGAGATTCAAGCTATATTTCCAAATCCCGTGCACCCGAAGCAGGTTAGAACCCGTAGTCCCAGACGCGTGTCACCTTAGCAGCCTCCAGATCCCGTGCTCCCTTCATCCGACGGCTGCTGTGTCTCTCTCAACTTAACACCATAATTGCTCCCACACCTTAACATCCGGGTTTCACCCAATTGATCCAGCCGACACATGTCCCATTCCAAACCCTATTTTGTGATTTTAACCCATTAAATTATAAAAGTAACCCTTCCTTTTAATTCTTTTTACCATTTAACCCAACCAAAACCCTAACCCATATATAAATAACACCTTTCTCCTCCATTAAAACCTAGACTTGCAAACCCTCTCAATACCTCTTCTTACTCAATCCCTCTTCAATATTCTTCTCCCTCTCCTCTTTCAATCCCCTCTTACCTATTTCTTTCTCTCTTCTCTACCACTAAATCTACTTTATCCATTATTTTTCCATCTTTCTCTACTACTACTTCTTCTCTACCACTATTCTTTCTTCCATTAATAGTCTTCTTCTTCTTCCTTCTATATTCTTCTATCATCTTTACCCTCTTCATCTATTCTTTCCAATTTCTTTCTAGATCTAATTTCTTCCTTCTCTTTCTTTTTCTTATTTGGGTGGCAATAAAATAGCTATTACTTGGATTTCTTGGAGTAAAATTCTTGAGCATAAATGGAGCAAATCTTGGATAAAATGGAGATACATGGGAATATGGAGTTGGAACATTCTTGGTGATTTCTTTCCATTAATTTCTTAGTATTTTCATTTATTTTACAATTTCAATGAATGTTACTCTAGATTCCATGTATAGTTAATTTAGCAATATAAGGTTGTGAATGAAACCCATTTTGGATCTTTATAATACTTGTTCTTGATTAATTAAATTCTTTGATGTGCTTTAATGTTTATTGATTGTTTATCTATATGGATTGGATTTTCTTTGCATTACTCATGCCTCATAATTAGATATTTCATACTTTCGTTAAGTTGTTAGATGGAGTATGCTTTTTAGATGATGAATAATAGTTTAGCAATCCGAGTCTCTATAAGGTAAACAATTAGAATTAGTAATTATAAAATTGTTTCATCTAGAACATCATCCAGAATCCAAATAGTTCATTATATTGGATCCCGAGTAAATACAAAAGAGATTTAAGTAATTAAGTACTTGTTTTATAAAGTGAAATTATGCGGTGGATTTTATAACCTTAGATATCCTCTCACCTCTCTCTTAGATAGTTTATTTAGATTTATTCGTTTTCTTATTTCTTAAAAATCAATTATCAAATTTATGAGTGGGGTGTGTGTGTGTAGTCTAAGTTAGTTATTGACATTTTGATTATTGGGCTAAACTCGCCGTCAATATCCAAAGTGCCTACCTATCCCTTGGGACGATTCTCGATTTACTAACATATTATAACTTGATAGGCCTAAAATAGGTCTATTCCCGCAAGTATACGGGGTCAAGTTATAGTATTTTAGTAAATCGGGAAATCGTCCCAAGGGATAAGTAGGCAATTTCGGATATTGACGACGAGTTTAGCCCAATAATCAAAATGTCAATAGCTAACTTAGACTAACACACACACACACCCCACTTCATAGATTTGATGATTGATTTGTAAAGAAATAAGAAAATAAATAAAAGTAACTAACCCTATCTAAGAAAGAGGTAAGAAGATATCTATGGTTATAAAATCCACCACATAATTTCACTTTATAAAACAAGCACTTAATTACTTAAATATCTTTTGTATTTACTCGGGATCCAATATAATGAACTATTTGGATTCCGGATGATATTCTAGATAAAACAATTTTATAATTACTAATTCTAATTGTCTTCCTTATAAAGATTCGGATCACTTAACTATTATTCATCATCTAAAAAGCATACTCCATCTAACAACTTAACGAAAGTATGAAATATCTAATTATGAGGCATGAGCAATGGAAAGAAAATCCAATCCATATAGAGATAAACAATCAATAGACATTAAAGCACATCAAAGGATTTAATTAATCAAGAACAAGTATTATAGAGATCCAAAATGGGTTTCATTCACAACCTTAGATTGCTAAATTAACTATACATGGAATCTAGAGTGACATTCATTGACATTGTAAAATAAATGAAAATACTAAGAAATTAATGGAAAGAAATCACCAAGAATGTTCAAAATCCATATTCCCATGTATCTCCATTTTATCCAAGATTTGCTCCATTTGTGTTCAAGAATTGTACTCCAAGAAATCCAAGTAATAGCTATTTTATTGCAACTCAAATAAGAAAAAGAAAGAAAAGGAAGAAATTAGATGTAGATAGAGGTTGGAAAGAAGAGATGAAAGGGGATAAAGATGATAGAAGAATATGGAAGAAAGAAGGAGAAGACTATTAATGGAAGAAAGAATAGTGGTATAGAAGAAGTAGTAGAAGAGAAAGATAGGAGAAATAATGGAGAAGATAGATTTAGTAGTAGAAAAGAGAGAAAGAAATAGGTGAGATGAGGGATAGGTTGAGTAGAGAAGAGGAAGATAGAGAAGAGGGATTAGAGAAGAGAGGGAGATTGAGAGGGTTTGCAAGTCTAGATTCTAATGGAGGAGAAAGGGATTTATTTATAGGGTTAGGGTTTTGGTTGGGTTAAAGTGGTAAAAAAAGATAAAAGGAAGGGTTAATTTGGGAAAAATGGGGGTTTAAAGGACAATCTGGTCGGTGGCTAGGGTTTGGTTGGGTTTCGGATGCTAGGGTGTGGTCGGGTATAACTAAATAACTTGCGCTTGGTTCAGCAGCCGTCGGATGGAAGGTGTACGCGGATCTAAAGGGACAGGAGAGTGACACGCGTCCGGGATCATAGAAGTTAAGCAACTTCGGGCAACACAAAACAAGAACAAAGGACGAGATGCTCAGCAGCCGCACGATCTGAAGAACGCGGTAGCGGACGACCAAGATTAAAACGTGGGCTCGGGATGCACTGAGTTAAGTTGCAACGGGCTACACAGAAGCATCAACCGTCGATCTGGGACACGCGGAGAAGAACGGTCAAGATTAAAACGTTGAAGTGGGGCTACCGGGTTAAGTTGCGGCGCGCTCCACCGGATCAGGCTTATAAGGGCCATTTCGCTGCTTAGCGTGAATACGGGAATTGGATACACCGGTCCCTAGAGCGCGCCACGTGTCTTCTTGTATCCTGCGTGCCCGAATTTCTACCGAATATATCCCACCTGGTCAACAGTATTTGACCCAACTTTGACCTTGATTTATTCCTCCATCCGGACTCCGATTTGACTTCCGTTTTCTCCTACGGACTCGTCTCGACCTCTACTTTTCAACCACACACTAAACTTGGCCAAATTACCAGAATGTCCTTGACTCCAAATGACCAAAATACTCTTCGTGCATCTTTTCCTCGTTTTTAACCGTTTTTTCACACCTAACTCTCCAAAAGACACCTAATCAAGAAAACCAACTATTTTATTATAATAAAGACTCGAAACCGACTAACTTGTCTAAATTAAACGACTTAGATGAGACATAGGAGCGAAGGAAAGGAAGGAATCGAGAAGTCAAGCGAAAAGTTGATAGTATCGCATTCTATCTCTTCTTTCTTACTTGTGTGATTGTTTAGTTCTATAATTGTTAGTTCCCATTTGTGATTATGTGTTACCATCTTTGAATACTCTGAGATCATGGCCCGTTCTTATAACGGTTGACCATTCGATGTTGATGATGATGAGCTTATTTCGAGGATTCCCCGCACTAACCGACCTGATATGACCTTAGGTGAATACCAAAGGATGTGTAGAGATGCTCTGATTAGTGAGGGGAATAGACCATTTGAGCCTGACCGATCTCGTATGACCCTAGGAGAATACCGATGGATGTGTAGAGACGATCAGATTAGTGATAGATATGGTCCGACATCAAATATGTATGAGAGACCTTACATTTCACACTTTTCTGAGACAAATGATTTTAGAGGTACGTTTCATCCTAGTATGTACGGTGGGAGTTATTATCAAGAGTCTTCATTTAATTACACTTGTGAGCCTTATCATGAAGAGACTCTTGAAGATAAATCTCAATTAGAGTCTGTTAGTCGTCTGACTGAAATGATGTTACAACTTGAAGAGACACAAGATCGATTTGAACAGACGCAGACTCAACTGCAACAAGAGTTACATCAGAGGTTTGAGTCTCTAAATCATCAATTAGAGTCTCTAAATCATCCATTAGAGATGATGTTGTCACAGTTATTAGCCGACGAGGAAGGGGTTTTACCACCCCAAACTCAAGAGGGTACTAGGTCTGATGGCGAGGGTAATACGTCATACCCTAGTACTAAGTTAAATGTCGACGAATCAACTGAGAGGACCCAAGAACTTGAACAAACTGATAACCTTGTTGTCTCGTTTCCTCACCATGTGTCATCTCATCATGATAGGACTACATTAGATTTTGAGATTCAGGATGATGGCTCTATGAACAAGTTTGGGAATGACACTATTTTGAACTTTCCGATTTTCGACACTTGTAAGGAGTCAGTCTTAGATGCCGTACATGATGCTATAATTGATTATGCAGCTTTAGATGCCTTTGAGGACATCGATGACATAGTACCTAGAGACATGTTGGATAGTTTGTCGGACCATTTACCTAAGGAAACCATGGACCTTGACTTGGTCCCTGAGCCTATTGCCTTACCCTTAGAGTCCAGTTCAACCTTTCACGTGATCTCAGACTCGGTCGTTGATCCCTTTTGGGACATTTCAGACGTCTCTCCTAGAACGTCTACAGACTTGGTGGATGTTCTATCCACTAAGATTGCATATGACTTTTTGCCTTCGACTGACCTCTTAGCCCTTCACTTGTATGTCGATCCTTTTGACGACTTCTTAGTTGTCGCCCCTAGCATTTATGCTTACTTAGTGGAACGTGCATCCACTAAGTTTGGGGATGACTTATTTTCTTCAATCGTCTTACTTGCACTTTATGGTTTGTACATAGTTGTGAGACGATTACCATTTGTATATAGCTTTCTTTGGGTTGACCCCCAAATCTTTCGTCTTTTGCTTTATGATCGTTAGGCTGATTGAGATGGGTCTTGATGTTTGTGGGTATCATCTCTGGAAACCCTCCACGAGACATAACTCGTGTTCTTGTGTAAATCAAGAGAATCAAAGGCTAATTGCATAGCTCAATGCAATCGTGTATACCCGCGTTAGTGGTAGATTTGTATGTGGTCATGTCTTTTATGTGATTCATTCTCATGATATTTGTTGATATTTTAGGAGCAATTCTTATATGTTATACTTCTAAGGCGTGGTTTGTTCCAAGTTTGGGGATGGCGCGAGCTTGACATCAACTTGGAACCTCTTTATACATGAGCCTTGGTAGTATCATCTTTTATCTCCTTCGGTTATGTGGTAATATCTCTCCACTCTTCTCTTTAGATTGATGTGCCTCTTTATCTTTTGGTGAGTATATGCTTAGAACATTGAGGACAATGTTAGTTTTAAGTTTGGGGATGCGGGATATGACCATAACCAATGCATGACCATGGATTTCAAAGACAAAAGGGTTCAAATTAGCCAAAATTTGAAAATTTTGAACATTTTGAGTAGATTTGCATGTGATTCTAGTGATAGTTTTAAGAATTTTGATGCATATGTGTCGAGTTGATGAGTTTTGTGATTGCTAATGGCCTTTCCATGAAAGTCGAGTCTTTTAGTGTTTGTGTTGTGCCATGTGAGTGACATCTTAGTGAAGAAGAAACATTTCTAAGAGACCTAAAGTAGTCATTAGTGGAGACTTAACCCATGTGAGAGCTCAAAGCCTAAATTGCCATTCGAGTGTACTCTTCCGCGCTAACTCCGAGTAGAATGAAGAGCTACTCAACCTCGTAGCTTATAAAGAGCTCATTTGATCTCGTGTGCTCAACTTCCTTAGCCACTAGGAGTGACATTAGGATAGCGAATTAACCTTGCCCTTGTAGTCCATGAAACCCAATGAGAATGCCAACTAGAGGATAGCGGATACTCCATCACCATCCATCATCTTATATCCCGAGAATGAAGACATGAGATAGAAGAATGAAGAATGTCAAAAGCAAGTATGAAATGAAAAGTTGATTGCAAGAATAGAGTTATGTGTGTAGTATTTTATTTTGGTTGATCGAATTTGTGTTATGAGAAAAAAAAAAAAAAAAAAAAAGAAAAAAAATGAAAAATGAAAAGTGAAAAAAAAAGTGATATGAAAAAAAAAAAGTGAAATAAAGTGATTTTTATGTATGTTTGAGCATGTGTTAGCTCTTTTGTGTGAGTGATGTGATTGTATATATGTGTTGGTGTTTTTGTTCATGAATAAGTATTCAAAGCAAGAAACAAATGTTGAGATCCTTAAGAGGTTCTACCATAATGAAGAGGTCAAAATTCTCGGGAATCCACCATCATCATCCATCTCTAGTATCCGCTAAACTTTAGAAGGCATTTTTAGAGGGTAGAATGGGTGAGAAGGGTGAGTGAGCTTCCCCACTCTATTAGTGCTAATTCCTTTTCGAAGATCATTCATTCCAAAATGTTGTCCTCACCCCTTTTTATGTGTTGAGTCTATAGTCGTGATCACACTCACACATACGAGCGAACCATTCTTGAGTGATTTCATTTTTGGAGTGTATGTCCGTGAGGCCGAAGTCGAGGCGAAATGTATTAACTTGGGAATCAAGGTTTTGTGACTTCGAAACATAGATGTGCTTATTATGGTATGACACTTGCATTTTAGGGTAAGATCATTAGTGAAGAGACCTTTAGCTTTTACAAGAGCTTATTTACTTGATTCATTATGTGTTGACATGCTTAAACCCTTTACTATATCAATCATGCCTATCTACGATTTGGATTTTGGACCTTTGTGTATTTGAAACCATGATGTTTGTGGGTGTCATCTATGGAAACCCTCACGAGACCACACTCGTCCACTAGGGCAACCTAGGGGTTTAACGGCTTGTTGCATATGCTAAATGCAACCGGGATTCCTCCGAAAGTGAGTTAGGTCTTTTGTTTTGTTTTGTTTTGCTCGAGGACTAGCAAAATCTAAGTTTGGGGATGTTTGATGGGTCATGAAAATGTCTCATCTAAGTTGTTTAATTTAGCCAAGTTAGTCGGTTTCGAGTCTTTATTATAATAAAATGGTTGGTTTTCTTGATTAGGTGTCTTTTGCGGAGTTAGATGTGAAAAACGGTTAAAAACGAGGAAAAGATGCATAAAGGGTATTTTGGTCATTTGGAGCCAAGGACAATCTGGTAATTTGGCCAAGGTCAGTGCGTGGTTGAAAAGTAGAGGTCGAGACGAGTTCGTAGGAGAAAACGGAAGTCAATTCGGAGTCCGGATGAGTGAAAAATGCAAGGTCAAAGTCAGGT
>BEHA01050081.1:17093-36443 GCA_002897215.1 Eschscholzia californica subsp. californica
TACCAGCCTCAAGCCATCTTTCGTATCCGTCCTGTCAATCGCTGCTCTGCTACTATCGCAGGTACATATTTTTATATTACTATATTAGACCCTTGTTTCTTATTTTCTGTCTGTATTTCTACGTCTATTTCGCAAACCTGATACTACAGTCATCTTCAAAATTATCCTCTATATTTTGACTCCACATTATGATATGATGTTCTCCTGGTTGCTTAATTGGTAAAGAATTAAAGATCTTACTTCCAGAGTTCATAACTTCAACCAGATTTTAGTGGAGGCTTACTTATGAAATATGGCGCTGTGCGGGTTAAACTTGTTTTAAGAGGTGGATGCTCAACATTTGTTTGGTGAGGGTAGCATAATTTGGTTTCAACCGTTTTAACCGATGTTTCATATTGGGTAAGAACCCCTGAACTACGAGTCATCAAAACAACAAAAGTATTCTGAATAACAAAAACGGTTAAGGATAGGTTCCCACTGATCTATGCTATTTCTAGAGACAAAGAAGCAACAGTGGACAGCATGTTCAATAAGGAGCTCAATGCGTGGGAAATATCTACAAGGAGATACGTAAATGATTGGGAAATGCAACAGTACTTAGACCTCTTACAGGTAGTTCAAGGGGTAAGCTTGGGAGCGATGGCTGACAAGAGGGTGTGGAGGAGGGAGGAAAAGAATAAGGTATCAGTCAAGGAATGCTACTCGCTACTTGAACCCCAGGAGCAAGCGCTGAGTAGTTTTTTTATTAGAGCTATCAACACGAAAGCCACCCCCCCCTAGAGTGAGTTTTTTGTTATGGGCAACTTTCATGGGTAAAATTCCCACGGTGGATATGCTTAAGAACAGGGGATTTCAGTTAGTCAACAGATGCGTGATGTGCAAGTCAGCTGGGGAAACATTAAATCACCTCTTCATCCATTGCGGCATCGCTGATAATTTATGGTCTTATTTCATTGGATCATTGAAGGTCCAATGGTCAGACCAAATTCTATCAACGACATGGTTGAACAATGGGAGGGGATTGTTAAGCCAAAAGCAAAGAAGGAGGTATGGGCAATAATACCTGCAGCAATCATCTGGAATATATGGAAGAACCGAAACGACAAAATCTTCAAGGACTCTAATGATTCCTCGAATCTGGATGTAGATGACGTAAAAGGAACAATCTATAATTGGGTTAGAAGTGTCGAGAAGCACAAATTGATATCTTATGTCGATGTAGTTAGAAACTGGGAGACTTGGATCTTGTAATTTAGCAGGATCCGAGTTTCCCCTTGTACAGTCCCTCTTTTTCTTTTTATAAATTCAATATAATTTTAAAAAAAATACATATAATTCCATGTTCCAACAAGGTGACAAGTTAAGATAGTTTTGTTGTGTTACTAGTTAAACATGAATATAATTTTTTAAACTTTTCCTATAAATTAAAAGTCTAATTCAGTGTGGTAAGGCTTGTCCAGTTACGGTTTCGTATATTTTAGCTTTAATCTTGTATACTATTTATATAATAAAAGCAATTTATCTCTTATCAAGTTTATCACGATTGATTAACTTAGATATTTGTTTGTCTATAACCTTGTCATACAGGTCATACTGAGGCTGTGCTTACAGTTGCCTTCAGTCCTGATGGGCGTCAATTGGCTAGTGGTTCTGGTGATACTACGGTTCGTTTATGGGACCTCAATACTCAGACTCCAATGTACACTTGTGAAGGTTGGATTTAAAATTGTCCTGACTTTTTTGTTTTTACTGATTAATACTATATACTTATCTTAGACGTGGCTTAATTATGTTTGATGTTTGTTCTACATTTTTATCTCTTGGGAATTATTTGCGTGTGATGATCGACAAATTCATGTCATTGTGACACTGCCTTGATATATCATACTCACATTATTCCCTCGCACTTTATTCAGGGCACAAGAACTGGGTTTTGTGTATTGCATGGTCACCTGATGGTAAGCATCTTGTAAGTGGTAGCAAGAGTGGAGAACTGATAAGTTGGGATCCACAGACTGGAAAGGCATTGGGCAATCACCTCATGGTAAAAGGGTCACACTCTTATCTTGTTCAATGCAATGCCACAGATGGTTATTTCACTTTATATTTCAGCTTTACAATTACTAATAAGTTGCCTACTGTAGAAAGTGGTTTAAGACCAAATACTTGAAGAAGTTACTTGGCTATTTTCAAAACTAAAGGAACCTTTGGAGATTGGGTTTGGTAGACTGCAAAATGTACTAAAAAAAATAACATCCTAGGACAGGCATGAATAATTCCATATTACATGTTACCATAAATACGGTTTAACTGTGGGTTCTATTGCATTGCGCCCATCTAGAATTATGCTACTCAATTGAAAGCGGAAAGTTAATTAGTAACTATAGACTTGTAGTATTTATTTGTTTCTGAGGTGATATTTAATTTTAAGATATTCTCCAGGGCCACAAGAAGTGGATCACTGCTATTTCGTGGGAGCCGGTGCATCTAAGTTCTCCTTGCCGTCGGTTTGTAACTTCAAGTAAAGATGGGGATGCACGTATTTGGGACGTCTCTTTAAGGAAGACTGTTATTTCTTTAACTGGACACACACTTGCAGTAACTTGTGTCAAATGGGGTGGAGATGGCATGATATATACAGGGTAATCACGCTTTGTGATAGTTGTGATTTAGTATCAGCTGTGATGATTTCGTTTGACAAATTGAGGCGAGAATCGCTAGATGTTGGACTTGTTGAGTAATATGAAAGTGATATTGCTAAATGTGTCTACTCAATAAGCCTCTAGCTAACTTGGGAACACACATCTTTTAGCATTATTATGGAACACCGCACACGTTCTTCACTTCACTAGACTTGACAAAGCTATAAGCATGTTTCAGTATGATACTATGTCAATGTCTCTGCATGGGTTTATGCACAATTACCCAACATTATTTATGTTCAATTGTTAATTCACAATTATCGCCAAGTCGGTTCAGAATTAGGGTTTCTTTTGGCATTTTATTTAATAAAGTATGTCCTTTTATCTTTTGGAAAGACGTTCTTGATTTCTTTCGAAGCTTATATTTTCTATTTCAAACTGAAGGATAGAGGAAGTATAAGTTATGCCAAAAGGAGCTAAAAAAATACACACTGATCTAGCTTTGAAGGGTTCTAGATAAGACCTGTTTCTTACGTTCTCAATTACTTCTTTGCAGCTCTCAGGATTGTACAATTAAAGTATGGGAAACCACACAAGGGAAGTTGATTCGGGAATTGAAGGTAGATTTATTTCTTTGTTATCACTGATTCATACTTCAGTTTGTACATTCTCAAACTTATATTCCAGATATGATCTTTCCATTTCTTGATTGAATTATTTTATTTGCATATTCTTGATCTGAGCTCTATGATTTTTTATTTAGGGTCACGGACATTGGGTGAACTCTCTTGCTTTGAGTACGGAATATGTTCTTCGTACTGGAGCATTTGATCATACAGGAAAACAATATGCATCACCAGAGGAAATGAAAGAGGTCATTTTTCCCCGCTAAGTTCATTGTGCCTATGAGTCTTTCTAAATACATATTTTATCATTTCTAATTGAAGACTTCTTTTTGGGATATATCAGGTAGCACTAGAGCGATACAACAAAATGAGAGGAAACGCCCCAGAAAGACTGGTATCAGGTTCCGATGATTTCACCATGTTCCTTTGGGAACCTGCTGTCAGCAAGCACTCAAAAGCCCGCTTAACAGGTCATCAACAGGTAAGAGTTTCTGAGCCCTACTTCTTTTTATCTTCCTATGATGGAGAGTTAATCAAGGTTATTTTCTAGTACCGGGTAAAAGAAATACAATTTTATACGAATGCGAATGTTATTCTATTTAAGTTGCTCAGAAGAACTAGTTTCTTGTTTACAGCTTGTGAACCACGTCTACTTTTCGCCCGACGGGCAATGGATAGCAAGTGCTTCTTTTGATAAGTCAGTCAAGTTATGGAATGGCATCACGGGAACGTTTGTTGCAGCTTTTCGCGGGCATGTTGGGCCTGTCTACCAGATTAGGTTTGTGTCGGCATTTATATTTCCCTCACTTCCCTTTTTTTGTATCTCACAGTTTCACTTGAGCTTAATGTTTGTTGCTTCACAGCTGGTCTGCTGATAGCAGACTTCTTTTAAGTGGGAGCAAAGATTCTACGCTGAAGGTAAATTTCAATCATTTAATTAACAATGGAGTTGTTACTTTGGTTTTTATGTTGGTACACGTTTCGCTAAGTTTAACATATTCGACTTTCACCTAACACATTTGGACCGTTTGATTCTTCTCTAGGTTTGGGATATCCACAAGCGAAAATTGAAGCAAGACTTACCTGGCCATGAAGACGAGGTATCATCATTTTGCTATACCCTTATAATTTCACTGCAATTTGGTTGTTGTTATATATTTAATGCTACTGATTGTTTCTGCGGAGAAGGTCTTTGCTGTGGACTGGAGTCCAGACGGCGAGAAGGTAGCTTCAGGTGGCAGGGACAGAGTGATGAAATTATGGATGTAGTAGAAACACCAAGCTATTCAGAGAAGAGTGCTATTATTTCGGCTCTGACGAATCTAATAGTAGTTCCAAAATGAATCACTCGAACTGTGACATAACTTTGAGGTTCCCCGTATAAGTAGTTATTATTAGGCGTATTAGGTTATAAGATATATGAAATACTGAGTGAAGATGTATTTATTTATATGCTCTTCTTGTTAGGAGCTTGGGAATTTTGGATGGAGATGCTTTTGTTAAGGTATTGGAAATTTTGGATGGAGATGTTTCTGTATACGCTTTTTCTGGTTTTTGATATTGATTCTAGAGCTTTGTGTTAACTGCTCCATATTATGGGGGATGTGATTTTGTTTCTCTATTTCTTCACATAAAATTCCAACAACTCATTTGGTTATTGGAGATTTACGTCCAATCGTCTGGTTTTTGTTTGGAATTTGTTTTGGATCTGATCCAATGGATGATGTCTTCCTAATACATATAGTAATGGAGGAAGAAATGCCTGCCTTAAAGAAACAAGTTAGTAGCCCCATTGGTATGGACGTATGAGATCTACGTACTAAATTGAAGTCGACGGCTCTATTGATCAACATGAGGCAAGATTAGTTGCTCTAGATAACCACTGGAAATTTACGTTCTATTTGTAACAGCTGCCAAGAACAAAGCCGTTACACATAGAATATTGATAAGGGTTCTCTCTCTCTCTTCTCTCTCTCTCTCTCGCTCTCTCTCGCACTCTCTCGCTCTCTCGCACTCTCTCGCTCTCGCTCTCTCACACTCTCTCTGTTGTGAACTTGTTGAGTAAATTAGTTCGACTTTTACTCTCTCTGTCTCTATGTTGAAGAACTCTCTCCATCTGCGGCTGGAGCAGGTATCTCTATCTCACCTTTGCTTCATCTCTTCTTTTTCCACGAGTCTGATTTTGTTTTTCTTTCTTTCTTGCTTAGATATTGACTTTCTCTCTATCGGCTGGAGCGGCAAAGAGCATTACTGCACTCTTTCTGTTGAAGTTAGTGTCCAAGCTACATCTAGGAAATAAGCTTCATGGAAGAAGGTTTGTAATCCCCACTGACAATAAGGTCAAAATCAAACATGCGATTGACAAGAAAAATGAGAGTGTGGCGGATAGACCAAAACCAATGCATATATCGTGACGTATCACTCAGTTCCGAAGTAGTACCCAAAACTAATTTACATTCTACAAATATTTACTCAAGGAAAATGTTATCATTCCTACCGACTTTTCCCATGGACAAAGTGAAGTATATCAGTAATATCGTTCCCATGCTCGACCTGTCAAAATACAAAATTGTCAAGAACTTGAATTGGAACAGAACCAGAACTAGTTTCACTAGGACTAATTATGTTTTGCCTGGTTACTTCTAGTGCCATTTGAAACACAAGTTAAGATGTGCAACTTACAAGGTAGCAAAGAAGAGAAAGATCCGTCTAGGACCGATCCAGGAACGATTCCGGTTGGTTCTCTTGAATTTGATTAGGGTTTTGCTGCAGTTCGATGTGATAATCATCTGTTTTGATTTCTCACTACCTATGATCTGCTCTGTCTTCCCTAATTCTTCAATGTTGACTGCAGAAACAATGATCATTTTAATGGTGAAAACCAGAGAATATTAAACAACAAAATAAAGAAGACTCCATGATTTGATTAGTAGTTCAAAATTCAAATAATAAGATTTTTAAATAAATAGTTGGAAATTAGATTACAATGAAAAATTATTACTTATTTTTTCGAGAACACAATGAGCTATTTATGATGGTCTGTTTTTTTTTTTAAAATCAAATTGGACTTATATATACAAAAACTACACTCAACCCGCTTCCTTGGACTCCCACTTGAACAGCTTATGAAAAAAACAAGAGTTTCTCTCTCCTCTCACATGTTCAGTCACGTGGAAGAGAAATCCTTGCTCTTCCACAGACAGTTCAAGTGGAGTCCAAGGAAGCGAGTCATGTAGATTTGTTGACTTGTTATATGTAACTCGAGTTGATTTCAAAACATTTGTTTTTTTACTTTTTGTCGAAGGTGGTGTTTTGTTTTTTATTTCTCTAATAAATTCATACATCAACTGATTCTTCTCAAATCCATGTGAGAATAGTCCTACATGGGAGAATGGGTAACCAGCAACTAAGAATATAAAGTATAGGTCCTCTCCACTCATTGCCAATTGGTTTTGAGTTGGATGGCCACAAACTTAACATGGTATCAGAGCTAGGCCCACACGTGATAGGCTTAAAAGCCACACGTGCTCCACGTCACCCGTAAAGAAAAAAAAACACACGTGTTAGGCTCAAAGAACGCCACACGTGAGGGGGCGTGTGAGAATAGTCCCACATGGGAGAATGGGTAACCAGCAACTAAGAATATAAAGTATAGGTCCTCTCCACTCATTGCCAATTGGTTTTGAGTTGGATGGCCACAAACTTAACAATCCACACATGTATTTCTTAAATTGAATAACTTCCTTTAAGATCTTAAGATTAAAGAATGTAAAACAGCTAAAATTACAAATGAACTTATTTCAGATTCGAAGAAACAAACAATAGTCTGATGTATAACTAATTCAGACAAACTTATGGTCAATTGGAGTACGACGTAGTGTTAGTTAAAAATCTAGTATATGAAACAACCGCAAATGAATACTATAGTTTTGATAAAAACAAAGGAGTATTAAATGTTTGAGAATCATAAAAGTAGGATTGAGTAATAAGATTAAAACATAAAAAAACAAACACCACCTAAGTTGTTGAGATTAGTTTAATATTCTTAAGATAGGTATCAAATTAATGTAATTAAGTATACCTTTGAGTAAGCCATCAGAACCACCATCAGTTCCAGGTCCACCACCGCCAGAACTAGCAACCCCACCACTGGCAGCACAACCACCACCACCACCACCATCACCATCACCAACAGTACCAAGAACAGTATCTCCTTGGCAAGTATTCTTATTTTCTTCATGTTGGAAAATTTTTCTTGAATAACTTTTCTGCAACTGCAATTTTAAAACCCACAAAACCAAAAAGAATGATCTGTTCTGTTCTTCATTTAACCTAGATGTAGTAATCTATATAAGTTGTTTAAGATCACTGAAATACAAAATGGGTAGTAAATTAAGATATAGAAATCGAAAACTAGAACAAAATAATAAGTTAAAAGTGTGAATTTTCTTACAGTAATTCTAGAATTTGCTGTTATATCTTCATCGATGTTATGAAACAAACTGTCAATGTCTACAACAAAACCTTGTTCTTGATCAGATGGGTTATTTTTCTGGGTACCCATTTTTCCCAATTCAAGTTTGGAAGAAATATTCATGAGAGCACCAGGAGGAGGAGAAACCTAAAGAGAGAGAAAAAGAAAGAAAGTATGATCAGTTAGTTATCAATTGAAATTGAATAAAACAGTTACACAATTAGACCAACCAAGTATTTCAAGAAATAAAGAAAAACAGTTTCAAAGTTGGACATATACCGCCGAGTATAGATTTTCCACCATTAAGACTGCCACAACCAGAGAGAGAGAGAGTTAAGAGAGAGAAAGTTAAGAGGGAGAGTTGAGAGAGAAAGTTAACAGTGAAGAGGGGGACTTTAGACAAAAATGGGAAGCAAGCAGATAAAGAGATCCAGTTTTTAAAGTTTTTGGCTTCTATTGGGAATAAATACTTGGTAGTTTAAGATGAAGCCCGTGATTGAATTCATTAAATAGGGCTCAAGAGACCTATAGTGATTGATGATGCTACATCAAACTTCTAAATTTTCGACAATTAACTCTCCTCTCTCACTAGTCATTTTCATAATTTTATAGGAATTCTAGTAGTAAATCACTGGAGATATTTACACTAATAAAAGTCAGAGGCGTGTTTGATGAGTGTGGTTGATGTAGGCGCCGGGTTTTTTTAAACGGGAATTTGGCCAAAACTCACTAAGAAATTATAACTTTGGTTAAAAAAGATTTATCAAAGTTTTTTTAGGCTTCACCTCCCTGATGGCAATTGTGTAATTTTCAATTTCAGTAAAAAGACCAACCTAACCCTAGTCTAAGAAAATACCTTGCAAACACCTTACAGAGCCTTGCAAACACCTTGAGAGCCTTGCAAAAACTTTGCAGAGCCTTGCAAACACCTTGCACGACTTTTGCAAATACCTTGCACAACTTTGCGATTCAAACCCCAGAAATTCTAATCGGCGTCGACAATCCAACTCGGTTCGTTCATGAGAAAAACACAAGTTCCTGATTTATTAGTTAGATTATTACTAGGTATTTCTAATTGAATTGAGGGTATTTTTGACTATTAAAAAGTTGGTGCTTTTAAAAATGTCCTTCAAACCTATTTTTATAACTTACTTGGGGCCTAGCTAGTTAAAAAGATGGGTTGTCTTTTTAACATCTTTTTAACAAAAAAATACAAGAAATTTCCTGTTTTTTAAACTACAAAATTTTCTTAAAGAGCAAAAAGCCCTAAATATAAAATCGAAGTTTTACTAATTTGGATGTCTAAAATAATTCAAAATTTAGTTTGTAAACAAACATCTTGTACTAAGATTGGTCAAAATCCCTCGTGAAAAATTTGGACTTTAGTTAAAAAAGATCAGTCAATTTTTGTTATATATTCTTCAACTCTCTGAGTAGTTTTTTAATTTGCAACACCTTGCGACAGGTTTGCAACTGTTTTTCAATAGTTTTGGAGCGTCTTTCAACACTCTACAACAGCTATGTAATGTCTTACAACACCTTTATAAATATAATTGAGTTTTTAACCAAACAAACTACAAATATTTTGGTTTTTAACGAAAAAAATATATGCCGTTCAACAAAAACAAAAAAGATATACAATTTTGGTTTTTAACAAAAGAAAATTTTAACTTGTCTTTTTAACTAAAAAATAGTTTAAAACTGGAACTTCGGCCCAATTTCCTGTTAAATAAATAAGTATAAGGTCACAAGTTCAATACTCTCTTTTGTAAACTTTTCCTTTATTATTTTCTCAACTTGTTATCATCTCGATTTATTAGTAACAATGACTATTAGTTATAGATTTTAGGCTAGTTTGTATGCTTAAAGACTAGTTATGAAGTTCAATGTTTATTGTTTAATATTTTTTTCTCCACTTAGCTTAATGTGCGTGCCGTTCTTGCTTAAATATTTGGGAGCAAAAAATACAAACATAGATTCATCTTAGATAAAAAAATAAATTATTCTTGATTCAATTATTTTGAAATTTTTGCTACATATGTTATTTGTACAAAAATTACACGAAACATTATCGTAAAAGGGGCTCCAAATATTTTTTTGCACGAACCCTAACTTCTCAACCACGCCACTAGTAAAAGTATGAATCTTAGACCATCAACGATGAAGTCAAGAAGAGAATTTGTTTTGCATTTGTTGAAAACATCATTTGCTTTGTCAAATTTTTAGTATTTAAATAACGTCTAATGGGACTGTTATGATTAAAAAGAAATTACTATATTAAAGTACCAAGTGCACATGATGAGAAATACGTTATAATTGTCACTAAAAACACAGAGATATCAGAAAATGTAAATAGTAGCGATACTACAATTCTTTTACTTGCACGACTCGAATAATTGAGGAAAGAACATATTTTAGACTCAATTAACAACAAATTTCGAAGCAAGATCTTTCAACTCATTTGATACTTATATACAAGACTTTCACGACTCTGTCACCCAATGTTATGTGAATTATTGAAGTTAAGGGTAGTTGAGATAATAATGCGAGATATATTCAAAAATAATTTAGCTATTAAATCAAACGTTTGTTTTATTATCCGAGTATGGGACATCTATGGGTCTATTTTTGTACAATATTTCAAGTTTTCTTTCAAGTGTTTATCTAGACACTTACACAATTCTTCCCCACACACAAACCTGACAATAAAAAAAGAATCAAATATAGATCCAACTCATCCAACCAACAAGAACTACAAAGAACGTCGTCCTTGCCACAACGACAGCTTAGTGAGTAGATTCTTCGGTGATTGTTTTTTCTTTCCAGAATTTAAACATGCAATACGAATTAGGTTTATCTTTTGTCTTACTCGTTTGAATACCTGTCTCGAGATGAAAAGTATGCCATATGAACCAAAAAAAATTACTGCAACAAGAGCTCGTTGTGTAAAATAATTTCAAAATATTATTTTTGTTTATGACCAAAATAAGTGAGATTCAGAGGATTTTGATCCAGACAAGTCAGACTCACTCAGTTGAGTCAGATCCAGACAACGAAGAAAAAACCCACCTCAATAAGATAATAATATTTAGTCCTATTTACAAGAACAAAAACAGAATATAAAAGATTCACATCTTAGTTCTTAGATGCAGAATCACATATGATAACCCTAGACAACATATCCAGATCAAAAGTGGGTCTTTCACTCCACCAAGAATAGGCGTGAGAGTAAGACAAGAAATAATGGCAATTCTTCAGCTTTTGTTCTCCTTTCTTTTGCTTTTACAGGATTTTGAGTTCATTACCATTAAAAGTAAACTTAGAAAAATATAATGGAACAGAAAGATATATCAAACTAAGATATAAAAGTAATACAATAATAATAAGAGAATGTAAATGTCACTGAAAAGGAGAAGCTAATTTTGTATCAAACCATGTGAATTTGAAAGTGGAGAAAAAGATAGTGAGGCGCAGAGCACAGAGATAAGTATTTTAATAAGGGAAAAGAGACACCGTGCTGCCGCGTGCTCTCATAATCTTTACATTTCTGTTTTCGTAACTCTCACACGCCTCATGTGTGGTTTTCTTTTTGTGGCCATCTTAAACTATAAGGGCATCCGACCCACTTTTCGTATACAATTCAAAATTTGCATATCAATATTGTTAAGGTTAGCCTGATTGATCAGAAACATTTTCATAACTTAAGAAATCTGTTATGATTCCAAATCCAATGGTCATTGGAATGGTGGATGTTTTAGGTCACCATATATACATATGTTGCTTGTCCATTTAAGAATTGTAACAAGGGGTTGAGAGGCACAATACCCCGTATCTATGTCACTTTGTTATGATTCAAATGACCACTGGAATCAGAGGCCGAACTAGAATTTCAGACAGTCAGAGCAGACTTAAATACTGTAAATCAAACAAATAGATATTATGTGTATATATGTGAATTTCACAGATGATTAGGCACATATTCAATTATCTTGATAATTTTTTACCTGTAGTAGAATAAAAGTAGTTTGAAGAAGGATACATAGAGAGAGAAAGAAAGAGAAAAAGACACCAAAGAATTAGTCCATCTCTACAAACGAGTCTCGTCTTCTCCGAGAGAAAGATGAAAAAGAATAACGACCCCAGGTATGAGGGAAAACTGAAACAAGATAAAAAATATTAAAACTTTCGTTCTCCCTCGCAATAATACTTAACATTCATAATTTAAAAATAAATGGTAAAATTGATATTAAAATTATACGTAATCAATATCAGAAAAAGAAAAGAACTAACAATGTTCTTTAAGGGGTTATTTTAGAAGTTTTCAAAATATGGAAGTCATTTTTGTGAATGGGTCGTAACTAGGGATGGGAAACGGGCGGGTATGGACGTCCACAGACACTTGAAGCATCGGGTCAAACACCAAACTTAAATAGCTATTAGGGTTAACGAGTTAATCGGGCGGACAATTTTGAAATTCGCCTTGTCCGTTGCCAACCCAAACCCATTAAGAAGCTCGGGTGATTCGAATATGGGCAGGTGGGTTGCGGGTAAGCCCATGACTTGAAAAAGCTCACTTCTTCCTCTCCATTTATAAGTCTCCAAACACCTTTCCTAATTTTAAAAAGGCAATATGAGACTAAAACTAGAATTTAATTCCACATTGAAAACTAATGAAGAATTCTACGAGATTGTGATAATATAAACGTATCCTACTCTTTGCTCCATCAAAACCAAACACTATTTCACTAACCCACTAGAAAATCTCTTGGGGCCATTGCAAAACAATATATTGTGTTATTGTCCTTAAACATATTGTTTACCATCTCAACTAGGCGTAGCAACATGGATTGTTGGGCTTCATCAACCCAAAACGTTGATGTAATTTGGTTGGTTATCATTGAGTGACGCTTAGAGGCATGGACTGGTGCGACCGTAGAGGTTTTACACCGTGTCCGCCTACCAAAACTTGGCAGGCTGGACGGTTGTGCCAGAGACGTGCGCGAGCGTCCATGGTCTCAGGTGCCTGTGGGCGAGTTTGGGCTCATGGGCACAATTCTCACCCTTAATCATAACACAAGGACAAACCAAAACTAGCTTTAGTTACAAGAACAGAATGAGCAAAAGAAAAGGCAGAAAGGTTTTGCAAAGAACTGAACACCTAACCTTCGAAGCCCGGTCATTAAAAAAAACCTTGGAAGCAGCGTACAAAAACATCACCACTGAACAACAACTCTGCTTTTATTTCAATTACTAGGGTTCTGCCGTGTCCGTAAGACGCAGTAGATCCCTCTCGGCTAACGCCGTAACATTCTTACATTCTTCCCTGCAAATTAACAACTTCAATAATTTCATTAATCTTTGATGTGTAAGATTCCTAAATTAACAGACAAGAAAGAGAGTTGCAGAGAGGAAAGAGGAGAGAAATATAATAGTGGAGAGATACTAATCGGGAGAATGGAAAAAATTGAAGGTGATTGGAGATAATTAAGGGTGAGGACAATTACTTTAAGGATATTGAAAACGATTTGGGGTATTTAAAAAATTAAATTGTTGACATTAATACCCTTTTATTTTGAATCAGTTTACATGAATAAGATTTTACATCAGTTGTTGGATGTATTTTGTATCAAACTCTCAACAAGAAATGAACGATCAGACTTATCCCTCCTATTACTTTCTTTAATTTGCTCTCTAATCTCTCTCATTTAACCAACAAATCTTCTTATTTTCTTAATGACTATCTGATTACTGTGGTGCATGTTGTTTGATATTCTATGCAATTTTCTTCTTCATTTTTAGTAGAGGGAAGTTTAACGTTTGTCTTAAATATGAAGTGTAGTTTTATGCTTCTATCTGTTTTTTTTTTGTTATGCAAGTTTATTCTTTTGTTTTTGTTTGAAGTTGGTAATAATTGGTTGGATCTAATTCATTTATTTTGAAATTTATTTTAGATTACGAACCCTTTAAAAGTTTATTACGACCGGTTTTGGCTTTTCTATTGGCAACATAGTAAAAACTCTATGAATGATAAATTTTTTGACTCCATACTATTTTTTGTTATTTTTTCTACACATTATTCATCTATTGAAAACATATTATTTTCTTCATGTAATTATGTTGCTCGACTACTAACATTTTTTTGATTGTCAGACAGGGTTGATGAACAACCGACCCAAACTTTAATTTACACGTCTTTTTCTCATGTAATTTGCAACAAATAAATTTTTCTGGCTTACAAAAATATGTGATATTTGTTTAACATTATCTTTGTCTTAGTTAACTTTCTATATTCAAGATTTGTGCTTAATTCAAATTTTAGATATATAAAAAAATTTACATAATTAAAATTGACTCATTTCGACCCTTAAGAGATATACTTATAGTAGTCAAAGCGGTGAGTTGTCATATAATTGAAGGTCAAAACACAATTAAACCCAAAATCTATGGAAAGTTTTAAAAGCGCCCCCTATAAATTTTATAGGCGCTTCCCTCAAGGCAAATTTGAAGTGGAGTTTCTGAAGGAAGGAGGCGTCTATAACACTTATGGAAGGCGCCTATAAAACCGCCCAAAATCTTATTATGTGACTAAGTCTTAAACATGAGACTCTCCCTCTCGGGACGCTCTTAGAAGAGAACGAAGGAGACGTAAACGAAATGACAATTCAATTCGTTATTTGATCCGCCCAAAAAGCAATCCAAAAAAATAATCTTTCTCCTTCCTTGTTCCATACGTACTAATAAATTTCGATTAAAATTTGATTAACATTATCTTTGTCTTAGTTAACTTTCTATATTCAAGATTTGATTAACATTATCTTTGTCTTAGTTAACTTTCTATATTCAAGATTTGTGCTTAATTCAAATTTTAGATATATAAATAAATTTACATAATTAAAATTGACTCATTTCGACCCTTAAAGAGTATTTTGTCATATACTTGTAGTAGTCAAAGCGGTGAGTTGTCATATAATTGAAGGTCAAAACACAATTAAACCCAAAATCTATGAAAAGTTTTAAAAACGTCCCCTATAAATTTTATAGACGTTTCCCTCAAGGCAAATTTGAAGTGGAGTTTCTGAAGGAAAGAGGCGTCTATAACACTTATGGAAGGAACCTATAAAACCGCCCAAAATCTTATGTGACAAGTTTTTTTTTTTTTTTTTGAAAGTCGACTACGATCTACGTATGTCGTTACATTTGGCACTTGATACATCATAGATGTGATAAGCTCGATAATCGCCCACTCAAACACTAACAGGACCGAGCCTATAGCCCAACTAGAACATGCCCTAAAGGCCAACAACATTATTTACACCCTAATAATCCCAATTCAAATAACCAAAGATTCCACCTTCTTTGAGATTCGAACCTGGGACTTCCAGGGCTTTCTGGAGTTTATGTCAACACTTTGGAACCACTTGGGCTACCAACCATTGACGTGACAAGTTTTAAACATGAGACTCTCCCTCTGGACGCTCTTAGAAGAGAACGAAGGAGACGTAAACGAAATGACAATTCAATTCGTTATTTGATCCGCCCAAAAAGCAATCTAAAAAAATAATCTGTCTCCTTCCTTGTTCCATACGTACTAATAAATTTCGATTAAAATTTGATTCTTACGTTCTTAACATTCAACAAATCAATTTCATATTGTACTATTCAATTAGTTCCCCAATCTCAATCGGCACGAACCCGCGAAAAAAAAAGAAATTCTTCACTTTTGATCAGGCTATCTAGGGTTTTTAATTTGAAGGCAAAAAGTTTCTAGAATACCGAAGGTTTTGTTATATATTAAATTTCAATTTTGTTTTATCGATTTTGGGAAAAATCCGTGAAGATGGAGAGATTTTTGACTTGATATTGAAGAGCTAGGGCTGTTTCTTCTGATACTTAAGGAAACACCCTGGTGTTATAATCGGAAGAAAGTTTTAAAGAAGAACTATTTAGGGTTTTTTCAGTATTTGATTAACTTGTTGCTTTTAATTGTTAATCTCTTTGAGGTTTATGATGAAGAGTGATGGGCTGAAATTGGTGAAGAGTAATGGATTAATCCGTGGGTTTTCGACATATTTGAGGATTGTGTCTTCTGGAGCTTCTAGTGTTGCTTCCACTGTTCGTTCGGCTGGGGCGTCGGTTGCTTCCTCTATAGCTGATAGAATTGATGATACTAGTAGTGATCAGGTAACCTCAATTATCAGAGTTTTTGAATTTTCGAACTAAGATATCTTGTTATTGTTCAACACTGAAACCTGTTCATAAATCTAACCGTAGTTTATATGGTTTAGTTCGATACTATGTGCATATAAATTCGTCTACCCCGTACATTTTTATTGATTGCATTGTTCCATTGTCATTGAATAAATTTTTATTGCTAAATAGGGATTGAATTAGTTATCACGATATTTTGTATTATATTGATTAGCTAGTAAGTGTCGGGTAATCCGTGTTTAGATTCTCTAGTTATGAAGTACACTATTAAGAATAAAAAGATTGTGTAAGTAAACTTTCTGAAAATGAAAATTTGAAGAGGAAAGCTGGAATTTGTCAGTGTTAACTACTTGTCCTACTTTCTAGTGGGTTGTCCACTGAATTTATGTATTGAATTTCATAATGTTCTCTCGTAGTTGGAGACATAGATCGTCTGTGAAAAAAATCGTACTAACTTCTTTATAAGTTTGTTGTATTTTCTTCTTCATATGGAGTTATGGACTTACTTTTCATTTGAGATCTGATACTTCTGTTGTATATTATTTAATCAGTGGCCTGATATGGTGTGTTAGATTTGTATTTTGATATATGTAAATAAAATTGACAAGCCCATTTCTTTTTATCACTCTTTCGCGTGCATAAAAAGGTGCGTTGGGCTGGATTTGACAAGTTAGAATTTGAGGATAGGACTCGTCAAGTTCTCTTGCTATGTTACCAGTCTGGTTTCCAAGTCTGGGATGTTGAAGAAGCAGATAATGTTCATGAGCTAGTATCCAGGCACGATGGCCCTGTTTCTGTGATACGTGTGCTACAAAAGGCTATTTCATCACAGAAATCAGAAGACAAGTTTTCTGACGCGCGTCCACTTCTGGCAGTAGCTGGGAATGCACTGATTTCTGGAGGTGATGGGATTCAAAATGTTTCTAAATTGGATGAGGAAGGAAATGAAGACAGCATGCCCACAGTTGTTCGGTTTTATTCGTTGAACTCCCATTCTTATGTGCACGTACTGAAGTTCAGATCTGCTGTTTACTCAGTAAGGTGTAGTTCTCGAATTGTAGCCATCTCCCAAGAAGCTCAGGTAGATTTTAGAATCTTTGTTAATTACCTGACTTGTAGGTCTGGCTAGTCTGAATCACTGACTTCGGGATGTATTAAGGTCCTTTCCATTTGAGTCATACATAAAGTAAGTATATATTAGGAGCCTTTTGTCTAAAATAACTTGGACTCACTGATTGACTATTATGCCCCTCACTCGAATACCGACAAGTCAAACTTAGATGAGTCAAATTCAGACATAAAAAACCAACAGCACCTAAGCTTCTTAGAGTAATTCAAGACTGAAAAAAAAATTGATCTTCCTATGCAGATTCATTGTTTTAATGCCTTAACACTGGAGCGAGAATATACTATCCTTACATACCCTATAACTTCGGATTCTCTTGGTTCTGGAGGCTATGGTCCACTTGCATTGGGCCCAAGGTGGTTGGCTCACACAGGAAGTCCTGTAGTAGTATCAAATACTATTCGTGTTATCCCCCAACATACGGCACACACTTCTGGAGTTTCTGGTTTTACAAACAGGAGCATGATTGCATGCTATGCCAAACAGTCGAGCAAGCAACTTGTGTCTGGAATATTGTCCTTAGGCGATATGGGATATCAGAGGCTCTACAGGTACTATTCTGAGGTCCGGCCTGATTACAATGGTTCTCCAAGTTTAGGAGTTGCCAGCTTTAAAAGGAACGGAATCGTCCATAGTCATTTGCCAGATTCAGTCAGTGTTGGAATGGTATGTTTCCTATCCATAATTCCAATGTAAGCTTTGTTGTTGTTAAAAGTATAATTTGATGCAAGGTTCCCTTGTTTGCTGTAGTATAAAAGAATAGTCATCCGTTCCTGTTGCCGCTTAACTTGCTCTATTCTTGTGCATCTGCTATAATTTGGGAGGCACTTGCTTACTAGATTATTACTTGAGCTAATTCACACGTAGCGAATAAGTTTTAGCATTGTTTACTGAAATTACTTAGGTTTTAGTGAATGGAGGGTTGCAGAAATGGGCATATTCTCAAAGGGTTGAATAAAATTCTCCAAATTTTAGTAACGAGGTATGATGAAGAATTATAATCTTTAGTCATCCTCCACCATTCATTAAAATATTGAAGTCATCTCACACCAAGAGAAAACAAGGGAATTTAGAACCCGGAGATGAGAGGTTGGATGTAGAACTCCTTTAGTTCAGATACTTGGAGTTCCTAAGATAATTCTGGATCCGATCTTTTTAATATATTAAACAGCTGGATTTCAAATCCCGCACTAATTGCTTCATAATTCCATATTTCGTCTTGCCAAACTAACATATAACTTCACCTGATTCGGTGGTGTAACGTTCACCCGGTTACCCTTATTTATTCTCTTTTGTCCAAGCCACAATCTTTACTGTTTTTCTTGATTCCTGCAGGTTATTGTTAGAGATATGGTCTCCAAATCTGTTATTGCTCAATTTAGGGCACATAATAGTCCTATTTCTGCACTGTGTTTTGATCCCAGCGGTACACTGTTGGTTACAGCATCAATTCGTGGACACAACATCAATGTTTTCAGAATAACACCTTCATCCTTATCGGGATCCGATCTCGATGGATCTTGTACACATCTTTACAGGCTGAAGCGTGGAATTACGGATGCAGTAAAGATTTTTTCTCTTACTAACTCTACATTTTGTTTGTCATTTGGAGGGGGTACGGGAGGGCTCAAACCCCGTTATCTGTTATAAATTCTGACTCCACCTACATGCATAAAGCATTTATTTGTTCGCTATTTTTAAGTTAATGGAAATTGTATCCTACTTTTGTCAGGTTATACAGGACATAAGTTTCAGCTGTGACAGCCAATTGATTATGATCAGTTCTTCCAAGGGAACAAGTCATTTATTTCAAGTATCCCCTTCAGCAGGAACTAAAACTCTTCAATCTAATGGAGCACCAAATACAGGCCCAACTACCAAGTTTGAAGTTAATGGTTCGCCTGCTACTAGAGCAGAAAATCTCAATCAACAGTGCTTATCTTCACCTGCATCCCTTGGTATATTGTCTGCTATCTGCAGAATAAGAAATGGTAGTTCAGTTTGGAGAGGCACCATCGGTGGAGCTGCAGCTGCTGCTGCAACAGGCAAATTCAGTTCATTTTCAGGGGCTATTGCTTCTTCTTTCCACAACTGCAATTGCAATGATATCTGTCAGACTGACTCTGCATCAGGGATGAAATATCACATTTTGATCTTCTCTCCTACTGGTTGTGTGATACAATATGTTCTTCGTCTACCAAATGGGCCAGATTTTGGTCTGCTCGGGTCTGAACTAATAACTGCATTAGAGTCCGGTATAGAGTTTGACAAAAA
>BEHA01050081.1:44003-55784 GCA_002897215.1 Eschscholzia californica subsp. californica
GGGGGGAGTGTATATCTCATTAGAGATTTTGTTTCGAGAATTAGAGACATTTTTATGGGATCTTCCCTTTCAGGGGGAGAAAGAAAATGATGGTGAAGAAAAGTTTCTCATTATTGGAGATATATTTTAGAAACTAGAGGATTTGACAAGTAATTTGAATAGGCGTAATAATCTAACCGATGATGGAAAGGGAGTGCAACAGAGCAGGTGATAGAGGGAGATCAGGGTATTAAAGATGAATTTAGTGGGAATAGAGAAGATCAGACGATAAGGGGAGATCAGGGTATTGAAGATGAATTTAATGGGAATAGAGAGGATCAGATGATAGGGGGATTAGGGTATTGAAGATGAATTTTATGGGAATAGAGAGGATCAGACGATAGGGGGGGATCAAGCTGAAGTAGTAGAAGTTGTCTGTGACTCTAACTTTCTAACACCATCTACCGAAGACCTGCCTCAGAATGCCGAACCTCAGGTATTACCCAATCCTATCACTGTTAATGATGTTCAACCTAAACGCCCAGAATGACCTACTAAAGGTATTCGAAAGTCTACTTATGAACCAAATATAATTCTAAAGTCAAATACTCAATTTCTGATTATCTGTCCAGCAATAAGTTGTCTAAGTCATTTACATGCATTATGAGTCAATTATCCTCCGTATCTATTCCTAGTAATTTGCAGGAAGCACTATCAGGTCCACGATGGAAGAAAGCCATGAATGAAGAGATGAATGCGTTATAGAAGAATCTAGATTGCAAACCAGTTGATACACTAATTGAAGCAAATCATCACTTGGGAATGTTTTTAGATTAAGTTCCATGTGACAAAGGAAGGTACCAATGCTTAGTGCGGATACTAATTTACCACTCTAATACTCGATCGGATATTGAATATACTATTAGTGTCGTGAATCAAATCATGCATAATCTAAGTGAAGACCATATGAAGACAGTCTTTTGAATATTAAGGTACTTGAAGAAATATCTGGGAAAGGGTCTCTTATTCCGGAAAGGTGGTGATATGAAAGTAATGGGATACACGATGCAGATTGGGTAGGAAATATAACGGGCAAGAGATCAACCTCAGGATATTTTACGTTTGCATGTGGGAATATGGTAACATTTTGAGCTAAGAAACAAAATGTTGAATCTAGATCAAGTGCAAAATCCGAGTTTCGAGGTATGGCTCAAGGGGTATGTGAACTACTATGGATACAAAATATATAGAATGATCTTGGATTTAAACTTGAGAAAGCAATGGATTTACATTGTGATAATAAAGCGGCAATTATGATTGCACATAATCCGATTCAACACATGACCGTATGAAACATGTTGAAGTAGATCAGTTCTTTATCAGAGAAATATTGACAAAGGGTATGTATGTTTTCCGTTCATAAAGTCGGAAGATCAACTTGCAGATATTCTTACGAAATGAGTTTGCGGACAAATATTTAACAAAGCGATCGACAAGTTGTGCATGACTGACATCTATGCTTCATCTTAAGGGGGAGTGTTGAATATAAGATATACTTAATGTAAGATATATACATAATATAAGATATATACAGAATATTAGATATATATTCTCTCAATATAGGATATATATACAAAATATAGTATATATTCTCTCAATGTCGGATATATACTAAATATATGATATATATGAGATATGGGATATACTAAATACCGCTTATGATATCTTCTATATATGTAAATTTTGTTATTATATAAGGGGAAGAACTTCTTCTGTTGTATACACAAGAATTACTAAAATAAAATTATTTTTTCTCAAATCTCTTATACTTTGTATTAGTTTCTACTTGTACGATAAAAGTATATCAAAGCCGTGATTGCGAATAATCACGACCGTAGTTGGTTAAAACGGTAAAAACATTTAAGATCTCTCTAAAAAAAATTAGCCACACCAGGGATTATTAGGTAGTTTATTGGCTGCTCACCAACTATTCTTGGTGCTCATTTCCTCGTACGAGCCCAAAAATTTGCCTTTAGGGGGGCAAAGGGGACACGAGAAATATTAGCCATACATGTTAACTCTGGGGCGTGTATAAAAGTTTCCCTTTTTATATGTAAACCTTTAATATTATGTGGCTTGGCCAACTGACCTTTAAAGGCCTGGTGGAATGACAAATTTGATGCTTCATATCGAACATGTTGGGTTTTATGCATGTGTTGGGCCCATATTATATTTGAGCCCACTTGCATATTGTAATTAATTGTGAGTGAGCCCCACCCATCCTTCACTAGTCAAGACTATTTTGTCTTGTAGATAGCACATGGGTGGGGGCCTCCTTTAGAGTGAAGATGACATTCAAAGCTTTATTTCTCTCTACAATAAATGTCCCACATCTTCCAACTAGTGAAACTAAAGATGCCTTATAATGAGTTGCTTGACAAGTCATAGTAAAGCACATGGTGGAGTAGAGAAAGTTCCCACACGCGTGCTCACACATGCGAGGCAATTGGGCTTCTTGGGGTAATGGGCCGTGAGGCCCGTGAGCCCCTGAGCTCGGTTGCTCGGGAGCTTAAAGTAAAATTACTCGTTTGCCTTGAGGAGTAATTTAACTTTGAGTTAAACTCGGATCATGACGAAGTCAGTGGGATTAACCTAATCAGTTTTTGGGTTTATCTAAACACTGATTTCGTGGGGTTAACCTAATCAGTTTCCGAATTTATCTCCCTACGTCGTTTCCTAGGCGGTTAGGGTTTTTTCTGAGGCTATTTATACTGGCCGAATCTGAGAAGAGAAAACACACAACTCAATTTCGGCTATCTTCCTCTTTCTGACTGTTTAAGTTTTCGAGTCTTGTTATCTCCATTACTATCTCTGTTAGTGTAGACAGAGGAAGTAAGATGTGGTCAATCCTTGGGGAGTGATCGGAATCAAGTAATTAGCACCCCGGTTACTCCGAAATCACTTTCAAGGCAGTGGCCTCCATACCACGACACATTTTATAAGGTTTAGTCGTTGGAGTGCATAACAAATGGATAAAAAAGGCATGATCAACTCCCTATGGGTCATGTAATGTTGTTGGATATGCCCAAATTAATACATTTTAAAAGTAAGTTGAGTTAATCAGGTCCGGTAATGTAATATTAGTGACGCTATATCTTCTGACAACGCCTTCATTTAACAAAAATTGACTTCTTGCTAGCACACACAAGTGATCTATTCCTAACTATAAGCCATCTTACATAGAATTTACAATATAGATTTTGGAAGGAAAGAGGAAGAGGAGCAAAAATTATGAATTGTTTCCCAAATTGTTCCTACCAAATTTCTGCTCTAGTTGTTCCAATTGTGACACCACCAACACTTTTTATATTCTCTCCAACATCTTTACTATTTGAAATCTTTCTGCCTTCAGTTTTGAAAACAAAGTGTTAGAGTATAAGGATCGATATCTGAAGATATCCAAGATCAACCGTCCAAGATATATGAAGATGGGACGGATCAACATCAAGAGATCCGGCGATCAAGATGAGTTCAAGATATTGGAAGATATGAAAGATATCGAAGATATATTTAGGATATCTCTTGTAACTATTTAATAGTAATATTGAGTAGAGATTATATTGTTTCCTAGTTTAATTAGGAGAAACTAGGAAACCCTAAACCCTATAAATAAGAGATGGGTTCTAGGAGTTTAAGCATTCGATTACTAATCAATCATTGTAACGAATCTCCACAATTGTGGATAATAAAGTATGTAGACGTCTGGCTTTCTCCGTGGATGTAGGTTGTGATCCTCTGACCGAACCACGTAAACTATTGTGTTATTTATTTCAGTTTATGTCTTCTAATCTACCAACTAACATGAATTTTCACACAAAGTTATATATTTATGATTAATTCATACGTTTTCTACTACAATTTGATGAAAACAACAAAATAAAAATTTTAACTACAAAAAATTATTGAAGTACTTCTACAAAAATAATAAAAATGTTACAAATGTATACCTTTCGCAGATTTAAATATGTATCTACCGTCTATTTAGAGAAAAAAACGTCCATCAAGAAAGAAAAAATGACTCAGAAAGAACATTTACCGTCTCTAAATTTAGACAGTTGATTTCCTTTATGTCTTTAATAAACTCTAACTTGCAACTTCTGTTACCTTTGCTCTAAAAATATTAGTGCAACAACTCAAGCCATAAACCAAAATGCTCTGCAGCGGAGATATTCTAGTTTAGGAGGCGCCACCCTTCCTTTCCGGCGATACTTTCAGTTTTAAGTAGTTATGATTCGGTTTTCAGCCGGTTATTAGCGGTTCCGGTAGTTATTTTTAAATAAATTTCCTTTTTTTCTCAGATAAGGCCTATTAACAGGCAGTTATCTCCCTTCTCGTTTCATTAAGGATTCCATTCTGTCAAGAGTTTAATCTCTTCAATCTGTTTTGTTTATTTCTTTCTTTATGGATTCATCAGACGAAAGCTTTCTACAACAGTTCGCCTCTCTCACCACCGAAGAACACACGCCCATCACTGTGGAAGGAGAGGATTTGCAACCATGGGGTAATGATGTGTGATTAAAACAGGAGTGGCTTGGATTCAGAGTTCGAAAAAAATTGAAATTGGTCAAGCCATGCTTCGTCTATCACGAGTCCTACATGGTCCGAATAGATTCACTATGACGGAAGTTAGTGATAATACATTTCTTATCAAATTTCTGACTTCCATCGAATTAGATCTGGCACTTGAAAGCCAACCATGGGTTATTCAAGATGAGTTAATTGTCCTTCAATCATGTCAACGAGACATCTCTCCTGCAGATCATAAATTTGAAAAGGCATGGTTTTGGACTCAATTTCATGGGATTCCCATGAGTCACATGAACTACGCAGTGGTCAACCGATTAGCCGGTTCTATAGGTAACTTCGTCCCTACCACAAATGAAGATTCGATGAAATGGAGTACTTACGGAAGGGTTAGGGTTGAACATTCTCTAACTGAACGGATGACCCCGCGCGTGAATCTTAAACTGTCTAATACTCAACTTATAACTATTGAGGTCAGGGTTGAAAAATTGCCACGATTTTGTATAAATTGTGGATTTCTAGGACATACGGTAAAATTTTGTCCTGCTATGCTCGCTCTTGGGGACTTGTTTAAACATCACTTGTCAGATGCTCAAAGATTCAAGGTTATCAAGGCTATGCAACCAAATTATAAGGAACAGTATAAGGTTCCTCTCAATCTTCGCAACCAAGGAAGGGAGGTCAATTCGTTCGGTATTAATAAACCGATTATACTGGAACTAGAGGAAAATGAAACAAATGATCAGGCTAATTTTGTTGGGAAGACCCCTGGTAAACATCCTATCTCTACTAATTTTGGAATCTTACTAACTAGTTTGTCGCAGGCAAAGCGTAGCAAAGTCACAACCACGGAGGGTATCACGATACCGGTCAACAATGGCAGTATTTCAAGTTTTATTTTTCCAGCAAATAGTACTCAAAACACTATTGATGGAGTACAATCAAATGGGGAACAACTTCTGATGAATGAAAGAGATGTTCGTCCCAAGCGTCACTACAAAAGATCGGTTAAACAAGGAGCAACGGATACTAACGACGAGAGGGTACCGGCAACCCAAATGCCGCCACATCAATGAGTCTCCTTGCCTGGAATTGTCGGGGAATTAGGAACACCCCGACAAAAGAAACTCTCAAACAGTTCCTCATCTCAACCAAACCAGATTTGGTTTTCCTCTCTGAAACTCGTATCGTTAATTATGATTTTTCACATTTTTTTCGTAAGTTTGATTTAGAACATTTTCACCATGTTCCTGCCAATGGCAGAAGTGGAGGTCTTCTCCTCCACTGGTCTTCCTCTATTGATGCTACTGTTATGTTTTCGGATAATAATTTAATTCATATTTCTATTAAGAGACTTGATGATATAGATTTCTGGGATATCCTTTGTATATATGGACCCCCTAGGGTCCAAGATAGACCTCCCTTCTGGAATAATCTACTTACCAGAATTCAACGGATTAATAGACCTTTTATCTGTATTGGTGATTTAAATGCCCTATCCTCTCACAATGAAAAGTGGGGGGGCACTACTAACATTCCGTTCTTCTCTCACTTTCAGTTATTCATTCAGAATGCTAATCTGATTGATTTGGGGTTCAATGGACCCGGTTACACCTGGACAAACAATCAATCTATACATCACCTGACCAAGGAACGTTTGGACAGAGCCCTTTGTAACTCGGATTGGCTAATTCAATTCCCGGATTCGGGTGTGTTCCACTTACCACGCTACAATAGCGATCACGCCCCCATTCTTCTTAAATTCAAGGTTCAGGGTCGTATTCTAAATACTATAGCGAAGTTTGAAAACTATTGGACAAAGCATGAGGAATATAATGATACTTTCAAGACTTCCTGGGAACAAAGTACCGGTTCGCTTTTGGATAAGCTAGCCCAGGTTCATACTAGTATTCATAGGTGGAGTAAAAGGGCCTTTGGTATCATTAAAAATAGACTCCTCATTCTAAGGAAGAGACTTACTGATATCCAAACCCTTACCCCTACTGCCAGCTCTATTTCTATTGAGAGCGAGATCCAAGAACAAATATTGCACTTAGAAGAATTACAGAGAACAAGATCAGAACAACGGGCAAAATCCAAATGGGTACATAATGGGGATAGAAACACGAAGGCATTTCATATGGCGATGACGACAAGGAGGCATAAAAATAAAATTCAACATATAACTCTAACGAATGGGGACAGAACAGTTAGTCAAGATGAAATTGCAGCAGAATTTATTGGCTATTTTCAGAATTTGTTTAAGGCAGAACCAGTAGTTCATCCTCCACTTGAGATTCTCGACTCTTACAAGATACTCTCGGCTGAACAGTTGGGCTACATCTCAAGAATTCCATCGGCAGAGGAAATAAAGCAAGTAGTTATGGACATGGCATCGATTAAAAGTCCCGGACCAGACGGATTGCCACATTTCTTTTTTCAGCACAACTGGGACACTATAGGGACAGAAGTAGTGGCATACATTCAATCAACCTTCCAATCAGGTTTTATCTCTCCGTCTTTGAATTTTACTACACTTGCTTTAATCCCCAAAATCAGGAATCCGAGTATGGCCTCTGACTATAGACCGATTTCTCTTTGTAATTCGGTCTACAAATTCATCACTAAAATCATCGCCAATAGAATCGGTCCTTATTTGAATGAATGTGTGATGTGGACACAGAATGCATTTGTCCCCGGTAGGCAGATCATGGAGAATATAATAATTACCCAGGAATTACTCCACTCTATGCATAAGTCTAATGCTAAAAATGGGACTTTCTCACTTAAGATGGACATGGCGAAAGCCTATGACAGAATTAGCTGGACTTTTCTTGAGTCCGTCCTTAAGGCCACTGGGTTTTCTGGTACTATGCTTTCTCTTATTATGTCTTGTGTTACCACTACGCACTTCAATATCCAACTTAATGGTAATTTAGTGGGTGATTTTACGGCCTCTAGAGGCCTTAGGCAGGGCTGCCCTCTTTCCCCATACCTTTTTATTCTAGCCTCACAGTCCCTCTCTCTCTTGATTTCTTATTATGAATCACAGGGACAATTTACAGGGTACAAGGTTAATCAGGCCGCCCCAACTATTTCACATCTCCTATTTGCGGATGACCTGATTATTTTTGGAAAAGCAAATAAAGACAATCTAGAATCTATATTACAAATTATGGAGATATACTCTAAATTCTCAGGACAGAGTGTCAACTTCAGCAAGTCCTCTATTCATTTCAGCAAAGGTGTGCCTTCCAATATAAAGAATGATTACACGGCCAGACTCCAAGCTCCTCTAATGGATGATCAATCCAAATATCTCGGGTCTTTTATCCTCAAACCAGGAAACAGAATCAAGAGTCATCAATGGTTAGAAGAAAAATATACAAAATCTCTTGCAAATTGGAAGCATAAATTCATAACTCAGGCAGGCAAAACAGTACTAATAAAATCTATTCTATCTTCCTTTTGTACTTACCCATTTAGTTTTCAAATTTTACCCCATACAGTTCTACAAAGACTAGAAAAAGCTGAAAGGAATTTTTGGTGGGGGCATGACCTTAATGAAAGAAAACTACATTTCATCAGATGGGACATACTATGCAGCCCAAAGAAACTGGGTGGTTTAGGTTTTCGATCTCTTAAAGAAGTCAATGAATCCTTGCTAGCTAAAATGACATGGAAGATGCTAAATAACCCAAATAGTATATGGGTTAAATTGGTCAAGGCTAAATATGTATATGAAGACAACTTTTGGACTTCTCAGAGTCCAATATCAATATCAAATTTCTGGAAGGGGATTCTATCTACTAGAGAGGTAATGTATAATAATGTCATTTGGATCATTGGAGATGGCACAACAGTTAAAATCAGACATGATCCATGGATTCCATCAATTCAAGGACATACACCACATTGTATTCAAGAGCTACCACAAAATATATTTTGGGTTTCGGATCTAATCAAGATAAACACTACTACTTACGAGTGGAATGCAGACATGCTTACAACATATTTTGATGATGCTACAGTTCAAGCAATTATGAATATCAGACTTCCACAAGGTCAACAGAGAGATAAACTTATATGGAGTTGTGTAGAAAGTGGGAAATTTTCTACGAAATCATACTATCATCAAATTAAAACTACTCCTATCCTAACAGAAGAAGCATATAATTTTCCATGGAAAGTATTTTGGAAACAAAACAATATGGACCCTAACATTCGTCTGTTCATATGGAAGTTGGTTCACAATGGTTTGCCGAATTTAACGAACATTAGCTGTAAGGTTGAAAACGTACCAAATATTTGCCTTCTTTGTGATAGACAGGAGTTAGAGACTAGGGATCATCTGTTTGGTTCCTGCGTAAAATTCAAGGAGCTTATCAGACATACAAATATTCAAGATCTGGAAACTCTTACTGTTGATTTGCTTGGCGCTCTCAAAGGTATGCTTTTAAAAGCTAATGAAAATAATATGTGGTTACAGGCTACTTATCTTCTCTGGTCATGGTGGAAGACAAGAAATGACTTGATCTTCAATAACAATCCGATGGACATAGCTACTTGCTGGAAGCGTACCCAAGAATCACTAAGGTATGTAATCTTTAACTCTATTTCCGATAACCCTAATCAAGATTTGCAGGTATCACCATGGATCCCGCCTCCAGACGACAAAATCAAGATAAATTGTGATGGATCTTTCCGATCAAATGGTGGTTCATGTGCTGCAGTAGCAAGAAATAGATTTGGATCTATCCTAAAACAAAAGACAAGACTCATCTCTCCATTAACGGCCTTACAGTGTGAAATGGAAGCCATCTTTTTAGGGCTAGAGCTTGTGGCTGAAATGGGAATAGGAGTTTATATAATAGAAACAGATTCTAGGGTTTTAGTGGAGCTAATCTCCACCGACGATTCAACTATACCCTGGCGCATCTGGACGGCCATCAACCAGTTACGTGACATCTTCTCGGAAGACCACGTTGAAATCACGCACTGCCCACGTCTCCAAAATCAGTTGGCCCACGAATTGGCTGCCTCTTGCTTTAATCCTCCATGATCTCTAGGATTGGGATATGGTACCTGATGTTTACTCGATTTACAGTTTGATCCTTCATTTGTATTCCATCCTTCCACAAGGATTAACTCTGTAATATTGTTGGTTTTAATGTATTTCCTTTTAGTCCAAAAAAAAAAAACAAAAAAAACAAAAAAGTCTATAAGGGGGAGATTTTTCATTGACCAGCTCTTTGGGGAAAGCTAAATAGTTTCCGGGGTGTGAAATTTTAAAGGAAATATGTAGAATTTTAGAAATTTTCCGGGGAAATAAATTTTAAGAGGAAATAAAAAAACACTCCACCTCACCTCACTCTCTCTCCACCTCACCTCTTTGTCTTCTCCGATTAGGTTGCCGGCCGGAAAATTTTCCGGGCGGCGACCATGAAAAAAAAAAAAAAATTTCACTCTCTCTCTCTAGAAACTCCGGCGAAGGGGTTTCCCTTCGCTGGAGTTTCGAGAGAGAGAGTGAGTGAATTTTTTTTTTTTTCATGGTCGCCGCCTGGAAAATTATTTTGAGGTGGAGAGAGAGTGAGGTGAGGTGGAGAGAGAGAGAGCTGAGGTGGAGAAGTATTTTGCTTTCCCCCTAAACAAAATTGTTAAACAAAATTGACCAAATTTTGACCAAGTCTTCACTCCCCGAAAACTATTTAGCTTTCCCCAAAGCGCTGGCCTTTTCATTATGCCCCACAATCCCCATCGATGTAAAATTTCGTGCCAGATGGGTCCTTTATTAAACGAACCTAAAGCCCTAAATCAACCGTTTCTTTTAAACTGCTCTTCCTAACTTCCCTCTCCCGCGAATTCAAGACCCTAAACCCTAACAATATCAAACTCTCATCTTCACCATTTTCTTCTTTCCTACTTGTCTGAGTTTGGGAATTGGAGCTCGCTGATTTCTGAAATTCAGGTTTTTAGATAAGGTACGTAATCAATATCATTACATATTTTGGGCTTTTCAATTGATGGAAATTGTAAGCCATGTTAGCTACTCTAGTATTTAGCTAATTAGGGTTTATTTCGTTTCTTGCTATCAACTTCAATAATGTCTTACTACCCAATCTGAATATATCATGGTTGAGTTGTGATTATCTGCTTATTAGGGTTTTATTCATCTTTCATACAGAAGACAATGGCAAGAACAATTTTAAAGCAAAAGAAGAAGAAGAAAAATTCACTCTTTTCTTCTAATAGTACTGAAGATAGAATCAGTCAATTGCCTGATTCAGTCATTCATCATATCCTATCCTTCCTTGATACCAAATATGTTGTTCAAACTAGTGTTCTTTCTAAAAGATGGAGACCTCTCTGGACTTCAATCCACACTCTGAAGTTCAGTTGCAAAATGTTTCGTCCTGCCAAACAAGGATCAGCCGATCGGTTTATGCGATTTGTGGATAATGTATTGATTAATCGCGGGTACTATGATATAGAAACATTTCAGCTTAACTGTCGATCATTTTCAGGCGAAACTATAACAACCCATATTTATACATGGATAAATGCTGCTGTAAGAAGAAATGTTCGACGACTATATATTGAAGTGGTGCTTGATCCCAACTTTCGGGTTCCTGCATCTCTCTTTACATGTACTTCATTGAAGAATTTGGAGTTTATTGATAGTAGCATGGGTCAATTTTCAAAGCTTGTTCTACCAACTTCAGTGAATTTACCCAATCTCAAATATTTGAAGCTGAAGCGACTTTTAATTGTTGAGAACTTATCTAATAAGTTCTTCTCAAATTGTCCAGCTTTGAAAGAGTTGATCTTAAAGAACTGTCATGTAGAAGATAGTGATATGAATTTCAACATTTCTTGTCCTAATCTTTTGAGACTTCAAATAGACAACCTTCATATTCCAAAGGAAAGTAGGGTTAAAAATCTCAAGTTATATGCTCCAAAACTCGTGTTTTTCACTTGCATAGATCATGTGGCAATAGAGTACGATCTAGGCAGCCTTGATCACTTGAAAAGTGCTGATGTAACACTTTCAAACAAAAATTTGTTACCCAAAAATATTTATGCTCAACGCATCATGAATTTTCTAAGAATGGTTCACAACGTAAAGGATCTTAAGTTATCAGCTTGGTTCCTTGAGGTATATTTGCATCCTCGCTTTCTTCTCTTAATAAATTCAGCTTTGTTGCTTGGATTGTTTCT
>BEHA01050081.1:57691-76765 GCA_002897215.1 Eschscholzia californica subsp. californica
AGAAAAATAATATTTTGGCTAATGCGTTGTATATGTTGTTAATAACAAAATTATATGTGTTGTCAACATTTTATAACCAGACATGACAATATTATATGTTGCATTTTTAACTTAGAAACAAATATTTATAATATTTAATTTAATTTTTTCCTTTTTTATTTGTTGAGAAATAATATTTTTATTAAGAAAATCAAATTTTTGTCCTCAATAATTTTTAATCTATTTAAACAATGAGTTTCCTATGTAAGACGTTTTTCATAGTTTTACATCAATATTAAATGAAACAATGAGTTTTATGAGTGAGATTAGCAAGAATTCACGATTTATTAAATTTGGCGATAATACGAGTCATTAGCTCAACCAAATCATTCAATATGATACTAACACATAAAGACAAATAGCTCAACCAAATCATTCGTTCTCGAGAACAATACAACTAAGGGTCTGGAACTCGTGATGTATGGGAGTAAACCAAATTCACCACTCCAGCTCTTACCAATTGAACTACATCTAATGTTGTCATCAGTTTAGGAACGTCACAACTCTTATTACGAAGATATCATAAACAACCCCAAACTAAAAATAAAGAGAGAATGTCTTCATCATCATCTTCGTGATGCCTTATGACTGTGTGCACTCAATGGTCATTGACCTAGACGGAATTTTATTTATTTGAACTTTGATATTCTTATTCTCAATTGGTTGAATTTGTTTTTTTTATCGGTGAACCTAAATTGGTTGAATTTAACTTATTCAAATAAAAAACAAAGAATAAAATTTCACCTATGTTAAATATATGTGGATATAAAACAACCAACTTCAATCAAACGGTTAAAGACATTTCAACAAATAAATCAAACGCTTAAAGGAGACACTCAGTTTCAACTTGTTGGAACTAAACATACCAATAATAATCTAAAACTTACTTGGGCCTACTTGGACCTTGAGTCAAAATCTAGAACTAGCAAAACCAACCAAACCTAAATTTAGGATTGCTTTTTTTTGGATGTTCAAATCTAACTTGATTTTATCTGAACCTCTGACTTGTCTACTACAACTAGTCAATTTGGAAGTATTAGTTGGAACAAAAATTTAGTTCTTAGTTGACTGAGTCTCACCGAAGTAAATTTTAAATTTGGCTCGGGCAGACAAGACTAGGATGAGCCTTTTACACCAAAAACGATAAAAGCCATCCACAACCTAAGGTAGTAAGGTTTATTTATGTTAAGTTTGTGGTATCCAACTCAAAACCAATTGTCAATGAGTGGAGATGACCTATACTTTATATTCTTAGTTGCTAGTATAACTCGTGGACGTGGAATGTACTGACTCGGTGTAGCCTTTAGATCATTTATTTTGTTTTCTTCAGTTTCTAACTCAATAAAATACTGATATATATGTATGTGTAGATTGATATCAGAGGCGATCTATTTGGGTTGTTAGCCGCTCATCCATTAACACCTCTACTATCTCTTCATCACTTAGATTATGTCCAACCAATTTTTCCAAACAAAACAACTATTCAATCACTCCAACATTTACTCAAAGCATCACAATTTGATCCTCTAAGAATTTTTCAACAAACAATTTGTTATAACAAAAAATTTCCATGGACAATTTCAATCTCATGGGGTTATGCTATTCAAATTTTCGAGTCCAATGTACCCGTTCGAGATCTTCTTCCGGTTAAAAAAACGTTCAAATTATGGAGAAAAGAGAACATTCCGTATTCAAATTTGTACATGTTTAATACTCGTGAACTCGACCCTGACTTTTGTAAGAGACCCGTCATTTTCTTTCTAGATCATTTATCATTTTCTACTACACATGGAATTGAGAGTGTTTACAAGAGAAGAATCTCTGGAAATTGCTTGATGGAGAAGGGTTCATCAAAGAAACTTGAAGAAATCAGAGTGTTCTCTCATAAGCTAGATCTTGATACAAAACAGGTAGTACAAGCTATTCATCTATTAAAATCTATTTTCTAAGATTTTTTGTTGGGTTATTTCCCAAATGGGCCCCAACTTTGTGACCAGCTTCCTGCCTAGCCCCTACTTTAGCAAATATTCCCATATGCCTTTTTCCGTTATCTTTAACTGTCCGTTACTCTCACTCCTCCACCTCATTTCCTCTCTCTGCCAAGTCACTTAAAATGACACATCATCGTCTTCTCCAGCAGAGGTCGCCGGCCGGCGACCTTCAAACATAAAAAAAATAAAAATAAAAAGTTCTTTTTCCCTCTCTCTTTCTCTCTCTGAAAAAAAAAAAATTTCCCCTTTCTCTCTCTAGATCTGGTTCACCATGAACCAGATCTAGGTCTGATTCGAACAGACCTTCAAAGGTTTGTTCGAATCAGACCCGAACAGACCTTCATTGAAGGTCTGTTCGTCTGAAATAGACCTTCATCGAAGGTCTGCTCGTCTGAAATAGACCCTCATCGAAGGTCTGTTCGTCTGAAATAGACCTTCATCGAAGGTCTGCTCGTCTGAAATAGACCTTCATTGAGGGTCTGTTCAGTCGAACAGAGCTTCAAACAGACCTTCATTGAGGGTCTGTTCAGTCGAACAAACCTTCATTGAGGGTCTGTTTCAGACGAACAGACCTAGATCTGGTTCACCATGAACCAGATCTAGAGAGAGAAAGGGGAAAAAAAACTTTTTTATTTTTTAGAGAGAGAGGGAAAAAGAATATATATTTTTTTATATTTTAAGGTCGCCGCCCGGAAATTTGGCCGGCTCGCGACCTCTGCCGGAGAAGACGATGATGTGGCATTTTAAGTGACTTGGCAGAGAGTAGAAATGAGGTGGAGGAGTGAGAGTAACGGACAGTTAAAGATAACGGAAAAAGGGGACCAAAAGAGAATATTTGCTAAAGTAGGGGGCTAGGCAGGAAGCTGGTCACAAAGTTGGGGGCCATTTGGAAGATAACCTTTTTTGTTTTAGTCTAACAATCAAATTTAAACATATATCAGATGCAAGCACCGAGGCGACATTGTTGCGATGTATTACCTTCTTTGAACGATGAAGTACTTGATATGTCTATTCGAGAATGTGGGGAAGAAGAATTGATCATGTACCCCTAATTCTTTTTCAATTAGGGTGGGACTATATGTATTTATTGAAGTCCAAGTCATTGGAAACTGACTAATGGTGAAAGGTCAAATGACTTTGGGAGAGGCCTCTAATCCATCTTCTTACATGTGACAGAAAAGTAAAACATGAAGTTGTAACTCTTTTTAGAGAATTGTTGGATAAAACTTCTAGTACAACTCCCGTAAAACAAATATACAAGATAAGTTGGTTTTGTAGTTTGGTTTCTTCGTAAAACGTTACCAAAATTATTTGAAAGTAACAAACGAAATAATTTGGAGAATTGCATTCAGAAAGATAAAATTTTGTGTTATGACATTCTAAAGTGACTATTTTTTTTGTTTTTTTTTTCTTGAAACAGTTTAAAATTACTTTATAATTCAATAATATTTTGATGGGGATTTGTTTTTTCATTCCCTCTCTTTTCATGACTCAAGTTTATTACATTGTGCTATTTACGTTCATGTCAAAATTTGAAAACCTTCTGTCACAGTATATCTCTTCTATTTTTTCTGTAGTTTTCTAATATTTATTCTCGGTCTTCAAAGTTTTTAAATAATATTATTTGAAAACAATGATTGAAATTGCTCCAGGAAAACCCTTATCCATGAAAATGAAATGAGTATTAGAGATGTGATTCTCTTGTACCAATAAAAGGGCATGCACCGTTTATTTATCATTTGGGTTAAGGTGAAGTGAAAATTCTATACAATGACATGAAATACCAAACAACTCAAATTGTAATTAAATAATATTCCAAAATTCCATACTAAATATTTTATTAGTATAAATTTGGTTTGGCCAAACTCTGCATTGTCAGTAAATATATGTGAAGCTTTCTAAAAGATCTTTTTGGGTTCCTAGTCAAAAAATCTACACCTAAACACATATTTAGTCCACTCTAATACTAATATAGAATTTTAAGTCAAAATAATAATTATAATGGAAATTTAGTCCAAATTGACCCATTTTTATAGAGAAAAACAGATCTTTATCATTTCTATTTAATCACAATACCTTTTATAACCTTTTATATAAGTAAAAACCACTTTTGGAAACCAATCTCTAAAATTGTATTCTTTTTTTCCTCAAATTTTTCGATTGATTTCAAACTTACGATCTGTTTCGCAATATACACATTACTTAGTATCAATTATGTATATTTCTACAATAAAACACATTTAGTATAGTTAAAATGTGTCTAGATTTCAAAGTTACAGCGTTTTTCTGTTTATTGATTCTTGTTTTGTTTCATAAATAACGTGTTATTTATTGTTAAAGTTTCATACTTTATTTCATTTTTTTATGTGTCATACATAACACATTATGTATCAACAATGTTTCTTCCAAAAGGGAAAAGGACTAAAATCCTATTTTCTGGGAAGATTGGACCTTAATCCTTTTTTGAATTTTATTTTGGGCCTAAAACCCGTGGACCCTTTCCAAAATGATCAAACAATAAAAATTAAATTTGATCTACAAAAAGGTGAGCCCCCCAACCGACCCCCCCTTCCCCTTACTTTATTTCTCGAATTCTATCTTTTCTCTCACAATTAAATAAAAGGAAAAAAAGAAAAAAAGAATATCTCAAAGCCATAGATATGTATTTTCTTAATATAACAGTTACAAGTCAATATAGTCTATCTGTTTTTGTAAGACTTACAAGGGTGGGAATCGGACGGGTTCGGGCGGGTTTAGACTCTTGCTTTTCGAGCTCAGGCTCAAGAGTAAGCTACTCGATCGGGATATCGGGCAATTCGGGCCGGGTAAACACGAGTCTCTTCGAGGCCGCGACCTGATTTTGCTCGAGAGCCCGATCGGGCTCTAACGGGCTCAAGCATATGCTCTAACGGGCTCAAGCATATCGGGCCGCGGGCTTTTTGAATAAAAATAATTTGAGAATAAAAAGAAACTTAATTAAATTTGTTAAACTGATTTTCATCCATAATATTAATAATATAATCTATACACAAAAAGTTACATCAAAAGTTAGAGATTTTTTTCACAAAAAATTACGTAAATTGAACTTAAGTCGATGGAGCTGTGAATCGTGTTGTTGATCACTCTGTTCCGTCGAAAGGATCCAAACCGTGATTTTAGTCCTTCGGTTTTACATCTAAAACAAAGAGAGTTAAGGTTTTAGGTTACTGTTTGAGGGTGTTTAAAATTGAGGTTGTTTGAGAGTTGTCGGTGGTATGGTGTGGTGGTTGTGGGGTGGTGTACGGTGGTGAGGGCGGCCGTTTGGTCATAAAGTGATTAAAGGAATGAGTCACGGGTAGCGGGTAGCGGAATGGGTCGCGGGTACTGGTTGCGGGCGGGTATGAGTTGCGGGCGGGTCTCGGGCATAGTAATTAAGAACCCTACCAATATAACCCAGGAATGATAAAATTTCCGTCTTGTAAACCCGGGAAAATTATTTAGTTGTTCATAAGTCAATCTAAATAATTCCTAAAAAGATTATAAGAATGTGAAACATGAATGTATTCAACTTTTGTTAGGGTTTAAGGAATACAAGAAAAATTAAACTTTTAGTGATTCAAATCCAAAATCTTTTCCTAAGTTCGAGAAAATTTGATACCATTAGATAAATTCAAGCAATTCCTTCAGAGATGAACAAGAATGTGAAACAAGAACTTAAACCCTGACGGACTTTTTAGGGTTTAAAGAATTCATAAGGAATTACCCAAATTGCATAATAAAGAATCTATGTATGAATATATTAGAATCTTTTTCATTATAGTTATTGATTGAGACAAATTCTCATTAAACTAAGTCCATAAATTTCATTCTTTAATATTAATTCTCTGAAGAACTTACAAAATATGAATATTAAAATGAAAGAAAGGAACAGAGATTATGGATCATAGATGAACATTATTGATTCAAAGAAACAAAGTAATTTTAAATACTCACTGACGAAAGGCTGGTAATGGCCCTATATGAGCAAGTATTTTCGCCTTTTATTATCCTCGGTTACCTTTTTTTTTTTTTGAGGATAACCTTGCATTCACTAATATGATAGTTTACAATACAGTCCAAACCAAAGACAAGGACCGAAATGTAATAGAAAATAATAAAAGGTTATAACAAACATCTTGCTTGCTATAAAGGACCGAAAGTAGTTGCCAGCTCATGAGCTCTAGTATTGCATGATCTGTGGCAATAAAGTACCGTCACGTGTCCTTGTTGGATGTGTGCACGTAGATTCATAACCTCATCTAACAGTCTCCATGGAACTTGATCTAGACCCTCCGTGAGATATCGTACGGTTGTTATTGAGTCCCCTTCCAATATATAATTAGATAACCCTAAAGACATAGCCGTTTCAATCCCCAACTTAAAGGCTTGGATTTCGCTATGTAAAGGAGAGAGAGGGGGAAAGGTTGCTGTTCTTCTCTCAAATTCTTCACCTGTTGAGTTTCTTATCACCACACCAGCTGAAGCTCTTGTTGTGTTGTAAGAGCCGTCGACATTCACTTTTAGTGTTCCGATTGGAGGAGGAATCCACTCATTTACCTGCACCAAGTCAACAACATTATTGTGGAATAAAGGGTTAGTGTTGTTATACCTCTCTGCATGAGCAGTTTGATGAAAGATTGCTTGATAATCAATCGGTTTGCCGTTAAAATGCTTATCATTTCTAGCTCTCCACCAGTACCAAATCAGATAAGTAAACTCTGTCCAAACTTTCTTGTTTGCTTCCCCTGGTTCCAGTAATTTTGTCAAAGTAACGATCGGATTATCTGTTGCATTATTTCGAATACCTTCACTCGCCTGTTGAATTAAGGTTTTGAAACCTTGACATTCACCAAATAGGTGAGATGTTGTTTCTGTTTCAGTAAGACAAATTTTGCAGATCTGATCTATATTGTGTATCCTCTTTTCTATGTTGTTTAGAACTGCCAAACCATTATGAACAAGCCTCCAAACAAAAAGTTGAATTTTGGGTTCCATATTCGTCTTCTTCCATAATTTTTTCCATGGGAAGTTGATGATATTTGCATTACTCTGATTAATAGTACTCAAGGTAGCATAATAAGATTTGGTAGTGAACTTACCTGTTGGAGTATGTTTCCAAATGAACTTATCTTGATCCCTAGAAGAAGAGATGTTGATGTTATTAATTTCTTGAACTGATGATTGATCAAAATACAAATTTAGTAGATCTTGCTTCCGTGTCTTTGAATCCTGGTTTATTAAATCAGAAACCTTCTGGATAGTATTAGGAAGGCTCATAATAATAGTAGGAGTTTGAGTGATAGTAGTAGGAATCCATGGATCAGAAGTGATATTGATATCTGACCCATTACCTACCAACCAGTGACTATTATTATGAATGGTATCTTTTACTTGTAAAATTGAGCTCCAGAATGGTGTATGAGGTTTCTGACTGTTAGAGGACCAAAAATCAGTAGAGTGATAATATTTCCCTTTTAAGATTTGGACCCAGATGGCCTCCGGATGATTCAATAGTCTCCAAACTGTTTTGGCCAGTAGGGACTCATTAACATATTCAAGCTTACGAATACCCAGACCTCCTTGATCTTTCGAATTAGTGATAATATTCCAATTCAAGAAATGTAATTTATGTTCATTTGAATTTTGACCCCACCAAAAATTGCGTTCAAGTTGTTCTAGGTGGTTGAGAACATGCTTTGGTATCTTCTGAATATGAAAAGGATACTGACAATAAGAGTTTAAAACCGATTTGATGAGCACAGTTCGGCCAGATTGGGATACCAACTTCTGTTTCCAGCCTGCAAGTGTTTTATTAAATTTCTCTATCAGCCAAGTATAACTATTAATTCTATTACCTGGTTTCAGGATGAGCGCTCCCAAGTATTTTGATTGATCTGACATGCTGGGAGTTTGGAGATCGGTTATGAAGAGCTCTTTCATCTGTTGAGAAACATGAGGACCAAAATAAATAGAAGATTTACTGAAGTTAATTGCTGATCTGAAAAGGAGGAGTACTTAGATAATATCTCCTTGATGGAAGTGAGGGCTTCTGGTGTGGAATAACCAAAGAGGACCAAATCATCCGCGAAGAGTAGATGTGAGACTGGAGGGCAGTGTTTATTTGCTTTGTAACCTTTGTAGTTGCCTTGTAACTCTAAACTCGTGATCAAGAAAGATAAAGACTGAGCCATAATGATAAACAGGTAGGGTGACAAAGGACACCCTTGCCTAAGGCCACGGGAAGAAGAAAAGTTCCCCGTAAGATTCCCATTGACCAGAATATTAAACCGAGTTGTGGTTAAACATTGCATGATGAGTTGAAGTAGATGACCTTGAATACCAGTTGCCGAAAGGACTTTTTTAAGGAAAGTCCAATTAACTCGGTCGTAGGCTTTCGCCATATCCATCTTTAAAAAAAATCCACCTTTTTTGGCATGAGAATTATTCATAGAATGGAGCAGCTCTTGGGTTATAATGATATTATCCAATATTTGTCTCTCTGGAACAAAAGCACTTTGAGACCATGATATACTTTCCTCTAGAAACGGTCTAAGACGGTTGGCAATGATCTTGGAGATGAACTTGTAAACAGAGTTACAAAGTGCAATTGGGCGAAAATCTGAGGCCATACTCGGTGAACCGATTTTGGGGATCAAGGCAATGGTGGTATAATTGATGGAAGGATCAAATTTACCTGTCTCGAAAATATTTTGGATGTATGTAACTGTAGGGATATAAACCCTTCTACTAGTGTTTATAGCGGAAATATGACATCTAATGTCTACACTAGTATTCCCAGGATCACATGCAAAACTAGTAATTAATCTAATGGAGATAGTAGATTACCTTAATCGCTTTTCCCTCGAACTAGTTGAATTGATTGAAGAAGACCAAGAGCTTCAAGTGTAGCTCCTCTACTTGGGACACGAGCAATCAATTTGATCTCCCACCTTGTTGTATAGCTAGCACACCAATGGTGGTTGAAAAGAAGAACACCTTCTTTTGACTAGATTGATAGTAATGGGAATTAGCTCACTTTCTCCTCTCTACTTGATGTGGTAGAGTAAGAAAGCTTAGAGAGAAATTCCACACCTTATTCTCTGCCCTAAGAGTGTTTATATAGAACCCTAATAAGAATCCACCTCCTTTTAGGTTTCCTAAAACACCCTTTAGAATAAGATTTAGGGAAATAGTCGAAAATAGCAACTATTGGTATTTTCTCAATTCCCTAAGGAGGAGGTGTCCAAACACCACGAAAATTGTCAGATATAATGTTTATTATATCATAAACTAACCCTCCAAAATTCAGCCCAATCCGAGTCCTAGAAGTACCCGAACCGGTCTAGGCCCAAAAACCCTGTTTTTGGCCTTTTTGTACTATCTTTGCCTAATTCCTTTTTAGGCCTATGAGATATGTTTATGGGACACTCCCATGATTATATCTCACTCCCACTAGTCATATCCTAGATCAATTTGTCACTCTTATGTGTAACCCGTTGTAGGATCCGATCGAAGTTAGCCGCGAATTACTCCGTAATTCGACGATCGTAGTTGGTCTCTAGCTACAACTCTACGATCCCTAAATCAATCGGACTTGATGATCTTCCACATCAATTTTCCTATCCGACAAATTGTTCGCATTGTCACCTTGGTCGAAGGACATCTCCTTCAACTCCTTCAGTAACCAGTTCTGTTCCAATTACATCCCAGTTATGTTGGAAAAAGTGGCAAGAGAGACCGTCGGGACCAGGACTTTTGTTTGATTCCATCATCATAACCACTTGCTTGATTTCCTCGAAGTCGGGAATCCTAGAGATGTAGTCAAGATTTTGTGCCGAGATGGGTTTATAAGCTTCAAGTATCTCTGTGGGAGGATCCGTAACCAGTTCCTCTTCGAAAAGTTTCTGAAAGTAGGGTCGAGTACACAAGGGAGTAGGGTCGGGAGTCCCCCTATCACGGTAGTATAACCCAGCCCACTTAATCAATTTGGGTGGGGAAGATAATAATTCCTGCCTTCTTTTTTGCTGGTAGGTTTGAAAGGAGAGGGAAAACCTTTTTTTTTTTTTTTGATGAAGGAGAGGGAAAACCTTAATTGAGTAGTATAAAAATTAAGATTTGAAATTAATATATTTTGGAAGTTCTTGATTTTGGGTGGTGAAGATAACAATTCCTGCTTCCTTTCACTTAATTTGCAAGTTCTTGTTGGTACTAAAAGTCGCGGAAGCTATCGAACCTATCCTAGAAATTGATCCGATTATGAAGATTAATCGAAAAGCTATGCCAAAACTAAATATGCAAACAGAATTAACGAGGTTCGGCTTTAAAGCCTACGTCCTCGGCCGAACAAGAAATCTTTATTGAAGGATAGATGAAGACGACTCACACAACCCGCAAGTTCGTCCCAAGATGGTACCGTATAGAAATTAACCTTCTATACTAGATCTTCGACGACCGAGAAATTAAACACCGCTCAAAATTATGAACAAAATTTCTCTCTCACTTGCTCTCTCTCTAGCTCTCTCTAAAGAAGAGTTGTTATTGAGTAGTTGTGTTTGATGTTACAAAGCACTTAACTCCCTTTTTATATTATTATAAGCCGGTGAGAAAATTGGAAACCAAAACCTAAATTGAAACCGCCATAAGCCTAAACCGCCAATTCCAATTTAAAATTTTGAGTAACTTCCAAAATTTAGCAATTCTCACCAAACCGCCTAACTCCACCAACCGCCTCTCACAATTCTCCACATCGTACACAATTTGATATACTTCAAATTTTGGATGAACACCAGGATACTCCTTGTAATATATATCTGCTTCTTGTAACTTCATCCGACTGCACCATATGACCATGGCTGCCTACGTACCCTTTTATAGGATCAAGCCTACCGTAGTTCTACCAATCCTTCACATAAAATTTACCTTGTCGCCATTACGCCCTTTCGGGCAACTTAACACATGCCGATTTGTAGCAATTTCAAGCAATGCTGAAACTTGCTTTAGTCAACATGTCCGCGGGATTCTCATCTGTGTGTACCTTCATGAGAGAAACATCACCTTCCTCTATGACATCTCGTACAAAGTGATACCTGACATCGATTTGCTTAGTGCGAGCATGATGAACCTGATTCTTCGCCAAGTGGATCGCACTTTGACTATCACACCATAAATCTACGCACTCCTGCTTAATCCCTAGATCATCCAGAAGACCCCACAACCACAATGCTTCCATCACACCCTCGGCCATAGCCATACACTCGGCCTCTGTAGTAGATAACGCAACTGTAGATTGTAACACCGATCGCCAGCTAACTAGAGCACCATGTACCCTAAATACATAAACAGTAGTAGATCGTCTTCTATCTAGATCACCAGCATAATCCGAGTCAACATAACCGCTTACCTGACATGTGTCTCCACCAAAGCACAACAGCGGTACCCTTCAAGTACCTCAAGACCCACTCCACAGCTTCCCACTGTGTCTTCCCCGGGTTTGCCATAAACCTACTAACCACACTGACCGCTTGTGAAATATCCAAACGAGTACACACCATAACGTACATCAAACTGCCAACTGCACTAGCATACGGTACACGATCCATATGATCCTTCTCCACCGTAGTAGTGGGAGATTGTTTTCCCGAGAGCCTGAAGTGTGGTGCCAAAGGTGTTGACACCGCCTTCGCATTCTGCATCCCAAACCGAGAAACTATTCGTTCGATGTAACCTTTCTGATTCAAGTACAGTTTCTTACTTGACCGCTCCCTCTTAATCTCCATTCCCAGTATGTTCTTTGCAGCGCCCATGTCTTTCATCTCAAATTCTTGACTGAGTTGAGATTTCAACTTATCTATCTCCACCATGCTTCGAGAAGCAATAAGCATGTCATTCACATACAAAAGGAGATAAATAAAATCACCTTCGCGAAGCTTCTTGATGTATACACAACAATCATAGGCACTTCTGCGAAAACCATGCTTTAGCATGAAAAAATCAAATCGTTTGTACCATTGGCGAGGGGACTGTTTTAATCCGTAAAGAGATTTCCTCAAACAACATACTTGATTTTCTTTACCCTTAACCTTGCACCCCTCAGGTTGAGCCATATAAATTTCTTCTTCCAAATCTCCGTGCAAGAAGGCGGTTTTAACATCGAGTTGTTCTAGCTCAAGATCACTGTGAGCAACAATACTCAATAGCACCCGAATAGAAGTATGTTTCACGACCGGTGAGAAAATCTCATTGTAGTCGACCCCTTCTTTCTGTGCATAACCCTTGGCCACTAGTCTTGCCTTATACCTTGTACCCTTGATCTCAGAAGAATCCTCTTTCTTCTTGTACACCCATTTACAACCAATAACAGACTTTCCTTTGGGCAATGGACAACCTCTCATATCTTGTTCTTGTGAAGAGACTCCATCTCTTCTTGCATAGCAACCAACCAACCCTCTCTATTCTCCGCGGTAATTGCTTGTTTGAAGGTGACCGCCTCGTCGTCTTCCACCGAGAGTGCATATTCAACCACATTTGCCTGCCCGTAATGCTAAGAGGTTTGTCTGACCCTAACCTCTATACCGGCTTATATAACCGTTTCGGCCTAGTGTGTACCGGAACATCCTGTTGTTGTTGTTGTTGTAAAACTTGTGTACCTACTCCTTGAACCTCCTCATGATCGGGTTCATCAATTTTCTCATCCTGAGTATTATCCTGATGCTCCACCTGATCACGATTCCTAGAAACCCGTTGGTCTTCGGCTTCTACTTCCACTACTTGAGCTTTAGTAGACCCAACATCACCACAACTAGGCACCGTAGCTTTCGCCATAGCTACAGTAGATGACTCATCAAACACCACATCTCTGCAGATTACAAACTTCTTGTCTTCCGTACACCATAGTCGATAACCCTTGACTCATGTAGCATATCCTAAGAAAATTGCCTTCTTTGCTCTATTATCAAGTTTGTTACCTTTGACATGGTAATAGGCCGTACAACCGAAAACCCTAAGTCTCCCGTAATCTGCATGTTCACCTGACCACACCTCGTAAGGTATGCCGCCATCTAAAGAAGAATGTGGAGACTTGTTCACAATATAACAAGCTGTAGCAACAGATTCTGCCCACCATTCTACGCCTAATCCCGAATTGGAGCGCATGCATCTAGCCTTCTGAAGTAGTGTACGGTTCAATCTCCCTGCGACTCCATTCTGCTGAGGTGTGTTTACTACTGTCCAATGCCTCACAATGCCTTCCTGATTACAAAACTCCTTGAATGCCCCATCCGTGTACTCGGTCCCATTATCTGATCTTAACGTCTTCAGCTTTCGACCAGTTTTGTTCTCAAGCATTGCTTTCCACACCAGGAACATGTTGAATACCTCATTCTTATGCTTCAGAAAATAAAGCCAGACAAATCTCGAATGATCATCAACGAATGTAACAAAATACCTGGAACCACCCTTGGAAGGTAACTTTGCCCGTCCCCAGACATTGGTATGTAAGTAGTCTAAAACCTCTTTGCTCCTGTGCTTGCTTGTAGAGAACGTCACCCTGCGTGCCTTCTTGAACACACAATGCTCACAAAACTCCATGCAAGGCTTCTTCCTGTCCTTCAACAAGCCTTTCCCGCACATCAAAGATAGACCCTTTTCTGACATATGCCTAAGGCGCATATGCCAAAGCCTCGTATTAGCCGTTGGATCCCTTCCACTGATTCCTACTGTTACATCTCCCGTAATTGTTGTCCCCAAAAGTTTGTATAAATTACCGTAACGAATACCTCTCATTACCACCAAAGAACCCTTAACGACTTTTATGGAGCCATTCTTTATAATTATCTTACAGCCGTTCCGCTCTAACACACCAAGGGAAATTAGATTTTTCCGCAAATCGGGTATGTGTCTTACGTCCGTCAATGTTCTCACCACTCCATCGTGCATCTTGATACGTATTGTTCTGAGTCCCACAGTTTTACATATACTATCATCACCCAGTATAACTGTACCACCATCTATACTCCTATAGGTAGTAAACCACTCTCTATTTGGACACAAATGGTGTGACGCCCCTGAATCAAGCATCCACTTATCGGAGATCTTCTCAGACACCTCTGTTACCGAGAAACATTCGTCAGGGTCTTCTGACACATATACCGCCTATTGCATCTCTTGTTTCCCCTTGTAGCCTTCGTTCTTTTGCTTCAACTTTTTCTTTGGACAAGCCGCTTTAAAGTGGCCAAGCTCACCACAACTAAAGCACGTTTTCTTGAAAGAGCCTCTAGATTTGGATCTAGATTTCCCGCCCTTTCCCTTTCCCCTTTCATTACTCCTCCCCCTCGTTACAAACAACCCTTGTGCTTGATCCTTGTCTACTCTACCTGACGTCATACTGCTAGTAGCAACCTTACGAAGGTCATCCGCTAATAACGAATTTCTCGTCTCTTCCATGCTTAGACTGTCACCAACAAGCATCAAAGTTTGAACAAGGTTCTCATAGGATTTAGGCAATGAAAGTAACAATATGAGGGTTTGGTCTTCATCCTCAACCTTAACATCAATATCCTTCAAATCTGAGATAATCCTGTCAAAGCTATTCACATATTCCTGAATAGAAGAACCATATTCCATTCTACATGTGAATAATTTGGATTTTAAGTAGACCCGATTCGTTAAAGTTTCGTCATGAAGTTGTTTTCTAGCTTTAACCACACACTCGCCGCTGTTGTTTCTTCATCTACTAGGAAAGCCACATCCCTCTCAAGACACAACATAATGGTAGCCCGTGCTTCGAGATCTAACTCTTCCCAATCCTCATCTGACATATCTCCTAGTTTCTTTCCCGTCAACGTCTTGTGTAATTTCTGCGAGATTAACAGATTCTTCATCTGCATCAGCTAATAAGAAAAATCGTTTTTTCCATCGAACTTCTCTATCTCATATTTTCCTGATTTGACCGTACCACTTCTCGATCCCATCTTCTCTTCGTTCAATCTCAACAAGGCTCTGATACCAATTGTTGGTACTAAAAGTCGCGGAAGCTATCGAACCTATCCTAGAAATATTGTTAGAACTAAAAATCGCGGAAGCTATCGAACCTATCCTAGAAATTGATCTGATTTTGAAAATTAATCGAAAAGCTAAGCCAAAACAAAATATGCAAACAGAATTTACGAGGTTCGGCTTCAAAGCCTACGTCCTCGGGCTAACAAGAAATCTTTATTAAGGGATAGATGAGACGACTCACACAACCCGCAAGTTCGTCCCAAGATGGTACCGTATAGATAATAACCTTCTATACTAAATCTTTGACGACCGAGAAATTTAACACCGCTCAAAACTATGAACAAAATTTCTCTCACTTGCTCTCTTTCCAGCTCTCTCTAAAGAAGAGTTGTTGTTGAGTAGTTGTGTTTGATGTTACAAAGCACTTAACCCCATTTTTATATTATTATAAGCCGGTGGGAAAATTGGAAACCAAAACCTAAATTGAAGCCGCCATAAGCCTAAACCGCCAATTCCAATTTGAAATTTTGAGTAACTTCCAAAATTTAGCAATTCTCACCAAACCACCTAACTCCACCAACCGCCTCTCACAAGTTCTTGATTTTGGGGTGTTCTAGACTTTTAGTGGGATGAAAAATCAAGTATGATCGTGGCTCTTATTCTTCTAATTCGCTCATACCACCAAGTACATTAATATTTTTTTCTCTTATCTTTTCAAAACCTTGTTTGCAATTAGAATAATGTGATAGCGAAACTGGTTGATTGATGATTATAAAAGATAAACTTCTTTAATTCTCACTTGTAGTTCATTGAATCAAAATAGGTATCAGAGTGTGAACCCTTGAATCCCTAATTGAGTAGTATATAAACTAAGATTTGAAATTGTTTGAATAATGATTTTTTAGGGAATGAGCGTTGGGCCCAAAACTGGGCCCAAAATATAAACCCAGTCCATTACTGGGTAAATATGTAAACCCTGTCCAAAGGGTCAGACACACACTGGAAATTACCGTGAACCCCTCGATTTTCCATCAAATTTACGGAAGCTGCCACCCAGAAATTTACGGAATTGCCACTCTGAAAAATCACGGGATTCTCCACTCCGCGTTTTACTTTCTCTCTCTACTCTTTTACTTTCTCTCTCTAATTCTCTTTCCAGATTTATTTCTCTTTATTTATTTAACAAAATCCTAATTTCCCTCCTAATTTAACCAATTTCTAACAAATTTAGGATTTTTTTCTCTCTCCAATTCCTATTCTCTCTCCAATCTCAACAACTTCCTCTCTTTTTAAAATTCTCTCTCCAATCTCAACAAATATTTCTCTTTAAATTTCTCTCTCCAATTGGTTCAAAATTCTTTCTTTCTTTTTCCCTGATTTGTTTCTTATCTCAAATTTCGAATTGTTCCAGATTGGTTCAAATTTCGAATTTTTCCAGATTGGTTCAAATTTCTGTCTTTTCACTCCAACTTTCCATATTTATTAATTCAATCAATTCCTAATTTCTCTCAAATTTTAACCAATTTCTAACTAATTTCGATTTTTCTTATATACCGGAAATTATTTAATTACTGGGAATTTCTCTTGTGTACTAGACACTTTTGTGTTGGAAATTTTCTGGTTTACCGAAAACTGTTTAATTTACTAGGAATTTTCACAAAGAATAGACACTTTTGTGCTAGGAATTTTCTAGTTTACAGGAAACTGTTTAATTTACTGGGAATTTTCTTGTGCACTAGACACCTTTGTACTACGAATTTTCTGGTTTACCGAAAACTGTTTAATTTACTGGGGATTTTCTGGTTTACCAGAAACTGTTTAATTTACTAAGAATTTCTTGTGTACTAAACACTTTTGTGCTAGGAATTTTCTGGTTTACCAGAAACTGTTTAATTTACTGGGGATATTCTTGTGTACTAGACACTTTTCGAATTTCTATTTAGATTTTTCCTATTTTCCCTCTCTCTAAATTTTATTCCTTTTTCATATTTTCTCTCCAGAATTTTCTCTCTTCAATCTTACTGCTTTCTTTTTCTCAAAAAGATAAAGATGGCAAGAATATAAGAGGTGAGAATGTAATCGATTTCGAAATATTTATATAGAGAGAGAAAATTTACATATCTTCTTCCTCTGTTTTTCTAAAAATATTTAGAGAATTGTTTTTAGAGAGAGGTATTAGAAGTTAATAAAATTTTAGAAAGAGAGAGAGGAAGAAGATAATCAACTTCCTAAGATTAGTTTCGACAGAGAGGGGGAGAATTTTTAGAGAGAGAGGGAGGCTTAATTAATGTAGAGAGATATAGAAGAATAATCAACGGGATGCTTAATTTTCAAAAATCTGGCAGGAGGCTTAATTACTTTAGATGAAATCTTTCACAAATCTGGGCGGGAGGCTTAATTTTCGCCAAAACTTTATCCAAAATTTTCAAAATTTGAACGAAATAGGTAAGAATCTTCGGTTTTGAGAAGGTTGTAGAGAGAGAAACAAAAGAAAATAGAGTATTTTGTGGGATTTAGAGATATTTATAAAGATTTTGAGAGATTTGGGGGTTTAATTAACGTCAAATCCAGCCTGGGAATTAAATGCTCCCTCTCCATCACGCTGACAACACGTCAGAAAACAACAGAAAACAAGAGTGTTTCCATTGGAGGGGCAAAACAGGTATAATTTTTTGAAAAACAGAAAACTCTTAGCTGTCCCTGACATTTGGATCTAAAACGCATTTCGGTCCGAGTTTGGGCTGAACGCGTATTGATGGGGCAAAATCTTGGGATTGTTTATTGTCACTTATAGTTCATTGTTCATAGTCTAAGTTACTATCAGAGTCTTAGAGCAAGTCCAAGGGTGAGCGGTCCGGGACCCTTATTTTCACTTTTTCATTCAAATTTAAGGGTCTGGGCTCTGCCCCTCAAAATCAACTCCAAGGGTGAGCGGTCCCGGGCCCTTAAATTTGAATTTTGAATTTATCTCTTTTTTACCCTTCCGACCACCATATTAAAATTTTTATCAACTTTTTTTCTCTATAAATACAACTCTCTTTCTCTACAAACTCAAATCAATTTCATTTCTTCTTTGTCTACAAACTTATCAAACTCTCTTCCTATACCCTCTATCTTTTCTACAATGCAACACTGTTCTTTTTTATTCAACATGATGGTTGAAGAAGATGCATGGGCTGCAGAAAGAGATGATGATGATGATCTCTTAATGTTACAACAAATGAAAAGGAATGCTAAACAAAAACATACTCGTCATGTTGGTTCTGTTTCGGGTCATCGAACAGTAGATCGTAATCGACAACTCGGTCACGAACCCATTATGAGAGACTATTTCAATGAAACTCGAACTTTTGATTATACAAAGTTGTTGGGGAATACAACCCCAAATTCACCGAAATATTGGATGCAGCGGGGATCAAGGGATTCTTAATTTAAGATTGGATGTGTTAGATTATTTTAAGTTTAAGTTTTTTTAAGTTTTTTAATGAATTTTTAAGTTTTTAAATTAATGAGTAATTTTTATATTTTTATTTTCTTTTTAAAAACAAAGAAAAAAAATAATAATCCCACCGTTGTATCACCATTGGATGTGATCCAACGGTGGGATCTTGCTCCCCAACATGACCGTTGGGAGCTCCCCAACGGTCTGTTAGGGAGCAAGGGCCGCCCCTAATAAGGGCCGACTCTTGCTGTGGGTAGGGGCTCAGTCCCCGCCCACCCTTGCTCCAAGGGGAGAGACCGGGGGTCCCAGGCCCTTAATTTGAATTAAAGGCCCGGGACCCCTCCCCCTTGGAGTTGCTCTTATACTCTTGACTGAAATTGGTTCAAAATTGAAAGGTCGCGGCTTTGGGGAATAAAGAAACCTGGGGAATAAAGACCTAGTCAGTCAATGTTGACTTCGGGGGAATATTTAGCTGTTAGTCCAAAAAATCACAGGATTGAACTTCGCTCCCTAATCTTCATCCCATCGCTCTCATCTTCTTCTCTTTATCTCTCATGCTCGTTTTACTCTTCTTCTCTCTCTTCTCTT
>BEHA01050081.1:89467-111214 GCA_002897215.1 Eschscholzia californica subsp. californica
CATTGACCTAGACGGAATTTTATTTATTTGAACTTTGATGTTCTCATTCTGAATAGGTTGAATTTGTTTTTTTTTGTGAACCTGAATGGGTTGAATTTGACTTATAGAAATAAAAAATGGCCCCCAGCTTTATGACCATCTTCCTGCCTGGCCCCCTATTTTAGCAAAAATACCCGTATGGCCTCATTTTTCAGTTACCGTTAACTAGTCATCATTTCTCTCTCTTCCATCTCATTACCTCTCTCTGCCACCTCACGTTATCGCCACATCATCGTCTTCTCCGGCGAAATTCTCCGACCAATTTCCCGGCCGGCGACCTTCAAACCCAAATTTTTTTTTTTTTTTATCTCTCTCTCTCTCTTAAAAAAAGAAATTCAAAAATTTTTTTTTAAAGAAAGAGAAAGAGGAGGGATAAAAAAAAATTGTTTTGGGTTTGAAGGTCGCCCGGCCGGGAAATTGGCCGGCCGACGACTTTCGCCGGAGCAGACGATGATGTGCCGATAACGTGAGGTGCCAGAGAGAGGTAATGAGATGGAAGAGAGAGAAATGATGACTAGTTAACGGAAAGTTAACGGTAACTGAAAAAGGGGGCCATATGAAAATTTTCGTAAAGTAAGGGGGCCAGGCAGGAAGTTGGTCATAAAGTTGGGGGCCATTTGAAAAATAACCATTACCCATAAAATTTCACCTATGTTAAATATATGTGGATATAAAACAACCAACTTCAATCAAAAGTTTAAAAGAGTCACTCAGTTTCAACTTGTTGGAACTAATCAACTAAATAATAATCTAAAACTTACTTGGGCCTACTTGGACCTTGAGTCAGAATCTCGAACTAGCAAAACCAACCAAAGCTAAATTTAGGATTGCTTTCTTTTGGGATGTTCAAATCTAACTCATATGATGACTTCAGCTGGACCGAGCTTGATTTATCTGAAGCTCTGACTTGTCTACAGGACTACAACAGTCAACAAGTCAATTTGGAAGTATTAGTTGGAACAAATATTTAGTTCTTAGTTGACTGTCTTAGTTGACTGAGTCTCACCCAGAGAAGGCCAAGATGAGCCTTTTACACCAAAAATGATAAAAACCATCCACAAGCTAAGGTAGTAAGGTTTGTTCATGTTAAGTTTGTGTTCATCAAACTCAAAACCAATTGGCAATGAGTGAAGATTTTGACAAAAAAAAATTCCCAGCTGATGTGGCGGTTGTGATTTTCATCTATCAACGGCCTAGATTTGGTCAAAGTTTGAAACCACACCCGCCACATCAGTTGGGAACCTTTTTTTGTCAAAATCTTTTGTAACTTTATCATTTCCCTTCTCTCATGTGGGACTATTCTCAAAGTTTATCTCTCTATTCAGATTTTAAATCTAATTCGTGGACGTGGAATGTACTGACTCGGTGTAGCCTTTAGATCATTTATTTTGTTTTCTTCAGTTTCTAACTCAATAAAATACTGATATATATGTATGTGTAGATTGATATCAGAGGCGATCTATTTGGGTTGTTAGCCGCTCATCCGTTGACACCTTTACTATCTCTTCATCACTTAGATTATGTCGAACCAATTTTTCCAAACAAAACAACTATCCAATCCCTCCAACATTTACTCAAAGCATCACAATTTGATCCTCTAAGAATTCTTCAACAAACAATTTGTTATAACAAAAGATTTCCATGGACAATTTCAATCTCATGGGGTTATGCTATTCAAATTTTCGAGTCCAATGTACCCGTTCGAGATCTTCTTCCGGTTAAAAAAACGTTCAAATTATGGAGAAAAGAGAACATTCCGTATTCAAATTTGTACATGTTTAATACTCGTGAACTCGACCCTGACCCTTGTGAGAGACCCGCCATTTTCTTTCTAGATCACTTATCATTTTCTACTACAAATGGAGTTGAGAGTATTTACAAGAGAAGAATCTCTGAAAATTGCTTGGTGAAGAAGGGTTCATCAAAGAAACTTGAAGAAATCAGAGTGTTCTCTCATAAGCTAGATCTTGATACAAAACAGGTAGTACAAGCTATTCATCTATTAAAATCTATTTTCTAAGATTTTTTGTTTTAGTCTAACAATCAAATTTAAACATATATCAGATGCAAGCACCGAGGCGACATTGTTGCGATGTATTACCTTCTTTGAACGATGAAGTACTTGATATGTCTATTCGAGAATGTGGGGAAGAAGAATTGATCATGTACCCCTAATCTTTTTCAATAGGGTGGGTCTATATGTATTTATTGAAGTCCAAGTCATTGGAAACTGACTAATGGTGAAAGCCTGAAAGGTCAAATGACTTCGGGAGAGGCCTCTAAAATCCATCTTCGTAGATGTGACAGAAAAGTAAAACATGAAGTTGTAACTCTTTTTAGAAAATTGTTGGATAAAACGTTTTCAAAATTATTTGATAGAAACAAACGAAATTATTTGGTGAATTGCATTCAGAAAGATAAAATTTTGTGTTATGACATTCTAAAGCGACTCTTTTTTTCTTTTCTTTTTTCTTGAAACAGTTTAAAATTACTTTATAATAATTTGATGGAGATTTGTTTTTTCATTCTCTCTCTTTTCATGAATTCAATAATAATTTGATGGAGATTTGTTTTTCCATTCTCTCTCTTTGCATGACTCAAGTTTATTACATTGTGCTATTTGCTTTCGTGCCAAAATTTGAAAACCTTCAGTCATAGTATATCTCTTCTATTTTTTCTGTAGTTTTCTAATACTTATTCTCAGTCTTCAAAGGTTTTAAATAATATTATTTGAAAACAATAATTGAAATTGCTCCAGAAAAACCCTTATCCATGAAAATGAAATGTGTATTAGAGATGTGATTTTCTTTTTTATTTTATTTTTGTTGACAAGATGTGATTCTCTTGTACCAATAAAAGGGCATACACCATTTATTTATCATTTGGGTTAAGGTGAAGTGAAAATTCTAGAGAATAACATGAAATACCAAACAACTCATGGTGTGTTTGGTTGCAGGATTCCTAAGAAGGATTCCTATCAAAAGTGGGATTTGGTAGTAATCATGAATCCTTGGTCTGTTTGGCTACCAAGAATCCTAGGACTCTTGAATCCTAAGGATTCCTAATCCTAATTCCAAAATTTGTATTGGACCAAAATCCCACCCTACCCCCTATGATTTGCTAGGATTTTGGATTAATAAACCTAAATTTCAAACTTAAAATCAACAAAAATTTATTTCTCTTCTACAAAATCATTATTTTTTTCGAAAATCATTATAATTTTTTCAGAAACCATTATTATTTTTTCCAAAAATCGTTATTTTTTCCAAAAATCGTTATTTTTTCCAAAAATCGTTATTTTTTCCAAAAATCGTTATTTTTTTCAAAAATCATTATTTTTTTAGAAATCATTATTTTTTTTAAAATCATTATTTTTTTTTCAAAAATCATTATTTTTTCAAATATCATTATTTTTACAAAAATCATTTTTTTTCAAAAATAATGAATAATTATTCTGTAGAAGGAATAACTATTTTTTGAAAAAATAGGTTTAATGAAATTGTAGTTACCGGAAAAAAAAATAAGTTTAATGAAATTTCAGTTACCTAGAGACAATATTTGGATGAGATTTTGTTTTTGGGATATTATTAAGGATATTATTTTAATTAGAATCTTATTTTATAAGAATCCAAATATAATAGACAAACAAACCAAAGGATTTTAAATGAACGAATCAAGAATCCTAAAATTCTTATTGGTTACCAAACAAACCAAAAGAAACCATTTGGATTCATGAATCCGTGGAATCATGAATCCCAAGGACTAATGAATCCGCAGATTCATGAATCCTACAACCAAACGCACCATCAAATTGTTTTCATAAAAAAAAACAACTCAAATTGTAATTAAATAATATTTCAAAATTCTATACTAAATATTTTATTAGTATAAATTTGGTTGGGCCACACTCTTTATGTGAAGCTTTCTAAAAGATTTTTTGGGTTCCTAGTCCAAAAATCTACACCTAAACGCACATTTAGTCTCATTCTCATATTAATATAGAATTTTAAGCCAAAATAATAATTATAATGGATATTTAGTCCAAACTGACCCATCTTTATAGAAAAAACAGATATCTATCATTTCTATTTAATCACAATACCCATTATAACCTTTTATATAAGAAAAAAACCCACTTTTGAAAATCAATCTCTGAAATTCTCTTTCTTTTTTTTTCTCAAATTTTTTCGATTGATTTCAAACTTACGATCTGTTTCGCAATATACACATTACTTAGTATTAATTATGAATATTTCTACAATAAAACACATTTAGTATACTTAAAATATTTTTAGATGTCAAAGCTACAGTGTTTTTCTGTTTATTGATTCTTGTTTTGTTTCATAAATAACGTGTTATTTATTGTTAAAGTTCCATATATTTCATTTTTTTATGTGTCATACATAACATATTATGTATCAACAATGTTTCTTCCAAGAGGGAAAAGACTAAAATCCTATTTTCTGGGAAGATTGGACCTTAATCCTTTTTTGAATTTTATTTTGGGCCTAAAACCCGTAGACCCTTTCCAAAATGATCAAACAATAAAAATTAAATTTAATCTACAAAAAGCCCCCCAAGCGACCCCCCTTCCCCTTACTTTATTTCTCGAATTCTATCTTTACTCTCACAATTAAATAAAAGGAAAAAAAAAACTAAAAGAATATCTCAAAGCCATAGATATGTATTTTAATAATTTAACACTTACAAGTCTATATAGTCCATCTTTTTTTGTGAGACCTACAAGGGTGGAATCAGACGGGTTTAGGCGGGTTCAGACTCTTGCTTTTCGGGGCTCAGGCTCAAGAGTAAGCTACTCGATCGGGATATCGAGCACTTCGGATCGGGTAAACATGAGTCTCTTCGAGGACGCGACCCGATTTTGCTGGAGAGCCCGATCGGGCTCTAACGGGCTCAAACGTATCCGCCGCGGGCTTTTTGAATAAAAATAATTTGAAAATAAAAAGAAACTTAGTTTAATTTGTTAAACTTATTTTCATCCATAATATTAATAATATAATCTCTACACAAAAAGTTACATCAAAAGTTAGAGATTTTTTCACAAAAACTTACGTAAATTGAACTTAAGCCGATGGAGTTGTGATTCATGTTGTTGATCACTCTGTTCCGTCGAAAGGATCCAAACCGTGATGTTAATCCTTCTGTTTTACATCTAAACCAAAGAGAGTTTAGGTTTTAGGTTACTGTTTGAGGGTGTTTAAAATTGAGGTTGTTTGAGAGTCGTCGGTGGTGTGGTGTGGTGTTTGTGGAGTGGTGTACGGTGGTGAGGGCACACCGTTGGGTCATAAAGTGATTAAAGGAATGAGTCGCGGGTACCGGAATGGGCCGCGGGCAGCAGGTACCGGTTGCGGGCGGGTCTCCGCATGGTAATTAAGAACCCTACCAATATAACCCAGGAAAATGATAAATTTATGTCTTGTAAACCCGGGAAAATTATTTAGTTTGTTCATAGGTCAATCTAAATAATTCCTAGAAAGATTCTAAGAATTGAAACATGAATTTATTCAACTTTTGTTAGGGTTTAAGGAATACAAAAAATTAAACTTTTATAGTGATTGAGATCCATAATCTTGTCCTAAGTTCCAGAAAATTTGATACCATTAGATAAATTCAAGCAATTCCTTTAGAGATGAACAAGAATGTGAAACAATAACTTAAACCCTAACGGACTTTTTAGGGTTTATAGAATTCATAAGGAATTACCCAAATTGCATAATAGAGAATCTATGTATGAATATATTAGAATCTTTTTCATTATTATTATTGACGGAGACAAATTGTCATTAAACTAAGTCCATAAATTTCATTCTTTATTGTTAAGAAATTGAAGAACGTACAAAATATGAAGATTGAAATGAAGGAAAGAAACAGATATTATGGATCATAGATGGATATAATTGATTCAAAGAAACAAAGTAATTTTAAATACTCATTGACCGAAAGATGGTAATGCCCCCAGATGAGCAAGTATTTTCCCCTGAGACAAATTCTCTTGTACTCACCAACCCTTTTTCCCTTGTCTATGTCATCAACCGAGTACACAAGGGAGTAGGGTCGGGAGTTCCCCTATCACGGTTGTATAACCCAACCCACTTAGGCCCCGTTTGGATCAGCTTAAAATAAGCTAAAGGCCAGCTTTTAGCTTATTTTAAGCGCTTTTCCGAAAAGATTGGTGTTTGGCTAAAAAAAGCCACGGCTTATATTAAGCCGAAAAAGCCCGTTTCGTCTAAAAAGCAGAAGCCATAAATTTACGGCTTCTTGCTTTTGGCTTATTCGGGAAGCCGTATACGGTGTTTTGAAAAAAAGTTTCTTCTATTTTCTTTTTAAAAAACTAGGGCAGAATCCCAACTCTCCTTCATCTTCTTCTTCACATATTAGGGTTTTTGAGAATAGAGTGTTCTAAATCAAAGATACAAGGACGAATTGGTCTCAATCCTTTGAAAGACATCAATCCGTTTAGTAATCAACATTACTTCTGCAAAAGATTTTCTATTTCTATTTTCAATTTTGAAATTCCAATATCTAAACGAATGAACTTGAATCATTTGTTGTATGTTGATATATTTATTTGTTTAGGAAGAGAGAATTGGTTAATATGAATTTCAATCACTTGTTGTATATAGATTATACTACTGCTGAAGAAGGAGAAAAAGATTATGTTGCTATAATAATAGATTATACTACTATTAAATCACATTTGTTATTTTAGGTTCTTGAAATTCAAGTAAAATTAATCTACATTAATAAGAAGTTTTGGAAACCCTCTCCCACTGAAGAGAGGGAGAGATAGGTAGGATGATTTAATTTCATAGAGGGGGTGAACAAAGTTGAAGATTTATCAAAGTCAGAGAAGAGGAGAGTAAGGATTTGATCCTCCATTTTGCTGCTCACCCGATTAATGGCATTACTAGTAGTAATAGAAAAAATTGGGCAACATTGATATAGTTTTGTTTTCTAAGCCACAACGGAAAGTTAAAATTGGGAAACACTAATTTAGTTTTGTTTTCTACAAATAATTCACTATGAGTGAGAGTTCACTCTTGTTAATTTGTATTTGCAGTTCAATTAGGTCAATTAGGTCATTAAGATCCCAGTTAAGTAAATATCATATAGTTAAGCTATTTTTTACCAAACGCTACGCAATAGCTTTTGCAGATGAAAAAAGCGCTTTTGTTTCGTCATACCAAACAACCATGATAGCTTTTTATAGAGCGCTTTTGTTTAAGCGCTGAAAAAAAAGCTATTGAATTAAGCTATACGCGTTTCCAAATGAGGTTAATCAATTTGGGTGGTGAAGATAATAATTCCTGCCTGCTTGTTTGCTGGTAGGTTTGAAAGGAGAGGGAAGCCCTTAATTTTTTTTTTTGTTAAAAAGGGAAACCCTTAATTGAGTAGCATAAAACTTAAGATTTAAAACTAATATATTTTGGAAGTTCTTGATTTTGGGCGGTGAAAATAACAATTCCTGCTTCCTTTCACTTAATTTGCAAGTTCTTGATTTTGGGGTGTTCTAGACTTCTAGTGGGATGAAAAATCAAGTGTGATCGAGGCTCTTATTCTTCTAATTCTCTCATACCACCGGTAAATTTTTTTGGGTTGTTTTTCAAATGACCCCAACTTTGTGACCTGATTCCTACCTGGTCCCCTACTTTAGCAATAATTTCTGTATGGCTTCTTTTTTTCGTTATTTTTAACATTCCGTTACTCTCTCTCCTCCATCTCATTTTCTCTTTTTGCCACATCATTTCAGCACGCCACATCGTCGTCTTTCCCAGCAGAGGTCGACCTTCAAATTTTTTTTCTCTCTTCTCTCTCTCTAAATATATATATATATGTTTAATTCTCTACTCTCTCTCTCTAAACTCCGACGAAGGGGGTTTCCCTTCGCCGGAGGTCTGTTCATCACAAACAGACCCACACCGGAGTTGTTAAAGATTAGAGAATTTTAAAAAGAAAATTAAAAACAAAAAAAAATTTAGAGGAGAGAGAGGAGAGAATTTTAAAAACAAAACAAAATTTAGAGAGAGAGAAATGAGAGAAAAAAAAAATTAAGGTCGCCGGCCGGGGCAACCCCTGCCGGTGAATACGATGATGTGGCGTGCTGAAATGATGTGGCAGAGAGAGAAAATGAAATAGAGGAGAGAGAGAGTACGAAATGTTAAAGATAACGGAAAAAAGGGGGCCATACGGAAATTATTGCTAAAGTAGGGGTCAGGCAGGAAACTAGTCACAAAGTTGGGAGCCATTTGGAAAATAACCCTATTTTTTTTCTCTTATCTTTTCAAAACCTTGTTTGAAATTAGAATAATGTGATAGTGAAACTAGTTGATTGATGATTATAAAAGATAAACTTCTTTAATTCTCACTTGTAGTTCATTGAATCAAAATAGGTACCAAAGTGTGAACCCTTGAATCCCTAATTGAGTAGTATAAAAACTAAGATTTGAAATTGTTTGAATAATGATTTTTTGACTCTTTACTATAATCTTGGGAGTGTTTATTGTCACTTATAGTTCATTGTTCATAGTCTAAGACTCAAATTTACTATCAGAGTCTTATACTCTTGACTGAAATTGGTTCAAAATTGAAACTAGTTGATTTATGTAAGTTCGTGTCATAGTCTTATAGTTATCGACTTTTTTTCGTTATATACTGATGTTGTAGTGTCGTCGACTTTTTTGGGATAGTTTTTGCTCTTTTTAGGTGTACATATCTATCGTACGTGGATAGATATATGGTAGTTATTTTGCCGATATACGTACATATACAATATAACGATTATAATAATATAGATCATATTTTCTATTGGAACCTAGTTCAGTTAATTATAAACTTGAAAACTTAAATTTCGTATGGCTATATGTTCTATAGATTTCAGCTCGTCCCTCAATCAATTTCTCACTCCGCCTCTGGCTACTAGCTTAGTCGAAGGGCGTAGAAACAATCCTCTCATGAAAAATAATGTTCTGGCGTCCTAACTGTGGCTATCCTTTCATTTGGGACAGTGGTAGGGTTCTAGCTACACACTAGCTTGTAGGCCGCCACAAAGGATTTCTTATCCTTGAATAGGTTGAAATTTGGGTTATTTAGTAAAGACCCCCTAGTTATTTAGCTATATTAGGGAACCACCCCCGAAATGATTATGCTTTAGGGGTTACCCCCCATTCCCTATTTTTCCGTCAAAAGCCCGTTATGTTGCAAGCGTGCCAGTCACGTGTGTTTCTTTTGACGATCTTACCCTCCATCCAGATCAACGGTTCCGAGTTTTTTATTATCATTTAAGTCTCCCTCAACTACCCATTTTTGGGTGGAAACGCGGGAAAGGAGAGAGAAGAGTTTCTGAGTCGTCCCAAACGTGGAAATCCTAGTTTTTTTTCGATTGCAACCATAAATCGAAGGAGATTCAAAGGGGTTTGCAAGTATTCAACTCTGATTTCTCCCTCTAATGGCAGAAGGTTCATCTGGAAGTGGGTTGTAAGTATCTAAACCTGAATTTCGTTTTTTGTTTCATTCGATTCCAGATGAACGTACTTCACAGATTAGTTACCATGTTGTTAACCCTAATTACTGTGTTCTTATATGAGTTGACATTACAGTTTTTGTTTACCATTTAGGTTTGCACAACTTGAATCCATTAATAGAGGGTTTAAGGATTTTAGTAGTTACTGTTTAGTGCTTTCACTGATTTCAATCCATGTTTTAAAGTATTAGTTGATTCCAAAACTTTTCGAATGCCACCACATATTGCTGAGTACATAAATGGACAATTGAAGGCTTCATGTGCTTTGACCTCACAAATTTGGCAGCTCATTTCCTGTAAAAACATGAATAATATGACATTTAGTGAAGGACCCCCACTGTAAATCAACTATTTAGGGAAGGACCCCCATTATAGTTTTGCTGATGAAGACCAATAATGGCTTACCTGGTTCGTTTCTTCCCTTTTAACACCTCCTCCCATTCGTTGTACCACTGTCTTTGATTGATTTGGGGTAAGAAATCGTTTTAAAACACAACCAAAAGATGGGTTTATATAGAAATAAGGATTCATACGACCGTTGGGAAAGAGAGGGGTGGTTTTGGTATATATTTCAAACGGTAGCTGGGAAGGGCAAAATCGTCAAAAGAAACACACGTGATTGGCACGCTTGCAACATAACGGGCTTTTGACGGAAAAATAGAGAATGGGGGGTAACCTCTAAAGCATAATCATTTTGGGGGTGGTTCCCTAATATAGCTAAATAACTGGGGGGTCTTTACTAAATAACCCTTGAAATTTCCTCTCATTGGCTTCCAACTTGTTCCGTCTAAAAATAGTTAGTATTTTTAATCCAGACCACTCTTTAGAATGTATTGTGATAAGTCCAGTCTTTTTTATTCATTAATTCTAATTAGTTATTTGTCTCTTATATTTTTCATCAATAATCACTTACCTCCGAAATGGCGAAAATGAACCATTCTCCACTGATATTTCTCTTTTTCGCTTCCATCTTCTTCGTCCTTCATGTTCTTACTCAAGCAGATCCACCATATAATAACATCACCAAATTTCACTGTTAATTCTCCATTTCAAAGTAATCTTAATAATCTTCTCAACAATTTACAATCAAATGCTTCAATCTCAAGCTTCAATTATACAACAGTGGGTAAGAATGAAGATCGAATTTACGGAAACTTCCTCTGCTTACTTAATGTTTCTCCTCAAGATTGTCAAACTTGTGTTAAAACAGCAGCTCAAGTAAAGAAGCAAATTGTCAAATTCGTTATTCAAATCGATCTTTTTTCGGTGTGTTAGATAAAACAGGATATAAACCTCTATTTAACATGAAAAATATTTCAGACCCAGAAAAGTTTACTACTACTGTGAAGGATTTAATGGGGTAAACTTACTGAAAAGGCTGTATCAGGAAATTCAACAAAAATGGTAGCAACTAGTCAATCAAATTATTCAAGTATTGAAACTTTATATGGTCTTGTTCAATGCACACCAGATTTATCTCAAAATGATTGTAAGATTTGTCTCCAAACTTCCACTAATGAGATTCTAAGTTGCTGTTATTATTATAGAGGTGCAAGAGTTTTACTTAGAAGTTGTTATTTAAGGTATGAAATGTACCCATTTGATGAAGTCAATAGTTTTTCTCCTACACAAAGTGCAAGTACCCGTATTCGCATATCGACTACCCTGATTGTTGTTATTTCGATAGTGTTCATTGGCGCTTGATGGAAATTAAAGCAAATTAATTTGGAATCAATTGCTTTTAGTCGAAGATAATGGTGGAAGATGAAACAAGAGGAGTTTTGTGTTTTTATTATGCACTAAATTAAAATATTTAAGTCATACTATTATTATATTAGTAGTTACTTATGTTAAGGTATTTAGAAAGTCGAGAGTCTTTTCCATTTACTTAGAAGTAATTTAGAATTAACTTGGGCATGCATCTATAAATACCCAAGCTTGTAATTTGTTTCAAGCAAGAAGTGAGAAAGAAAGTTAATAGAAGTAAAAATTTAGCCATCTCCTTCTTCTCTTGTCTAAATTTTATTTCGAACAAAGTGGTATCAGAGTGAAGTTCGAAAAAATTATGAGAAAATGTTGTGTGAGGGATGGCAAGTAGTAGAAACAACATGGTTCAACCAATTCCTCGTTTCAATGGAGATGATTATGATTATTGGAGCAACAATTTAAAGCTGTTGCTTTGACTTATGGAGTTTTGTTGAGGAAGTTTTCACCATTCCAGATAATGAAGCGGCTCTAACGATAGTCTAAAAAAACGTGTTGAATGAATACAGAAAAAAAAGATAACAAAACATTGTCCCATATTTATTAAGCAATTGAGAAGTCGATGTATGAAAGAATTGCTAAAGCTGAAATTTCAAAGCAAGCACTGGAGATTATTCAAATTGCATACAAAGGTGAGGAAAAGGTACGTCTTCAAACATTGAGATCGGAATTTTGAAAAATTGGAAATGAATGAAAATGAAAATGAAAATGTTTCTGATTATTTTACAAGAATAAATTATGTCGTTAATCAAATGGCATCTACTGGAGAAATTTTGAAAAATGAAAGAATTGTTGAAAAAATTCTTCGTAGTTTACCACATAAATTTGATTATGTAGTGGTGGCTATTGAAGAATCAAGAGCCCACTCTTCACTTTATTGAAGATTTACAGGGAACTTAAAAAACACATGAGTTTATAATTAACCAAAGAAATCCCACTCTTCCCAACCAAGCTCTTAAATCCCAAATTACAAATATGAGATACCGTGGTTCTTATCGTGGCAGTGGTAAAGAATTTTGTGGTAGATGAAGAGGTAATTTTTACTCAAACAACAATGAAGCTAAAGAAGTTACTAAAACTCAGTATGCTAATAAAGGTAGAGGTCGTGGTTATCAAAGAGGAAGATGTAGAGGCTATTTTGAATGTTATAACTGTTACAAACCTGGTCATACAGGTAAAGAATGTCGGTATAAACAACAAGATAACTATGATAAATTTGGTTTTATGCATGAAAGTAATGATGATGCAAATGAAAAAGATTTTCCAGAAACTCTGTAACTTGCATGTTTTCATGATACTGATGTAACTGGTCATGTTTGATATTTAGACAGTGGAGCTAGGAAACATATGATAGGTAACAGAAATTTATTCTCAAAATTAATTGAATCAGACAGTGGACAAGTGAAAATTAGAGATGCTAGAACCTATAAAATAAGAGGTATTGGTGAAATATCTTTTCCCACAAAATCTAACAATATTCAAAAAATGTCGGAAGTTTATTATGATCCTGGCTTGAAAAATAATTTTCTTAGTAGTGGTCATTTGTTAAGGAAATGATATGATATTTATTTTCATGACAATACTTGTTTCTTATCAACAAAAGACCAACTTGTTACAAAAAATGGAGTAATACCAAATAATATGTTTCCTCTGGAAATCCAAATTGCTAGCAAGTCTTGTTTTTCAACTGTTAATAACAATGGAATTTGCAAGTTGTGACATGATAAGTATGGACACTTGAACTATGGAAACTTGAAATTACTATAAGTGAAGCATATGGTTGATGAGTTGCCTTCGATTTATGAAACAAAAGACGTTTGTGAGGAATAATAGAATTTCACATTTTAACAAAAAAAAAGGTACCCCAACCCCCACAAGCCCACACCCTTTACTTTATCTCTCGAATTAACTCTAATTTTCTCTCACAATTAAATAAAAGAAAAAAAAATTAAAAAAATATCTCAAAATCATAGAGATGTACTTTCGTAATTTAATACTTCCAGTTTGTGTAGTCGATCTTTTTATGAGAGCTACTAGCAGAGTAGAAGGGCGTACAAACAATCCTCTCACATAAAAACATTGGCGTCCAACCAGTAGAGAACTCTCTCATTTGAGACACTGGTAGGGTTGTAGGTACATGTCGTTTGAGATCTTCTTCCGATTAAAAAGGCATTCAAATTATGGAGAAAAGATAACATTTCATATTAAAAGTTTTACATGTTTAATACTCGTGAATTCGACCCTGACCCTTGTACGAGACCCACCTTTTTCTTTCTAGATCATTTGTCTTTTTCTACTACGAATGGAGTGGAGAGTATTTACAAGAGAAGAATCTCTGAAAATTGCTTGATAAAGAAGGGTTCATCAAAGAAACTTGAAGAAATCAGAGTGTTCTCTCATAAGCTAGTTCTTGAAACAAAACAGGTAGTACAAGTTATTCATCTATTAAAATGTATTTTGTAAGATTTTTTGTTTTAGTCTAATAATCAAATTTAAATACATATCAGATGTAGGCACCGAGGCGACATTGTTGTGATGTTTTACCTTCTTTGAAGGATAAAGTACTCCATATCACCATATGTCTATTCGAGAATGTGGAGAAGAAGAATTAATCATGTTCCCCTAATTGTTTTTCAATAGGGTGGGACTATGTGTATTTATTGAAGTCAAGTCATTGGGAACTGACTAATAGTGAAAGGTCAAATGACTTTGGCACTGAGGCGACATTGTTGTGATGTTTTACCTTCTTTGAAGGATGAAATACTCCATATCACCATATGTTTATTCGAGAATGTGGAGAAGAAGAATTAATCATGTTCCCCTCATTGTTTTTCAATAGGGTGGGACTATGTGTATTTATTGAAGTCAAGTCATTGGGAACTGACTAATAGTGAAAGGTCAAATGACTTTGGCAAAAGACTCTAATCCATCTTCTTAGATGGGGGAAAAGTAGACAAATACGAAGTTGGAACTCTTTTTAGAAAATTATTAGATAAAACTTCTAGTAAAACAATTGTCAACACTTGGTTGGCCAAGTGGTGAAAAGTGTTTACGTAAACTTCAAAATCTTGAAGGTCCTAACTTGATTCCCAACACAAGTTGATTTTGTAGTTTGTTTTTTTTTTTAACGTTTTTACAATTATTTGGAAGTAACCAATGAAATTATTTAGAGATTTTATTCAGAAAGATGAGATATTCTGTGTTATGACAGTTTAAGATTAATTCTTTTTTGTTGGAATAGTTTAAAATTGCTTTATAATTCAATAATAATTTGATGCGGATTTGTTTTTGTTGGGTGGTCTTGGGCCTCTCTTACCCCAAAAGCTAGCTCAAGAGGTAAGGCTTCTCCCATACTTATTAACGCACCTGCCCCTTCCACAACCAATGTGAGATTAACCTAACAATCTCCCCCACACACATTGGCTCTTAACTTCAATAGTTATTGGTCCGAGGCTTGTTATTACCCGGGCTCTGATACCAGTGTTGCGTGGTCTTGGGCCTCTCTTACCCCAAAAGCTAGCTCAAGAGATAAGACTTCTCCCACACTTATTAACGCACACCCTGCCCCTTCTACAACCAATGTGGGATTAACCTAACAATTGTTTGTTGGGGCCCCTCCTTATAATAAAAGGGCTCCTAGTTGAAATAGGATTTCTCTTATTCTTTGTTTGGGAAAAAAATAGAAACTTCTATTTTTTCAATCCTAAAAAGGAATTCCTATTTCTATTGGTAAACCTCATTATTTATCATTATAAAAGGGAATGAAAGGGAAGAGATTATTCACAACAACTTCCAGAACAAAGAGAAGTCAGAGAAGGAGAGATTTCTGAAGTGGATCTTTCAAGAGAGATTGAAAGAGAAGAATATTGGTTTGAAGAAAAGAAGATTATTAATCTTGTGAAGCAATTTGGTTTGTGGTTATCTTCTTCAACCTTTAGTAATCTAGGATTTGTTCAAATCCTAAGGAGTAAGAGATTTCTATTTCTTTGTTTCTTTGTTCAGTTTATCCACCATAGTTTTGGCGAAGATTTGTTGTCCAAAAGTGTTTCTACACATCTTGAAGAATTGGTTAATCCCCTATTGCTTTAGAGAAGAATTGTGTAACCCATTATTTAATCATAGTAGAAGATTTATAGACTAGGTCCCGTGGTTATTTTACCTTCCATCTTGGAGGGGTTTTTGCCACGTTAAATAATCTTGGTGTCTCTGCTTTTACTTTCGCATCGTTTATCTTCATATTCCTGAACAAGTTAATTAGGTTATTTTTCCTAACATGTGGTACCAGAGCTCAAGTTGGATTTATTGTTCAGAAATATGGAAGTGAATACTAATCGCATGATTAGTTTAGATGGAGAAAACTATTTGATGTGGAAAGCAAAAATGGAAGATTTGTTATACTACAAAGACCTAGCTGCACCCATTGAAAATCACGGTACAAAACCGATGAAGATGGATGAAGAAGACTGGAAGGTATTAGATCGAAAGGTTGTTGGATTTATTCGACAATGGGAAGAACCCAGTGTTTTTCATCATGTATCGACGGAGACTTCCGCTTTTAGTCTATGGAGGAAATTAGAAGAATTATATGATCAGAAGACAGCTGTCAAAAAGACTTACTTGTTCAGAAAGCTAGGAAAATTACAATATAAAGAAGGAACCTCAATTGCTCAACACTTGAATGAGATGAAAAGTCTAGTAAATCAGCTTTCTGCAATGAAGTTAGTTTTGGATGATGAGTTGCAGGCCTTACTTCTTCTAAATTCCTTACCAGATAGTTGGGAGACATTGGTGGTGTCTCTTAGCAATTCTGCTCCTGTTGGCATAATGCGTATGAATCACGTAACATGTAGTTTGTTGAATGAAGAAACAAGAAGAAAATCATCGACAGACGATCCTCATTCGGAGGCACTTGTTACAGAAAGATGGGAGAGAGGTAAAAGTAGAAAACCTCATTACCTTGATAAGTCAAGGGGGAGATCAAAACCAAAGAAAGAAGTTAGATGTTTTGGTTGTGGAAAAATGGGTCATTACAAGAGTGATTGCAGGAAACCAAAGAAGGGAAATAAAAAGGATGATGAAAAACAAGATAATGTTGCGGCAGTTGCATCAGGTGATGACATTATCTTACTCTCAGGTTGTGGAGACACTTGCTTAAGTATGACTGAGTCAGAACCAGAAACAACATGGTTGGTTGACTCAGGTGCTTCGTATCATGCTATTCCATGTAAGGATTTCTTTAACTCTTATAGAACTGGTGACCTTAGCAAAGTCAGGATGGGAAACTTAGGTTTCTCAAAAATCGTGGGAATTGGAGAAGTGAAAATTGAGACGAGCACAGGGAATACATTGATTCTTAAGAATGTGAGACATACCAAATCTTCGATATAACCTAATCTCTACAGGAGTATTAGATGATGAAGGGTATCACAGTTACTTTGGTGATGGAAAGTGGAAGCTCACAAAAGGGTCAATGGTGATAGCAAGAGGGAAGAAGTGTTGTACTTTATACAGGACTCAAGTAAAACTGTGTAAAGGAGAATTGAATGTTGTTGAAAAAAATTCTTCCACTGATCTTTGTCATAGAAGACTTGGGCACATGAGCGAGAAGGGACTTCAAATCCTTTCTAAACGACAAGACTTACCGAGCATGAAAGGTATAAATTTAAACTTGCTCTCATTGTTTAGTAGGAAAGCAACACAGAGTTTCCTTTCAAAGGAATGCATCTGAAAGAAAATCTAGCGTTTTGGAGCTTGTTTATTTAGACGTTTGTGGACCTTTAAAGGCCAAAACACTTGGTGGTGCTTTGTATTTCGTTACTTTTATAGATGATGCTTCCAGGAAAGTTTGGGCATATGCCATAAAGACCAAAGATTAGGTACTTACAGTTTTCAAGAATTTCCACAACATGGTAGAACGAGAGTCAGGAAAATCATTGAAGTGCATTCGCACTGACAATGGAGGAGAATACATCGGGTCGTTTGAAGAATATTGCAAAACCCATGGTATTCGACATGAACAGATAGTTCCCAAAACTCCACAACAAAATGGTGTAGCAGATCGCATGAATCGCACTATTGTGGAGGGCATAAGATGTATGCTCTCAGAAGCTAAGTTGCCTAAAAGCTTTTGGGGTGAAGCAATGCATACTACATGTTATCTGATCAATTTATCACCTTCAGCACCATTAGATGGAGATGTAGCTGAGAGAGTGTGGGCTGGGAAAGAAGTCAGTTATGAACACCTAAGAGTGTTTGGTTGCAGGGCTTTTGTGCATATACCTAAAGATCAAATAACAAAGCTTGATGATAAAGCCAAGAAATGCATCTTTTTAGGGTATGCAGATGAGAAATTCGGATACAGGTTATGGGATCCAGTCAATAAGAATATTATTAGAAGTAGATATGTGGTCTTCTTAAAGATCAAACTATTGAGGACTTCGGAAAAGTTGAGAAGCATGAGAATCATAGTAATGATCTCATTGATCTAGATCCACATATCTCTTCTAAGGTTATGCATGATAATGCAGGTGAAGAACAAAATCATGAAGATGAAGCTCATGAAGATGTTCCTATGGGCAATGATGTTGAGAAAGGAATGGAAGTTCAACATGAACCACCAGCTGAATTGAGAAGATCGACTAGAGAGAGAGCACCATCTACCAAGTATCCTCCACACGAGTATGTGATGGTTACAGATAGTGAAGAACCACTGTGTTATGAAGAAGCCCTAGATGATGAACACAAGAAGGAGTGGTTGAAAGCCACTAGCTGAGTAGAAGGGCGTGGAAACAATCCTCTCACATAAAAATCAATGTTTTGGCGTCCAACCAGTGGACAACTCTCTGATTTGAGACACTGGTAAGGTTGTAGGTACATGTCGTTTGAGATCTTCTTCCGGTTAAAAATACATTCAAATTATAGAGAAAAGAGAACATTTCTTATTAAAAATTTTACATGTTTAATACTCGTGAACTCGACCCTGGACCTTGTACGAGACCCACCATTTTCTTTCTAGATCATTTGTCTTTTTCTACTACGAATGGAGTGGAGAGTATTTACAAGAGAAAAATCTCTGAGAATTGCTTCATAAAAAAGGGTTCATTAAAGAAACTTGAAGAAACCAGAGTGTTCTCTCATAAGCTAGTTCTTGAAACAAAATAGGTAGTACAAGTTATTCATCTATTAAAATGTATTTTGTAAGATTTTTTGTTTTAGTCTAATAATCAAATTTAAATACATATCAGATGTAGGCACCGAGGCGACATTGTTGTGATGTTTTACCTTCTTTGAAGGATAAAGTACTCCATATCACCATATGTCTATTCGAGAATGTGGAGAAGAAGAATTAATCATGTACCCCTAATTGTTTTTCAATATGGTGGGACTATGTGTATTTATTGAAATAAAGTCATTGGGAACTGACTAATGGTGAAAGGTCAAATGACTTTGGCAGAAGACTCTAATCCATCTTCTTAGATGCGGGAAAAGTATACAAATACGAAGTTGGAACTCTTTTTAGAAATTATTAGATAAAACTTCTAGTAAAACAATTGTCAACACTTGTTCGGCCAAATGGTGAAAAGTGTTTACGTAAACTTCAAAATCTTGAAGGTCCTAGATTTGATTCGCAACATAAGTTGATTTTGTAGTTTGTTTTGTTTTTTAACGTTTTCATAATTATTTGGAAGTAACAAATGAATTTATTTAGAGATTTTATTCAGAAAGATGAGATCTTTTGTGTTATGACAGTTGAAGATTAATTCCTTTTTGTTGGAATAGTTTAAAATTGTTTTATAATTCAATAATAATTTGATGGGGATTTGTTTTTTCATTCTCTTTTCATGAGTCAAGTTTATTACATTTTTTTTTTTTTTTTTTTTTTGTTGAGAAAGAGAAAACCAAAAGAAAACAACCTAACCCTACGAGAACGCCTCCCTGAAGGCCTGATCTGTCACCCACATCCAATTTCCTTCATGCATTCTGCCCCATTTTGCTAACTGGTCAGCCCTCTTGTTCCTATCTCTCGGGATGAAAGTGAAACCTACGTCCCCTATCTCCAGAGCTAGCTGATCAATGATAGATATGAGTTTCTCCGATTGCCAAGCTACTGCTGATGGTTGTTTATTTAGACGCCTTATTATGTTGAGATTGTCACTCTTAATACGGATATCTTGGATGTAGTTATATTTTGCCCACTCCAGCGCCTTTATGATCGCCAAACATTCACATTCCTCCGCGTTTTGCCCATTGATCGTGTAAGCAGCCGCAGCCTTAAAACCTGCATGCTCGTCCAGCATCAGACATCCAGCACCTGCTACTTCCGTGACTACTTTAAACGAAGCATCGACTTGTATCACAACACTAGGGGTTGAGACTTGGACCGGCTGTTCCGTCTCTCGCACTACATCTAGTTCACTAATGGCATTGAGAAACCTGGGGGTGCTTTTAATCCTGTTGATCGTCATCTCAGGGGTCATATTAGTTTGAGCTATGCATTGTGTATTAGGGCATGCCAAAATTTGAAAACCTATAGTAATAATATATCTCTTCTATTTTTTCTGTAATTTTTTCTAAATATTAATTCTTGGTCTTAACAATAATTGAAATTACTCTAGAAAAACCCTTAACCATGAAAACGAAATGTGTATTAGTGTTGTGGTTCTCTTTTTTTTTTGTTGAACTAGTGTTGTGGGTCTCTTGTACCAATAAAAAGGAAATCAATTATTTATCTTTTGGGTTAAGGTGAACTGGAATTTCCGTGCAGACACTTTAGCCGAAATGATATTGTATTTAAATCATACATTCTTCGCCAACTCACAATGTAAAGCTACACTAGCAATCTCTAATAAATGTGAAGAGAATCAAGGAAATAAGGAAAGATTTTGAAGAGGTGAAATTTCAATACACAAGGAGGAATTTCCACTCCAGTGCAAACACTTTAGCCAAATGCGCGCGAAAGAAGAATACGAGTAAAGTTTGGAAGAATGTACCTTTTATGCTTGTTGCTAAGTATTGTAATAACATTATGGTTTAATTAATGAAAGCTATTTCAACAAAAAAAAAAGGTGAACTGGAATTTTGTCTAGACATTGTAATATTTTTGGAAATACCCACCATACTCATCTCTCTATTTTTATTAATTTTTTAGGGTTATTTTCCTAATAGCCCCCAACTTTGTGACCGGTTTCTTGCCTAGCCCCCTACTTCATCAAAAAATGTCTAGATGGATCTCTTCTTCAAATTCCGTTATAACATCGTTAACTAGTCATCACCTCTCTCTCATCCAACTCATCGTCTCTTTCTGCCACCACATCTTCTCGCCACCTCATCATCTTCACCGGCGAAGGTCGCCGGCCGGCCAATTTTCCGGCTGGCGACCTTCAAACATCAAAAGGAAAATTAAACTCTATTCTCTCTCTAAAGAATATATATTTTTTTAAACTCTCCCCTCTCTCTAGATCTGGTGAACCAGATCCGTTCTGGTTCACCAGATCTAGAGAGAGGGGAGAGTTTTTTTTTTGGAGAGAGAGAAGAGAGTTTAAAAATATATTTTTTGCTTGAAGGTCGCCAGTGAAGATGATGAGGTGGTGAGAAAATGAAGTGGCAGAGAGAGGCGATGAGTTAGATGAGAGAGAGGCGATGACTAGTTAACGATGTTATAACAGAATCTGAAAAAGATGTCTATCTGAGTCTTTGATAAAGTAGAGGGCTAGGCAGGAAACCGGTCACAAAGTTTGGGGCAATTAGGAAAATAACCCAATTTTTTATACCAAAATACTACCACCAACTTTTGCTATTATAACTTTGGTTTGGACAAACTCTGCATGTCAGTAATAAGTGAAGCTTTCCAAAATGATCAAACAATGAAAATTAAATTTGATCTACAAAAAGATGTGTCTTTCGCACTTTATGCATGTTGCAACTTGACTTGTTACCAAAATGAATATTTTCACAATACATCTCTTTTTGTTCCCCCCCTTTACTTTCTTTCTCAAATTAACTTACAAGTTAATGTAGTTGATCTATTTTATGTGAGAGCTACTAGCTAAGTCGAAGGACGTAGAAAAAATCCTCTCACATAAAAGCAATGTTTTGGTGTTCAACCAGTGGGCAACTCTCTCATTTGAGGCACTTGTAGGGTTGTACATACATACTAGCTTGTAGACCGCCACAAATGACTTCTTATCCTCGAATAGGTTGAAATTTCCTCTCATTGACTTCCAACTTCTTCACTATAAAAACATTTTTATTTTTCATCCAAACCACTCTTTTTTCTAGTCTTACAATGTATTTTGATAAGTTCAGTCTTTTTTATTCATTAATTCCAATTAGTTATTTTTCTCTTATACTTTTCATCAATAATCACAAGAACAAATCTCCACTAGAGCTTAATCACTTACCTT
>BEHA01050081.1:116739-172296 GCA_002897215.1 Eschscholzia californica subsp. californica
AATACTACTAGTTTCTAACTTTACTAGTTTCTAATATTTTACTAGTTTCTTAATAGTTTATACTAATATATTTACTAGTTCCTAATTCTTACTAGTTTCTAATATTTTTTTTTTTTTTTTTTGGAAATCAAACTTCATTTAAAGGCCAAAAGGCTAATGAGAATTACATCATGAAGTTTAAAAGAACAAAGACACAACCAAAATCGTGCAAACAATACTAGTTATGTCCACTTGGAGTGTCTCTAGAGCTGCCAGATCTAACTCGGGGGATACTTCTAGGCAGTCGTCGCTAACTAACTAAGGGTAGATGAGTAACTGATGCTGCTTTCACCTTCTTCTCTTCTCGCCGTCAACCGTCGGCGTGCAAATCCCGGTTTGCACCTCTATATCCGGTACATTGGTAGAGAGAGTTGTAAGTAGATGAAGAAACTCCCAAAAGTGATCGATGATCAAAGCACTCGTACCTGAATAATATGAAAAACAAAAAGGTCCTAAAGACCAACAAAAAGGCCCTAAAGACCAACAGAAAACAACATATCTCATAAACAAAAGAAAATACTAAATCTAAATCCCCGTCGCTTTTGCCGGAAATCCACCGATGTCGCCTGAAAACCGCCATTATCGCCGGAAACCATCGCCGAAAACTGCTTTCATCGTCGGAAACTGTCATCATCACCGGAGAACCGCCTCCACCATAGAAAAATCGTCGCCTCATAGCCGAAATCCATCTTCCCTCGAAGAATCACAACGGAAAATAGGTCGACATGAATACCTATTCTATACCTTTCCATTGTAGGTTATTAATAATAGATTCTTCAGATCTTAAACTATGCTTTCATGGAGAAAACAATAATCAACCTTTTAATCTTAGCACCACTAACAAGGTCGGCACAAACTTTTCCAGAATCTTACATACTTTGATGAAAGAGTAATCCTAGTTGGATGCATTTGTTCTTATGGTACTACAAGACCAGGTTTTACTGGAATCATCATACCCATCGCCCCCTTTACACTTATTTTTTTGTGGATGAACCCTAGCGCAGGAGAAACGGCATAAGAGAAGATGTATCAATCACCCTCTCTATTTGATCGGGGCGCCTTACAAACAAACACAGATGTTGACAACGTTGATGGTGTTTAGATCTTTATTAGAAAACGAGTAAAGGAATCCGGCGAAGGGAAGACCCTTCGCCGGAGACGCAAAATAACTCCCGAAAAGACTAAGCAGACGGTTATTTTGTAGAGAAAAAATAGGGGTCTCTAGTTTCTAATATTTGATATTTCCTAATATCTATTATATGAGATATCTTAATATATAGAAAGATATTTCAACATGAACTTCTAAGTCAAAGACGCTCGAAGGTGCCTATAACCAAATTGGGGTATCTATATTTAATGAGGTACATTTCACTAATTCAAATCTAAGTTGCCTCAACACTTGGTAGCCCAATTGGTTGATTGTGTTGACGTAAACTCCAAAATCCTGGAGGTCGATCCCAGTTTGATCTCATAGGAGATGGAATCCATAGTCATTGAATTTGGGTTATTAAAGGTATTAATAACAAGTTTGTCGGACTTTAGGCCTCTTTCATATGTTGTTGGCCTTTAGGCCTCTGTCATTCATAGTTTAATTTCGGCAGTTATCGTGCTCATTACATCTTGATGATGTATCAATATATGTAATAACTAACGTAAATCGAATTCCAAAAAAAAAAACTAACGTAAATCGTAGTCCACATTCACAAATCTAAGTTGCATTTATGCTTCAATACAGGTCCAAGGAAAGGGTCCAAAAGGAGAACTATGGTGATAATCATCTCTAGTGTTTTAGTACTTGTACTAGTAACTCTGATGGGTTCTTGCTTCTATCAGTACCATAAGAAGAAATCAAATAGAGGTAAATTATAACAAAAGTGTGTCCAAACTATTAGTACTACCAAACTAAAGATTGTTGCATATCCTAATTGTTTTATTCCATGATTTAGGGGGTCCAAGTCCTATCGAACTCCCATTGAGGAACACGGTAATGCATGACGAAAATCAGATGGACAATCAAGATTTGCAATTTATGGACTTATCAACTATAAAAGCAGCTACAGATGACTTCTCGGATTCAAATAAGCTCGGACAAGGTGGGTTTGGCACCGTTTATGAGGTAATGAATTTTGTGTTTGAAACTAAATTAGAAATTGGCAAGGACATGTTTAACGTTTGCGTCGACGTCTTTCAGGGTAGGTTAATGGATGGAAATTATGTAGCTGTTAAAAGACTTTCAAGAAAATCTTGGCAAGGTCTAGTAGAGTTTAGGAATGAGGTTGTCTTAATCGCAAAACTTCAACATAGGAATCTTGTGAAGCTATTGGGTTATGGTATAGAGGGAGAAGAAAAGTTGCTCATCTATGAGTACATGCCAAACAAAAGCCTTGATCTCTTCATCTTTGGTATTCTTCTCTCTTTCAATATACTCTTGCTTTTGCTTAGGAACTTGCATGAGATATTATGAACTTCTTAATATCGAATTCGGTTTGGTATAGATGAAACAAGACGCTTTAAACTTGATTGGAAAACATGCTTCAACATTATCGTCGGGATAGCTCGTGGCTTACTCTACCTTCATGAAGACTCAAGACTTACTATCATTCATAGAGATCTCAAACCTAACAATGTTTTGTTGGATAATGAGATGAATGCCAAGATTTCAGACTTTGGTATGGCTAGAATTTTCGACCAAAATCAAAGTCATGCTAATACTGTAAGAGTAGTAGGAACTCAGTAAGTCTACAACTTTTCTTCTTCTCTTTTTCCCTCTTACTCTCTTTTTGTCATTTTCTAGTATGGACGACCAAAGAATGAAAGAACGAAGTGTAGTTGTCACGCTAGGGTACCAAAGAGAATAGGTCTTTTGTTCTACTTCAAGTACTGTGAAACAATCTGTTTATTCAAACTCGGAAGATCTAATGCTTATCAATGTTGCCCATCCTGATGTGGCAGGCCCCGTCCAAATGATACATCTTGCACGACACGGCCTGGTCATGGGCAGTGATTCGCCATGCCACGAAAATAGGCCCACGGGCCACAGCACGGTCGTGGTGAAACACTACCTCTCCCTAATTAACGTTAACTCGTTTAAATTTTGAATTAAAAACAGTGGTTACATGGCTCCGGAGTATGCAATGGAAGGAATCTTCTCGGTAAAATCTGATGTTTATAGCTTCGGAGTTGTCTTGCTTGAGATATTAAGTGGAAAAAGAAGTACAGGTTTCTACCTGCTTTCAGAACATGGCCAAACCTTTCTTTCTTATGTATGTAATCATATCTTAACTTGAAGAAATTAACATTTTTCTTTGTTCACATTTGGACTTCAAATTATCTACTCAAATTTTCAGGTATGGTGTTTATGGAATGAAGGCAGAAAAATGGAATTTATTCACACTTTCTTGATTGAATCAGCACCCGAAGAAGAGTTATTAAGATGTCTACATATTGGTTTATTGTGTGTACAAGAAGATGCCGACGATAGGCCTACAATGTCATCTGTGCTTGTTTATTTAGGAAGTAATGAATCAACAAACCTTCCTCAACCTAGAAGACCAGCATTTTTGGTAAGGGGATTTGCATCTGTGTTGGGTCAATCTACAAGTTCGGCTAGTGAAAATCTTCTTACTATTTCTAATGTTTCGGGTCGTTGAAAGTTGTTTTTCGCTCCAAAAGAATTTTGGTTCATAAGAAAAACTACTTGAAATATTAGTTTGCTATATTTAACTTACCTAGTTTTCCTGTTCCAGCAAACCCACTTTAGATTTGCTTGCTGTTTTACTATTTTTCTAAAATGAAACTTGTGAGAGGAATAAATTTGAAACTTATTGAAAAAATTAGAAAACTAGTAAACGGTTCAACTATATGCCTCAAAAAAGGGGAGGAAAAAGCTTGTTGAAAAATTAAACTGAAATGCCTAACTCTAAAATGAGAAGTGTTCCTCTTGTCTAGTCTGGCAAGTCCTGCCACTATGCAAGAGAAAGCGGTAAGCTGGTAATATAAGTTGGAATTGTCGACACTTGTTTGCCCAAGCACTTGAAAGTGTTGACATATACTCCAAAATCCTGGAGGTCCCAGATTCGATTCCCAAAGGAAGCGGAATCCATGGTTTATTGAACTTGGGTTATTAAGGGTACAATAATGTAATAAATTTGTCGGGCTTTATGCCCTTTCATTAATGGTTCAACTTAGACGGTTATCGTGTTTATCACATCTTCATGATGTATCAATGCCTTGTAACGACTAACGTATATCGTAGTCGATTTCTCAAAAAACAAAAGTTGCCATTGTATGATGGGTCCTTCTAAAGGTGCCCCGTCGTTTTGCTCTTGGGTCGCCCTTCTCTTGGCGCTCCCGTGGGCCTCGAACTGAGCTGCCTGAGACCCTGGACTAGAGCAGTGCAAACAGATTGACCTGAGTCCATGTTGTTCAAGACCAACAGACTAGGCCCAGTTCGAGTGTCTTTAGACTGTCCCATTCTGTGAGGGCGCTAAGCTCAAGAATAAAAGGAGAGGCATTTCCAGACGCACCCTTATTTGATTAGCTAGTAGTTGACTACTTACGATGGAGTATGAGTTCAAATCAAGATCTTGCACCAACCAATCTACCACTACCAGAAAGCCACACCTCTGGTTTGAGAGACTGTCTCTGCATTTACAATTTTAACCTAAAATTGACAAGAATGAATAAAATGATCAAGCTTCCTCTTTTGGTATATAACATGTACTTACCTATCAGCAGGGGCGTGTTTGAGGGGGTGCCACTGGTGCGGTCGCACCGGGCCCCCTCAAACTACAACATTTTTACTTTGTTCGAGGGACCCCTAAATTGCAAACCAAGTCTAATAGCTAGGCAATGTAAAGTAATTTAGAAAAAGTGTGTAGCTTATTTGGTAAACAACATACAAAATAAGCATGAGGTCACAAGTTCAAACCCCTCAAGATTTTTCTTTTTTGTTAATTTTCTCGATTCTTTGTTATCTCGAACTATTAGGAGTAACAACAACTATTAATAATAGATAATCAAGTAGATTTAGGTTAGTTTTGTTTTGCTCCAATAGATTTAGGTTAGTTTGTATAGTTAAAGACTAATTGTGAAGCGTAATACTTGTTTCATTAATGGAATAAGTTTACTTCGATGCTTGTGGTTCTTGCTTAAATAAATTTTTCGGAACAAAAAATACACAACTTAGATTCATGTGAAGAAAGAAAAAAATTCTTGGTCCATTTTGATTTTTCCTAAATGTATTTTACATTTGAATTAGAAATTTAGGCTTTAATGTTGCTGAAGAAAGGGCCCCTAAATTTCTTTTCGCACCGGGTCTCCGAAATTTCAGCCACGCCACTGCCTATCAGATCTTTTGCAACTCGACAGGTTGGAGATGAATTAGCTAGAACCGCCATGGCGGCTTTGTTTAACCCATAATTAGTGGTTAAGCTTGACTAATGATATTTAATTAATACATATATTGGACAAGTTGCCAAGCCTTTTCTAATAAAAACGTGTCCAAATAAGGCAATAAAAACTTGTAGACCCACCACAAATGATTCCATCTACTCGTGCATATTGTACTGACAATAGGGTAGAGTATTTAAGAAAAATAATTTCATATGGAGTCATTCTTAATGTTATTATTCACAGTATATTATGTGACATGACCTAGTGGGGAAATTAAATATATTCTTTGTTTTGCCGAATTGATTCTGCTTTCTGACTTGAATTATTATCATCTTGAAAGGAGCTTCTCAAAGTTAAAGCTCTTAAAACCATACTTGAGATCAAGCATGTCGCAAGACAGACTGAATGGGTTAGCTTTGCTCGGCATTGAAAGTGTGTTGTTAGACAAAATTGATTACGAACATTTGATTGATGATTTCGCTTCAAAAATGCAAGGAGAAAAAATTTCAAGTAATATTTTTTGCTTGAAATGTTTTTAAATACATTTTGAGTTGATAAAACGATCAATTATCTTTATGGTCAAATTATTTTGAACGTATTTATCATTTTATGTGAAATTTTTTTTATACTTTGATTATACGAAAGGCCCAAACTAAATTTTTGAACTGGGCCCTCAAATTCTCAGGCACGACACTGCTTCTCCACTACCCAGTTCAATAAGAATGAGACAAGCAAAAAATGGCCTGGTTTGGATTCCCTTTTAAAGAGAGAAGTAAATGTCTTCGATTAAACAATATCTCGTGAATTTGATAAAATCCATTGGATCGTTCAATTTTTAAAGATCCACTTTTGGTAGATTCATTTAGATACTCAGACGATGGAAATCTGATGCATGTATATTCTTTCACGCTTTATTTACGTTGCTTGCTTCGTAAATATTTAGAACATAGTCGATGTTCATAATGTTGAGGAACAAAACGGAAGAAACAAAGGTAGCATCACCGAAAAAAGACATGTGAGAGGCGTGTGAGAGTAGTCCCACACTAGGACGACCCATTAAGTACACTAATACCTATGGAGATAGCCTGAATTGGGCTTCTTACTCTTATTACTAAAGGAGCTAAGCTAAGAGGGCACAAGTAGACTAGACCTCAAACAAGAGTCGTTGGGAGGGAATGTAACACTCCAAATCCAGATTTCCACGTCGGCCGCCATGAAAACCTAAACTTAAAGCATTTCTTCGCAGAACAGTAAACATATACGATATACTCATCAAGGAGACAAATAGTATCGAACATGAAGCTCAAAAAGTAACAATAAATCAGCTACTGAAACTTTACCAAGTTTCTCAAAACTCATAGGATGTCTCTAAATCATCGACACAAATGTCGGATAAAATAAAACATAAATAACACCAAGTGTTTAGGAGATACAACTCCAAATAACTACCTAAAGAAAGAAAGAAAATCACTAAAGAAACTCCTCCAAGGCTAACTATGACTCAAGCAGGTGGCACTTCCTGATTTCCTTGTCCTGAAAAATAAAAGGTTGGGTCAGACCCCAACAAGTAGATTTCGAAACCTCTAAAGCCTCAATAGACAGTTTCAAGAGCTACCAAAACAAATAGACAACCACTTATAATGAGAAGATGTCCAAGTATAGTATCCGAGTTGTGACCATTAGAAATAAAATGTACCACATATGTAACAAACAACAAAAAAGCGACATGACGAGTTGGTGTCCACCTTATGTAAGAGTGTGGCCCACAAGGTCATCCATTGTGTTAGCGCCGACCCCATACGCTCCATACCTATATCACATCCGGTAGAGAGGGTCGAACCAACCACAATACTCTTACAATCCTTCACCAACTCCATCACGTCAGACATACATAATATCACACCATTTGTAATAAACAACCAAAAGCAATATGACAAGTTGGTATCCACGTTGTATGAGAGTGTGGTCCACAAGGTCATCCATTGTGTTAGCGCCGACCCCATACGCTCCATACCAATATCACATCCGGTAGAGAGGGCCGAACCAACCACAAAACTCTCACAACTCTCCACCAACTCCATCACATCACACACATATAATAGCATCACACCACAACATACATAAATCAAAATCATATTCGATAGCATATTACGACATACGAGTTCCATATTTGTAATTTTGCAAGTAATGAATCAATGATGATAATAGCCTAAAATTCTCATATCATGTTGAGTTCTAGGGCATGTTCATGTATCTATATAAAGAGTATTGTCCAATAGTGAGAGACATATAATTATAAGAGCTATATACTAAAATCATGGCAAAATAGAGAGGTTTAGCCCTAAATATCATTGTAATACATGAATCTAGCATGGAAATGTAAATGAAGGTTGTATGGTTCATCAAGTATGTCATTATAGCAAATATCCTCAAAATCTAACACATAGATGAGATCCAAAGTGACAAAAAAAAAATGAATTTGTACAAATATAGATCTACTACTTGTAGCATATATATTTTTGTCAAGAACCCTAATCTATGTTCAAGTGATACCAAAATCTAGGGTTTGTGGTGTTATCTAATTTGTCTAGGTTTTCTATAAAAATGGCTATTCAAGCCCTAGAGGAGTAGAAATCTACCTCAATCCAAAGCAACCAATGAAGAGAAATCCCACACTAAGAACCAATGAACCAATAAAATCACCACCACCTTGATTCCTCTTTCTCCCCCTAGCTTTCTCTCTAAGAAGACCAATGCCCCTTTTTCTCTCACTAACTCACGGTTGGGAGCAAGAAATAAAAGCCAGCCAAAAGAAAAGTAAGCTAATGTTTGGGTTTTGTACATAGGTATGTTGCTAAAGGGAATTTTAGTTTTTGCTTAAGGGGAAGTAAACCCTAAAACTATATTCTGGGCATCAAAGAGGGACTATGGGTGGTGCCTTACTATAGGCACCCCTTATAATACTTAAGGATGTTACAATCTTCCCCACTAAAAGAGGATTTCGTCCTCGAAATCGAACTTACCTGACGAGAGAAAAAGATGGGGATAACGAAACTGCATATCATCCTCGCGCTCCCAAGTAACTTCTCTATCGTTGTGATGATTCCACTGAACTTTGACCATGGGAATAGTCTTTCGGCGAAGCACATGCTCTCTACGATCCACAATGCGAACTAGTTCCTCTTCATATGATGTATTTGGTTGGAGCTCTAAATCATGGCAGTCAACCACCAAATGTTGATTCTCATCTCTCACATGCTTCCGAAGCATCGATACCTAACTGATAGGTTTGCCCGAGTGGCCTACCTAACTGGTAGGAATCTGACTAAACTTAGACTCTTACTAATAACCCTAATAGGTTTGCCCGAGTGGCCTACCTAACTGATCCGACCAGAGGCCAATTGATGAGGTCGTCCGGCCTGGCTTTATCTACATCAGCCTCCCCTTCTCTCACGAGGTTCGTCATGAACCGTTTGGTTAAAAAAAAGTTTGATGTACCCGCATAAGATGTATTCCACCAAGGCGATTCGTAACTCCCACTTTGAACAAAGTTTGCATTGTAAGTGAAGGATACCAATTTGTAAGAAATCGCCAACCTCATACTCAATTTCATATGTCAATGATTCTCGCAAAATTGGGTTATTTCCCAAATAGCCCCCAACTTTATGACCGGTTTCCTGCCTAACCCCCTACTTTATCAAAAATACCCAGATAGCCCCCTTTTTTGATTCCGTTATAACACCGTTAACTAGTCATCACTTCTCTCTCATCCAACTCACTGTCACTCTCTGCCACCTCATATTCTCGCCATCTCATCATCTTCACCGGCGAAGGTCGCAGATTTATTTTTCAAAATAAAACAATTACATTTGTATGGTCATGGTTTTAAACGAAAACATCTCTCGAAATTAAGATAGTTTATCATCTGAAATTCTGAGTTATAAAAAGAGAGAGTTAGTCAGTTAATTTCGTGTATTTAAAAGTGAATTATGTGGTGGATTCAGAAACCCTAGGCCCTTTCCTCCATTGAGTTCCTTGTATCATCTATATTTATCTTCTTTCTGTTCAGGTATTTTATTATTGGTTATTTCTCAAATAGCCCCCAACTTTATGACCGGTTTCTTGCCTAGCCCCCTACTTTATCAAAAATACCCAGATGGCCCCTTTTTTCGATTCCGTTATAACACCGTTAACTAGTCATCACTTATCTCATCCAACTCATCGTCACTCTCTGCCACCTCATCTTCTCGCCACCTCATCATCTTCACCGGCGAAGGTCGCAGGCCGGCTAATTTTCCGGCTGGCGACCTTCAAACATTAAAAAAAATATATCTCCCCTCTCTCTTTATAAATTTTTTTTTTAATTTCTTCTCTCCTCTCTCTCTAAACTCCGGCGAAGGGGGTTTCCTTTCGCCGGAGGTCCATTGAAGGTCTGTTCGACATACCATTGAAGGTCTGTTCATAACGAACATACCCGGATCGAGGTCTGTTCGTGATGAACAGACCTCCGACGAAGGGAAACCCCCTTCGCTGGAGTTTAGAGAGAGAGAGGAAGAGGCAATTAAAAAAAAATTTAGAGAGTGAGAGGAGAGTTATTTTTTTTTTAATGTTTGAAGGTCGCCGGTCGAAAAATTAGCCTGGCGGCGACCTTCGATGGTGAAGATGTTGAGGTGGCAGAGAGTGACGATGAGTTAGACGAGAGAGAAGTGATGACTAGTTAACGGTGTTTATAACGGAATCTAAAAAAGGGGGCCTTCTGGGTGTTTTTTATAAAGTAGGGGGCTAGGCAGGAAATCGGTCATAAAGTTGGGGGCTATTAGGGAAATAACTCTTTATTATTTAATCACCAAAACAATACCAATTTCCAAAGAAAACGTGCTACTTCCAAGTTTTAGAATAGGTTTGACTAGTCTCTGCGGATCGACCCTGTCTTATTGGGTTTTACTACATGACCACCGTGCACTTGCGGTATAGACCTTTTAGGGACACCTTTTAGGTCCATCAGCGTGCAACAACGTTCTGGTTTTTACTTCTCAACGTAACAAGATTTCCACTAACAAAGGTAAAATATCATGTTGATCGCCTACCATTTACTTCTCCAACCCAATCTGAGTCTGAACTTCAGGGAAACATTTGTTTTAATATTGAAGTAAATTTGATTGCGGAAGAAACAATTAGGGCTGAAACTGAAATTCTAAAATTACCACCACCTAAATCGGTAATGGAAGAAAGTGTTAATGAAATCGCTGAACAATTTGTGGATTTATCTCCAATTGAAGGCGTTGAACCAAGGGTTAATAATAAACCAAACCAATCGCTTGTCGAGGATGTTCCTGAAGTACCTTCTGAACCACTAAGGAATATATTACCGTCGCGTCAAACCAGAGGTATTCCTAAATCAACATATGAACCTGAGTTGTCTAGTAGAGTCAAATACCCTATGAGCCAGTATGTGTCAGATCATTGGTTGTCGGAATCAAATAAGTCATTTGTAAATCAATTATCTACTGTAACTATTCCTAACAAGGTGCATGAAGCCTTATCTGATCCAAAGTGGAAAGAAGCTATGAATGAGGAAGATGAAATCTTTACAAAAGAATGACACTTGGGAGATAGTTGATCGTCCAATTGATAAAAATCCAGTGGGATGTCGATGGATTTATTCGGTGAAGTACAAAGCAGACGATACAATTGAACGTTACAAAGCGAGACTAGTGGCAAAAGGTACACTCAAACTTATGGAGTCGATTATGGAGAGACATTTGCTCCAGTTGGATAAATCAACACTGTTCGCGTCTTGTTATCGTTAGCATCAAATTTAGATTGGCCACTACAACAATTTGATGTGAAGAATGCTTTTTTGCATAGGAAACTATTAGAAGAAGTCTATATGGACCTTCCACCGAGATGCAAAATAACAGAAATACATAACCAGAAGGTATGTAGATAGAAAAAGTCATTGTATGGATTAAAACAATCACCAAGAGCGTGGTTTGAAAGGTTTACAAAGGCTATGAAGGAATTCGGGTATCGCCAAAGCAATTCTGACCATACCTTATTTATAAAAAGGCAGAAAAGAAAACTCACATCACTTATTGTATATGTTGATGACATGGTGGTTACTGGGGATGATCCCGAAGAAGGGAAGGCTTTACAAAATTACTTACCTAAAGAGTTTGAGATGAAAGACCTTAGTCTGTTAAAATAATTTCTTGAACTTGAATTATCTCGATCTAGTAATGGAATTACCTATCCCAGAGAAAGTATACTTTAGATTTGTTACATGAGGTGGGTATGTCAGCATGTGAGCCGGTTGATAGACCTGTCGAAGAAGGATTAAAGTTGTTCGTGGAGCCTAATCAGATACCGGTTGATAAAGGAAGATATCAACGACTGGTGGAAGGTTGATGTACTTAGTGCACACGAGGCCAGATCTTTTATATGAGTTAAGTATTGTTAGCCAATTTATGCACAATCCTGGGGAAAACATTTGAATGTTGTTTTACGCATTTTGAGATATTTGAAGACGGCTCTTGGAAAAGGTATTCTGTTTACTAAAAATTCGAGTTGTCAAACTATCGATGTATATACTGATGCGGATTGTGCCGGGGAAGTAAATGGTATGCGATCAACTGCATGATATTTTACCTTTGTTGGTGGAAATCTTATTACATGGAGAAGTAAAAAACAGAACGTTGTTGCACGTTCAAGTGCAGAGTCTAAATTTATAGGTATGCCAGATGGCATATGTGAAGCGCTATGGTTAAGACTCCTCTTGGATAATTTAGGGTATCCTTCTGAAAGACCAATTCAATTATATTGTGACAGTAAAGCAGCATGTGATATTGCTCACAATCCAATCCAGCACGAGCGTACAAAGCATGTTGAGGTGGATCGATGTTTTATTAAAGAAAAGTTGAACAACAACATTGTAGAGTTACCAACGATCTGATCTGAAGATCAATTAGCTGATGTTCTTACCAAAGCAGTTTCAAGTCGAATATTTTTTAAATTGGTGGACAAGTTGGGCATGTGTAATATCTATGCACCAACTTGAGGGGGAGTGTTGAAGTATCTTTCCATATATTAAGCTATCCCATATAATATTCTTCCTATATTGAGATATTAGGCAGTATCAAATATTATAAACTAGTAATAAACATATTAGAAGCTAGTAAATATATTGTAAAATTAGAAACTAGTAGTATTGTAACTCTATAAATAGAGTCTTATATTTCTTTTGTAAACCATGAAGGAATAAAACAATTTCTTTGATCACTTTGGACTAAAAGGAAGCTGACGATTAAAAGTTGAACAATGACTAGAAACCTTCACGAGGAGGAGCAAGTTTATAACGACACTACATACTGCATTTTCATATTGTATTTTTTTCATTCATTAAGATTTTTTTCCACACGGTTTTTCCTAACAAGGTTTTAAGCAGATTATGTGGGCATAAACAGATAGAAAGAATTTGTATTCTTTTTCCTTCACTATGGTTTTGTCCCATTGGATTTTCCTAATAAGGTTTTAATGAGACAATTTCTAATGAGGTGGACATCTAGGGGGAGTGTTATAAATATTTGATTTATGGTGGATGACCACCACACTTTGTAACACTCACCACCATAAGTTCTCCAACATTACTTTGTATTCAAGCACCATTATTGTGTGACTCTTTATTGATTATGAAACTCATCAAGAAGCCTACATAAAGAGCTTCCTTGCTAATGAATAAGTAGTACCAAAGTAGCTCTACAAACATAAGAATACAAATCAAGTTCTCCCTGTCTCTATCTCTTGGTTTATAGTTCTATTATATTTCTTGTCCCCTCTTTTATTTTTCACAACATTTTTTATATTATTACATACTACCTACTTTATAGTAGAAGTTGAGGGGAGGGTCTATAGACCCCTCTAGGGCTCACTTAGGTCCGCCACTGGATAAAAGAGACTAAACTTTTTTTTTTTACGATATATGTAACTCAATAATAACAAAAACAAAATCAAGTTTAAACTTTACGAGGGCAGTTATGATCACCACCATTCGCTTGTTAAAACGTAAATCAAATAAAATAACTATAATGTCTCATTTTAAAAAAGTGATTGATTTTTTTTTTCTTGATAACATGAGAAAATGAATGTGGGAGGAAGTAATTTCTAAACAACCTTCCACTTTATACAACCTCAAATGAAATTGAATCAAATTGCCAAAATTTATGGTTTTTCCACATTATAGATGGAGCTTTACCAACCCCACCCTTTCTTTCGTTCCTATGTTCATTTTTTTTGGATTTTTTCTTAAATTGGTACCTGAAAACAAGAAAAGATAAGAAACTGCGAAAACAAGGAAAGCAAAACGTCTAAGATAACAAATAACATTAAACTAATAAACAAAACAAGCAAACAATATCCAAACTACTCAACCTATCCCCGACAGAGGCGCAAAAAACTTGATGGGCCTAAAAGATTACCCTAAAAGGTCTCCACCGCAAGTATACGGGCGTGAAGTAATGACCCGGTAAGACCGTGGTTAATCCACAGAGATAGCAAGATAACTAGAATATCGAGAGAGTCAAGTCCACGGGCCTAGGTGTCACTGACTAACTTAGACTAAATTAGACAGATAATGATTAGGGTTTTTGATTGATTTATGGAAAACAATAAAAAGTAAACTAAACTATCTATAGGAGAGGTTAGAGAGTGATTCAGGATTAGAGTTGCAACTAGAGTCGGTCAAGAGTTGAGTGGGAAGGATACTTCGATCCACAAGTTCATAGACAATAACTAATTATCTATCAGCATGAAAAGTTAGTTAACTTCACCCAGATTGACAATACTAAGCATAATATGTCAAACTAAGCATAATCGATCAAAAGTTACTAAGCATCTATTGTCAAGCTAATAACATAATACTAAATGAGTTGACAATAACCAATTATGACGCTAATAAGTATAATACGTCAAACTAAGTATAATCGATCAAAGGTTACTAAGCATCGATTATGAAACTAAGCCCGCACTAACAAACTATATGTCAATAGACGATTAAGATAAAGGCTTCTAATTTATAAAATTATACAAAGTCAACTAAATTAACATTTAAACAAAGCATACGTCATTCATCACATCAAATCATGTTTCACGAGTATCTGAATACAAGAGCTAGTTAGACATCGCGAAACAAATAATAAAACGGGAAGAAGATAAAAAAAAGACACGAGTTAAGGTTGAAATCCCCCTTTTTCGATGATGCGCGAGGCTAGGATTGTCGAATAATGAATGTTTTTAGGTGTAGTCAATCTCCCCTTAGTGAAGTTTTGATTTCCCCTCAACAGTGCAAAATAGGTGTCCCCTTACCAACCAGACTCATCTTCTTCCTCTCAACTACAATCCACCATGGAAGCTTGACCAAGCTTTCTCTCTCTAGAAATTTCCAATCCATAACGAAATCAAACACAAGAAGAAGCAAAGTAATGATGTCTCAAGCAAGAAAAAGTCAAGAAATATCGGCTAAAAGATGATCGATTCCAGCCAAAAATCTACTCTTCCCGAGCTGCTGTATGTCGGCCCGTGTTGTTGCTAGATTTTCCTGTGCTTTGTGCGCCAACGTCCCGAGCTGCTCCTTCACTTAAGCTGCTTGAAGCTACTGTCCCGTGCAAGATTTGATGTTGAAGATGAAGACAACCCGAGCTCGAGATGGCTTTCTTGCTGTTTCCTCTCGGTTGTTCAAGTCTGTTGATGTATCGGCCAAGCTTGGTCGGCTTCTCCTTCTTCTTCTATCTTTTCCTAGCTTCCAAACCCCAAAGCCTAGTTCGCTCCTCTCCAGCTCTCAAACCCTTGTTGTTGAATATATAAGATGATCCCCAAGTCTGACTTTTCTCTTTCTCTTAGACCCAACACAAACCCTTAACTTGGCCTTAAGACTTTGACTTGGTCTTCACGAAAGGGAGTGCTCATAAACTCTCTACTTATCATTAGGGGTGAACATCGGTTAGATAACCGACTTTTTTAGCCTATGTATATTCCGATCCAAAGGCTTCGGTTATTGTAAATCTCACAAACTATGCAAGAATGGTTTTGTTCGGTTAAATAGCCGAACCAAAGGTCAAAATTTTGCCAAGAACAAAATTTTGAGTTTTCAACTTTAGAACTTGCTACAGTTATACTTAAAACTTGCTACAAAATATTACCTCACAGACCATTAAGTCTACATGGACGTGATTAATAAGACATAGTTTATCAACATTCGAGGAAGATAACAAACGATAAACAATTGAATCTCCACCATCCATCATGTTCAATCGTATATTCTTACGTACATAATGTATAAAAGATAATAATAAATGATTTGGTTTGGTTTTTTCGATTATATGTCAAACAAATCCATGAACCGAACCAAACCACTCGGTTTTAACACTTTCATATCCAAATCAATCTAGAGAACCCTTGGATCGGTCCCCAAACGCACCAACTCTGTTTGGATCGGATTGGTTTGCTCGGTTCAGATACTAAATGTACACCCCTATTTGTCATTCTTCCTTGGACTCTTGGGTTTCGTGTTTTGCCTCTCATTTAGAAACCAAAGGGTGCATGTTGGGTTTTTGTGTCACCTAGTGTTGTTAGTCGGCATCTCAGACCTCTAGTATGTCTAACACTAGTTTCGAAGATTACATGCAAGAACTAAAGATGAACTAATACAGGAAGAAGAATACTTTATTCGCTTTCCCTTGAACTTAGATTCCGACGCCCTTTTGGAAGATAAAGAGCTTCAAAGTGTAGCTCCTCTACGTGAGACACCGAGTAGGTTGACTTGAACTCCCTTCTTAATGTCAGCTAGGACCTTATTGAAGGTTGAGAAGAAAAACTCCTTTCTTTTTTACTAGATAGATAAAATGAAATTTTTTTCTCTAAAATTCCTCTCTCTAGATGTCTGATAATTGATTTTCTCTTGAGAAAATTCTACACCTTTTCCTATTCTCTAATTACTCTATATATAGAGAAAACCTAATTGGAATTATATTCAAAGTAGGACTCAATATGGACCATAGAAAAGCTAAAATCTGAATCCTTTTCTGACTAGGAAACCTAGATGGAAGGGATTCCATCTAGGGTTTCCCTTCTCTTATGGCCGGCCAGATCAGCCCCCTTAATGGGCTTGGTCTGTCGGACCCATGCTCCAGTCGGCCAACACATAGCCAACCCCCCGTCTTGCCATGGGCATCCCATTCGTGCCCGGTTCTTTCGATCTTTGTCTGAATCCTATTCGAACCTTTTGGACTTATTTAGATGGATCTAATCCATCTATTTGCCAAGTTCTATTTAGTCAATTCTTTCCGTTCAAGCCACCACTCTTTGGTGTAAACCGTTGTAAGATCCATTTTATGTTACGCGCGCATTACTTTAGCAATCCGACGATCGTAGTTGGCTTCTAGCTAAGCATTACGATCCCTAATTCGACCGAGAACTAGATGATCTTTCGGTTAAGGTCATCGTTATCCTATTCGCCAAATTGAACGCATTGCCATCTAGGTCGAAGGACACTCCTTCAGAAGGACATTCCTTCAGACCTAGAAAACATATCCTTCAGTCTCCCATTTGTACTTAGAACAAGTGCAGTGCTCGATTCCCATGTCTTTTCATATCTCATCTGATGCATCATATCTTTCAGACTTTCTTGATCTAGAGAACAAACTGTCAAAACAAATGATTAACTTTTAATCCATTTGAGCACGACCATGCATTTCCAGTTGTTACTCTGCAAGTGGCCTTGAGATACTTTATCCTAATTTTATTTAGAAAGACATATTTCATTCTTGTACGTCCACTCAACTTCATGTCTATCATGCCTCACCCAGTTTCCATTTTTATAACCTCCTTTTACAGTGCGGCGTTTAGCGAGACCAGAGTTCGACATTCCTTACATAAGATGAGCAGAATACTCATATTTTGAGGAATCTCTTTGATCTGCTAAATGAGAGTTCTGATGTTCATCTCTTCAACTTTTGAAGCACTCTCATTTATGGATTTCCAGTGTATCATATTATGCACCCATGAAGTTGAAGTTAATACTCGTTATTCCTATAGCCCAAGAAATATCGCTATCTGTCAATCTGTCACGCTAGTTCTTCAATCATTATTGTCCATTTAATGACCTAGACTAGGGATAACCTAATGAAATGGTTCCACGTTTACTTACTAAGGTTTCATTTATTAGATCACGCATCTAAGAATCCTACTTGGAACATTCCATTATCTTGGACTGTCGTTTAAATTCTAAACCAAAATTTAGATGACGAAATAAACTATTTTATTTCGGATAACAAAAGTTCGTGAAAAGTGAGTTCCAAACTCCTTTGCACACAATTTTACGAGTCTTTAGGACATTCTAATATGACCCTAATTCCTTAGATTTGTATATCTTCCATGTTCGCTCTAAGGTGACAGTTTATTTGTGGATCTAATCCATATTACACTTTGTTTATTGTCATCTTGTTGAAGAACGCTTTCATCAGCTCTTATGACAATATCAGTTTCTTAAAACTGAAATTAGTACTTCCTAAGTTTTAATTTATTTTCTTTACTTAATAGAGTTTGCCAAAATTCTCAGCATGAAACTCCTTTCATCTGGTTGTCCTTCTTTTATTAAGATTTATATCTTTATTTTTGAAAGATTGCATTTATTGACTTACTTCAGCCTTTTCTTTTATTGCTTTCGGAGATTTTCTTATAGATGCTCTCAGCATCCTAAGACGCTCTCTGTTTAGCATTTCAAAGTATCTATTTTGAAAAACTTATGGGTGACGATATCTCATACTCCAAGTATTTCCAGATGTTAAGGTAAACTTATGGATGACTACCACACTTTGTAACTCTCACCGCCATAAGTTATCCACCATTACTTTGTATTCAAGCACCATTATTGCGTGACTCTTTATTGGTTATGTAACTCATCAAGAGGCCTATATAAAGAGTTTCCTTGCTAACGAATAAGTAGTACCAAAGTACAAATGTATCAAAGAAGAGACTAAACTTTTTTTTTTTAAGATATATGTACGTAACTCGATAATAACAAAAATAAAATCAAGTTTAAACTGTACGAGGACAGTTATGATCACCACCCTTGTTAAAACGTAAATCAAATAAAATAACTAAAATCTCCCATTTTCAAAAAGTGATTGATTTTTTTTTTCTTGATAACCTTCCACTTTATACAAGCTCAAATTAAATGGAAACAAATTGCCAGAATTTATGGTTTTTCCCCATTATAGATGGAGCTTTACCAACCCCACGCTTTGCTTTAAAATTTGACAAACTTTTACCTAAACGTATTCATTATGGACACTGTGTTGATAGTCTCTCGGCCTGAATTTCGGTCAAATCCCAACTGAGGTACATGGATAGACAAAATTTAGAGAGAGAAAATTAAAAACTTTCTCTCTAAATCTTGTTCGGTCACATATTCTGGTCGAGATTCTGGACGGGTAGACTAATTTTTCGTTTTGGAAAAGCTTACTATATAGTATTCACAAACTTTCCTCGTTTGAATAAGAATTTATTAACAATGTGAGATTAAGACAAAACTAACATAGAAACATGCTCTCTCTGCACCAAATAGGTGTTTACACCTAGGGATATTTGGACACATTCAATTCCTAATAGAAATACATTATCAATTTTTTTGTATTTCTATCACTTCACTGGATTTTAATATCGGATATTGTCAACTCTTCTGCTACTGTCGAAAATTGGCTCCCCGTTAAATCAGCATGAAAAAGGGACTTGATGCATGACAGCCTCCGTTATGATGGGATATTCTGTTTAGAGAGGTAAGATTCCTCTGTTCAGCTCTGCTTCTCTGCTCTGCTCCGTTCCTCTGCTCTGCTTTTCTGCTCCTTGCTCCAGCTCCTGACTCCTTGCTCCAGCTCCTGACTCCTTGCTCCAGCTCCTGATTTCTGGCTCCTGTTTGTCTGTTCCCGAGGGTGCTCTTTGCAGTAAAAGAATGAATATTGATTGATCCTTTTGGAGGGCGAGTTATGAGAACTCTGTTTTGGGGGCGATCCTTCTGGTATGAAGAGATCTTATTTTTAGGAGAGATGGTGTGTTTGTTCTCTAGAGATCGTGTCCTTTGAAGGACGATGTGTGGGGCCTTTTATAGGCGAAGGTAGGTCGACTGTCCTTAGTGGCGGTGGTAAGACGGTGGCCGTCAAACCGTAATAGAAGTTACCTTTTTTGCGTATCTAAGGTTTCTCTTCGAGTCTATCCCGGATATTTGATAAGTGAAAGTTCCTAAGTTCAAGGATACTTCGTTGATATCTTACCGAAGTGATAGACTCTAAAGGAGAAGTTTCCTTTTTTAGATACGTGGAGTCCAACCGGGCTTAAGCACTTCAAGATGTGTAACCGACTGAGATCTTTCTGAAAAGTTCGGGATTAAGTCATTAGGTTGCGCAGCGCTGATATCTTCCCTGTTCTAGGCGTAAGATATGGGCCAAACCTGTGAAGACCCCTCTTATTCCTTTAGAGATCACATGGTTGATCTATCCATGCCAAGGGCATTTTGTGCAGAGCTGGTTTCTTCTGGCCGAACTCCTGGTTATGCGAATGTGTGGTGGACCATCAGGGGTTTTAACTGTCCTGCTGCCTTAAGCCGAGCTGTTCCGAGAGACTTCTTGTCTGACCTTTGACTCTTCAGACGTTGGTCAATGTCTGGACATTTTATGCATCATCATGAGTCCCGCCACTCCTTAGTCGAAAGAAGAGAGACTAAGGAGTAGAAGTAACTCGTGTGTTTTACTTTGAAGGCCAGAAGTCGAAAGTATTACCTGTCCTAGAGCTGTATCGTAAACCTCTTTGGGCCTTACCTGGACTGTAGCTGTTTGGTGAAGTTCTGTCTTACTGTTAGTACTCCAGAGCTGATTGATGTTCATGACTTGGAGATTTTCTTTGACTAAGTTTTGTCTTTACCAGAGCTGGCCCAGCTGTGCTCTCGTTTTGACGCGTGATTTGTTATTCCGAGACACGTTTCGTCTCCTGCGCAAGTAATTAATTCCTTTCCATGCTTGATTTTGTGACGTCACAGATTTGATTCTCTGATTGCCTGCTTTCGGCGCTGATCCCTCTAAATTACTATTTAGGGCAGCGTTTTTGGCATGCGTGGACACGTGGTATCTTGCTAGTGCGAGAGCGGGTACGCTCCCTAAGGTTTTATTAATTCCTAGCGCTATCTTTGGGCTGATCTGGACCGTCGATTCTCTCTAGCTATTGATTGAAGAGATGTTAGCTTGGTGCACGTTAGCTTAAACCCCCAAGACGAGTCCTTTTAAGCCTTTAGATTTGCTCATATTTCCTTCGTTTACTTTCTTCGTCTAGTCAGTTCTTCATATCTTGAGTGGTGTTCTCCTTCCTTCTCTGTTCTGTTTCAAGAAAATGGAAACTTCTTCTCCCACTGCTGATTTTGCTGGTCAACATCGCACTCTTCGAAGTGATCATGCGATTCCTGCTTCCGTTGAACTTCTTTTGCCTTCTCTCTTAACGATAAGATCTACCTTTTCGATGATCGTCGTGTTGGCGTATATAAGGTTTTCTTCAATCTAGGGTTGGTGGTTCCTTTCCCTGCTTTTCTTGTTGATTTGTTGAACTTCTATGGATTGCGACTCTTTCAGATGAGTCCCAACGTCGTTATGATCATCATGGCATTTTACTTCCTTTGTCTTCATCTCGGTGAGAAGGCGAGCTTGTTTGCTTTTGACAAGACTTTTTCCCTCAAATCCAGTGACAAATGTTGGCATTATTTTTCATCTCGCGTCGGTCCATTTTTCTCCGCTCCGAATATTCCGAAGGTTTATAAAGATAGGTTCCTTTTCGTTCGTCCTTCCCTTGTGACTGAAAAATTCGATTTTCGTTCGCCTGATCCTACCTATACTCGTCCAACTCTTGTTCCTGATGAAGGAGACGTTAATTGTCTGGCGGCTTTAAATGTTTTAGTTAGAGACAAGGAGGGTCTCATTCCTAAGAGCGTTGCCGATCTGCAGGCTCTTTATCAGCAAAAGAAGCTCCCTTCTGTGCCTAGTAAGTTTTGGTTGAAGATGTCTATTTTCCCTTCTTTTTCATTAGTAAGTTTTGGTTTCCTTGATCTCCTTCTTCTTTTTCAGCTTTCTTGGGAAAACGGAGTAGGACTGATGACATGCCGTCCTCTTCTGGTGTGAAAAAGTCTCGTACCTGATGTGACACGAAAATCTCACATTTGGAGAGCCTAACTAAGCCTAGTTAGTTCATTTTGAGTATTATAAATAATATTTTATGTGTTTTTAATGTTAGGTACCTATTTTGGAGTTAAACATGTAAATCGGAATAAAGGGAACGAATTGTCACTATCATTTCATGTGCCGAAAACGACAGAAAAGGACTTCAAACAAATCAAATGACAAGAGGAGTTAATGACGAGTCCGACGGTGAAAACGGAATTCAATTCGGAGTTCGGACGGGGAAGATGTGAAAGATAGAAGCCAAGGTCTTTTCTTGAAGACACCCCCTTTGGTTCTAAATGTAGAGACAAGATGGAGGCACCTTTTGGTTTCTTGACCAAACACAAAGCCCACACAAGCCCAGAGAAGAATTACAAGGAAGAATTATATAAGCACCCTCTCTTTATGGATTAGAGTCAACAAAGTCTAAATGAATTGACTAAGTCAAGGGACTCTAGGGTTTTAGTAGTTTAGGCTACTATTCATCATCTTCTACCTTGGAAAGGAGGCAAGAAGGAAGAGAGAGAAAAGGAGCCAAAGAGGCTAGGGTTTGAGGGCTCTTGGAGATTTAGGGTTTCAAAGAGTTGCTAGAGAGAAAAAAGGAGAGAAGAAGGAGGTGGCCGGCCAAGCTAGGCCGGCCAACACTAGGGCCGGCCTAACCTTGGCCGGCAGCTGCTCGGGAAGGATGCGCGGGAGGCTAAGGTATGCGCACACTTCACGAACTACATGGGAGCTGCTCGGGATCCATAGCCCCAGCCGGCAGCAGCAGCTTGGGACGCAAGGAAGCTGCTGCTCGAGATTTACAGCACGACCGGAACAATAGCTGTCCGGAACTCGGCAGCAGCTCGGGTCCAATGTTCCAAGCTCGGGAACGTGCGGCTGTAGCTCGGACTGGTCATGGGACGCGGCTGCAGGCCGGACATGCTCGGGACAGCAGCTACCGGCTCGGGAGAAGCTTGAGGTGGCCGAATTTTATGCATTTTTTGCCGGAAACTTGGCCGGATTTTCTGATTTTTATAGCAACCTTCTTGATCTGAAATCATGGGGCTTTTACTTCTCATGTCCTTGGCTAGCTTCCCATGTGATTTGATTTGGTTTTGGACTACAAATTTCTAGAGAGAGGAAGCTAGGTTTAGCTTTAATGGAGGTTGTGTTCTAAATGGAGAAGATGATGGTGGTCGCTATGGGGAACCTAGAAAATTGCTAAGGGGAGATCGGCTGCAACTAAAAACTCATATTTTCCGACGATCTTAGCCTCGAACCACATCGAAAAAAGGGGATTCTCTCATCATTTTGTTTTCATTTCTTATTCAATCACCGTTTTTAGCTAACTTTAGTATGTCGATTATATGAGATGAAATGTGATGAATTTGTGATTATGTTTAATATGATTCGATGTTTTGATTATAAATTGATGTTCATTTATTTCGATTATCGTTTTGATCGTATTTTCATGTGTCTTGTCAAGCACTTCACATAGTTAATAGGCGAAACGAAGTATTTGATTTCGATCGTAGTCTAAGTCATATTTTCATGTGTCTTGTCATGCACTTCACATAGTTAGGCGACTAGACAACACTTTCGTTGACTCGGGATCAACCGATTTAGACGTTTGTTTGACTAAGTATGATCTCCGGATACACGTAGTACTTAGACACATCTACTTTAGGAGTCGAACATCAATTATACCTTGAAACATTAGATCGGACTACACGTAGTCGTAGGTTTATCATTATCGGATTCTCGGTTCGACACCTCTCTTACTTATTTATCTCCCGATTCTTGTTGCTTCCCGACTCTTGTTTCCTCCGAACTCTTCTCTCGAATCTCTCTCGCCCGTTTACATTGATTGTTTAGTTTAGTTTTACTCGTTTTCTTCTCTTATTACTTATTCAATCTAGAACCCTCATTTATCTTTGTTTTCTTTCCTATTTAGTCTAAGTTAGCATTTTATACCTAGACCGGGGATAAAACCCTTCGACATCCAAGCTACCTTCCTATCCTTGGATCGATCCCGACTTTGCCGGATTACTACTTGATACCTCCGCTTGGGTGTGCAACCTTTTCGGGTGCATCAAGTTTTTGGCGCCGCTGCCGGGGATAGGTTTAGTAGTTAGGATATCGTTTGTTGTTTTGTTCATTAGTTTAGTATTATTTGCTTCTTAGACGTCTTTATTCTATTTTGTACTTTCTTAATTTTATTTTCTTTTAGGTACCGTTTTAAGAAAAGAGCCAAAAGAGACCTAAAGGCGAAGGAAAAGGAAGGAATCGAGAAGCTTAAGAAGAAAGACGAACGAAACGAGAGGAGCACTCGATAGTATCGCATTCTATCTCATCCTTTTTACTTGTGTGTGATTGTTTAGTTTATAAGTGTTAGTTCCCATTTTGTGATTCAGAGTTAGTATCCTTGAACATTGTGAGATCATGGCAAGTTGGTCACTTGATGAGAATGACCTTATGCTAACTCTTTCCAACACTAGTCGACCATCTACAAGTCATCAGAACTACTCAAACTTATATAGGAATAGGCCGACTAGTGATAGGAATAGGCGAGTTGAGCCTGACCGACCTAAGATGACCATGGGTGAATATCGACAGATGTATGGAGTCGGTCAGACTCGTCATGAATATGGTTTTAGGGATTATGAGCATGAGGGTAATCAACCCTGTAAGAGTCTTCGAGACTATCGACAAGAATTTGGGATGACAACACCTTCATGTATGGATTTGTCATTTGATGATAACCGTAGTTCTATTAGTATTGATCGACCACGTCGAAGTCTTCGTGACTATCGACAAGCATATATGAACGGTTCACTTAGTGATGACAATTCCCGACTCGATGATTCCACTCAAAGAGTCGAGTCTTTGTATATACATGAAGGTACTGAAGAAAGGACCTTGGAGACCATTAACCCGGTTTGTGCTATTTGTGCGAGCTTAGACCATTTGACCGAGTATTGTCCCATGATCCGTGTTCCGCGAGAGTCTTCGTCTAGTTATACTCATGTGCCTTTTTACGAGGAGATGTCTAAAGACACTCTCCAAGCAATTTTAGAGTACCAAACTAGATTCAATCGAGATATAAAAGAGATCACGGAATGCCTCCGAAAGTGAGTTACGCTTTTATTTTGTTTTGTTTGCTCGAGGACTAGCAAAGCTTAAGTTTGGGGATCTTGATGTGACACGAAAATGTCACATTTGGAGAGCCTAACTAAGGCTAGTTAGTTTGTTTTGAGTATTATAAATAATATTTCATGTGTTTTTAATGTTAGGTACCTATTATGGAGTTAAACATTTAAATCGGAATAACGGGAACAAATTGTCACTATCATTTCATGTGCCGAAAACGAGAGAAAAGGACTTCAAACAAATCAAATGACAAGAGGAGTTAATGACGAGTCCGACGGTGAAAACGGAATTCAATTCAGAGTTCGGACGGGGAAGATGTGGAAGATAGAAGACAAGGTCTTTTCTTGAAGGCACCCCCTTTGGTTCCAAATGTAGAGACAAGATGGAGGCACCTCTTGGTTTCTTAACCAAGCACAAAGCCCACACAAGCCCAAAGAAGAATGACAAGGAAGAATTATATTAGCACCCTCTCTTTATGGATTAGAGTCAACAAAGTCTATATGAATTGACTAAGTCTAGGGACCCTAGGGTTTTAGTAGTTTAGGCTACTATTCATCATGTTCTACCTTGGAAAGGAGGCAAGAAGGAAGAGAGAGAAAAGGAGCTAAAGAGGCTAGGGTTTGAGGGCTCTTGGAGATCTAGGGTTTCAAAGAGTTGCTAGAGAGAGAGAAAGGGAGAGAAGAAGAAGGTGGTCGGCCAAGCTAGGCCGGCCAACACTAGGGCCGGCTTAGCCTTGGCTGGCAGCTGCTCGGGAAGGATGCACGGGAGGCTAAGGGACGCGCACACTTCACGGACTACATGGGAGCTGCTCGGGATCCATAGCAACAGCCGGCAGCAGCAGCTTGGGACGCAAGGAAGCTGCTGCTCGAGATTTACAGCACGACCGGAACAACAACTGTCCGGAACTTGGTAGCAGCTCAGGTCCAATGTTCGAAGCTCGAGAACGTGCGGCTGTAGCTCGGACTGTTCATGGGACGCGGCTGCAGGCCCGACATGCTCGGGACAGCAACTACCGGCTCGGGAGAAGCTTGAGGTGGCCGGATTTTATGCATTTTTGGCCGGAAACTTGGCCGGATTTTCTGATTTTTTCGGCAACCTTCTTGATCCAAAATCATGGGGCTTTTACTTCTCATGTCCTTGTGTCACGACCTTTTTGTCCGTTAGGTCGACCCGGCATATTATGCTCGAAACACACTGGCCGATAGTGCGGAATATCAAATCCTAACGTGTCGTGCGGCGCTATGCATTCCCTCCTAATACATAGCCATCCTTCCCGAACATCATCGGAGCATCTCGACTATCAAGTCACCTTGGTTCCCTACCAATAATGCGGCATGACACCACCGTGTCCCAACCTACGAGCATAGCTCGAGCCGTCCCATATAACGCTTCCTGGAGTCATAGACTCTCGCCCACTATAAAGGATACCAACATATGTGCGGAGCACACCAAGCCGCATATGCGGATCTTGCCATCTAGTCTCAAGCATCCGACACCTATCATCTCGGCTTACCATCCGGACATTGGGCATAGTAGCATCCATCTCTAACTAGCTCCTGTATGCCAAACATAGCACATCAAGGTATGGCCCCTTGAATAGCTCAATCCTCCTTATGGAATATGCTAGCACGACGCACGCCTCACCATGGCATGAGAACATGTAACATGACTTCCAAAGGAACCCGCAATAGCCTATCTCCAGGTACTGTCCCAAGCCATCTCCTATGACAAGGGAACCCATGCAATATGCTTCTCTCACATATGCTAGGCCGGCCCCATGGGTTGCGCTATAAGGAAGCTCACTTTCGTGCCCAAAGGCTAGGATGGACGGGCGCCCCATCCACGAGGTCTTGACATATGCAGGATGCATATGAGGAAGGGAGACCACCCCCTCCTAAGGTGCAAACGTCTTGTTTTGCCTATTTCCACAAGGAAACATCAATTCTTTTAACCAGGCATACTCTCGTACAAATGTCCCTTTATACCCCTGTCAAAGTCTTGAATGCCCCGGATACCCACGTGCATGGCCTAAGAAGCTTCTGGCCCTATACGACCCCGTGCTCAGCCCTCCGGCCTATGTGCTCATGCGTGCCATTCTAGCACTACGTCACGCCATATGCATCCCAAGGAATATGGTCGAGACAGGCTCCCCCACTAGTTCTGTCGAATGCCCTCATCGACAAACTTGGGAGTGCCCCTTCAATCTTCTGCCTTAACTCCGATGCTACCACTGCACCTTCGTATCCTCGGCATAGCACCTCCGTGCAAACTACCCAGTCTCGTCGGGTAGACTCTTCAACATATATCCATTTGCCACCACATAGGCCCTTGGAACATATCTCGTAAGCTTCTAAGCTCTGAATCCAACTAACACTGGATAAGAACACCATCCATTAGCTTGATCTTCAAGCTCTGATACCAATTGTCACGACCTTTTTGTCTGTTAGGTCGATCCGGCGTATTATGCTCGAAACACACGGGTCGATAGTGCGGAATATCAAATCCTAACGTGTCGTGCGGCGCTATACATTCCCTCCTAATACATAGCCAGCCTTCCCGAACATCTTTGGAGCATCTCGACTATCAAGTAACCTTGGTTCCCTACCAATAATGCGGCATGACACCACCGTGTCCCAACCTACGAGCATAGCTCGAGCCGTCCTATATAACGCTTCCTGGAGTCATAGACTCTCGCCCACTATAAAGGATACCAACATATGTGTGGAGCACACCAAGCCGCATATGCGGATCTTGTCATCTAGTCTCAAGCATCCGGCACCTATCATCTCGGCTTACAATCCAGACATTGGGCATAGTAGCATCCATCTCTAACTAGCTCCCGTATGCCAAACATAGCACATCAAGGTATGGCCCCTTGAATAGCTCAATCCTCCTTATGGAATATGCTAGCACGACGCACGCCTCGCCATGGCATGAGAACATGTAACATGACTTCCAAAGGAACCCGTAGTAGCCTATCTCCAGGTACTGTCCCAAGCCATCTCCTATGACAAGGGAACCCATGCAATATGCTTCTCTCACATATGCAAGATCGGCCCCATGGGTTGCGCTATGAGGAAGCTCACTTTCGTGCCCAAAGGCTAGGATGGACGAGCGCCCCATCCACGAGGTCTTGACATATGCAGGATGCATATGAGGAAGGGAGACCACCCCCTCCTAAGGTGCAAACTTCTTGTTTTGCCTATTTCCACAAGGAAACATCAATCCTTTTAACCAGACATACTCTCGTCCAAATGACCCTTTATACCCCTGTCAAAGTCTTGAATGGCCCGGATACCCCTGTGCATGGCCTAAGAAGCTTCTGGCCCTATACGACCCCGTGCTCAGCCCTCAGGCCTATGTGCTCATGCGTGCCATCCTAGCACTACGTCACGCCATATGCATCCCAAGAAATATGGTCGTGACACTTGGCTAGCTTCCCATGTGATTTGATTTGGTTTTGGACTACAAATTTCTAGAGAGAGGAAGCTAGGTTTAGCTTTAATGGAGGTTGTGTTCTAAATGGAGAAGATGATTGTGGTCGCTATGGGGAAGCCAGAAAATTGCTAAGGGGAAATCGGCTGCAACTAAAAACTCATATTTTCCAACGATCTTAGCCTCGAACCACATCGAAAAAGGGGGATTTTCTCATCATGTTCTTTTCATTTCTTATTCAATCACCATATTTAGCTAACTTTAGTATGTCGATTATATGAGATGAAATGTGATGAATTTGTGATTATGTTTAATATGATTTGATGTTTTGAATATAAATTGATGTTCATTTATTTCGATTATCGTTATGATCGTATTTTCATGTGTCTTGTCAAGCACTTCACATAGTTAGTAGGCGAAACGAAGTATTTGATTTCGATCGTAGTCTAAGTCATATTTTCATGTGTCTCGTCATGCACTTCACATAGTTAGGCGACTAGACAACACTTTCGTTGACCCGGGATCAACCGATTTAGACGTTTGTTTGACTAAGTATGATCTTCGGATATAACGTAGTACTTAGAGACATCTACTTTAGGAGTCGAACATCGATTATACCTTGAAACATTGGATCGGACTACACGTAGTCGTAGGTTTATCATTATCGGTTTCTTGGTTCGACACCTCTCTTACTTATTTATCTCCCGACTCTTGTTGCGTCCCGACTCTTGTTTCCTCCGAACTCTTCTCTCGAATCTCTCTCGCCCGTTTACATTGATTGTTTAGTTTAGTTTTACTCGTTTTCTTCTCTTATTACTTATTCAATCTAGAACCCCCATTTATCTTTGTTTCCTTTCCTATTTAGTCTAAGTTAGCATTTGATACCTAGACCGGGGGATAAAACCCTTTGACATCCAAGCTACCTTCCTATACTTGGATCGATTCCGGCTTTGCCGGATTACTACTTGATACCTGCGCTTGGGTGTGCAACCTTTTCCGGTGCATCAGTACCAAATCTTCGGGTAGAAGGAGTATGACTGGTATCGTTATTCGGGAACCTGTTGGTCCGGCTTCACCTCTGGGTTCTACCAGTTCTTCTCCTCCGGTTCCTCTTTTGATTAGCCGTGGTGCTGTTGCTTCCAGGACTAGGGCGAGTGTTCATTCCTTGGCCGGCAAAGGGAAATCCTTGTCCGGCCTAGATTTATCGGCAAAGTTGTCTTCTCTGCCGAAGGATGTCCCTCATCGTGTGTCCTCCTTGACCGATAGTCTTTATTTGTATTTTTCGAGCGAGGTACTTCCAACACTATTTTTCTGCCTTCTTTTCTTCCTTATGCTCTCTTCCCCAATCTTGCGTTTCTTCTTTCTCTTTTTCAGAGTTATCAGTTAGCCACAACGTTGCATCTCAGTTATCTTCGATCGAGCGCCTAGAATCCCATCTTACAAAGGCCGAGAAGGATGCCCTGTCGTACAAAGCTGAAGCTGAGATTTTGGCCAACGACGTGAAGATTGTCTCTGCTGAACGAGATTCGTGGAAGCTGGAAGCGGAGCAATCCAGGACCAGTGCTGAAGTTCGGTCTTCTCAATGTGATGCTCGTGTTGCTAGTCTAGAAGGAAGGCTTCAAGCCCTTCAAGAATAGGAGGCTACTCTGATTCAGCAAAGGGACAAAGACAAGGCCGTTTTTCAAGCTTCTTATAAGAACATCTTCGAGATGTCCGACGTGAGCCGTCAGAGGGCGAGAGCGACTTTTAAAGAGGGGGATGAGTTCTCGGAGATCTTGAGGCGGCAACGTAAATCCGCGTTTCAGGTTGCCTGGGATGCAGCTCGTCGTTTCTACGTTCCTAAGGAAACTACTCCCCTGCGTCATCTTGATAAAGAGCGAGTCGCCTTGTCCGTTAATGCTGCCGTCGTTGATCGAGGGTTGGAGGAAGACTTTCCCTTTAGCGGGGACGAGTGGGACCAGGAGGTCACCAATTCTGTGGTCCACGTGGGTGATGACTCCGACGAAGGCTCTGCTTCCTCCGTTCCTGGTCTTGATGGTCATTCTGGTCCTATCCTTTCTGGCTAAGAATCGTAGTTGTTTTTGTTTTTCTTTTGTCTTCTGGATGCTCTTCTTTTTCCTGTCTGAATGGTGACCCTGCTACAATGGCTTTTTTCTATTTTAATCTTAATGGTTTTGATTTGCTTCCATATCCTGTTGCTGCACATATAAGAACCTCCCAAAGTAGGATATAGTTAGTCCATCCTAACTTACTAATGCAATTTTCTAGGCTTACTAGGCATGCTCCGAATGATCGCACCTGTAAGATAAAAATTTTTAGACCTAGTCTAGCATGCCCTAAGCTTACTATTTCCTTCTGCAAAATAGAACCCGAATTAGCCCTGCGTAAAAGGTTTTGAATAGTGTTAGAGTTTTTAGCTCTGCCCCTGGTTGTCTATACCAGAGCTGTCTTTGCATAACTAGTTTCACCAGGACTCCTCCTTAGACCTCTAGTCATGGCTTTTGCTACCAGAGCTGGTTTCGCCAGTTTGAGCTTGGCAAGTTTCACTAGGACGTCTCCTTAGACCTCTGGTCGTTGCATTTGCTACCAGAGCTGGTTTCGTTGGCTTGAGCACAACTACTTTTGCTAGGACTTCTCCTTAGGCCTCTTGTCGTGGCTTTCGCTACCAGAGCTGGTTTCGTTGGCTTGAGCGCAACTAGTTTTGCTAGGATTTCTCCTTAGACCTTTGGTCGTGGCTTTCGCTACAAGAGCTGGTTTCGCCATCTTGAGCATGGCTAGTTTAACTAGGACTTCTCCTTAAACCTCTAGTCGTGACTTTCGCTATCGGAGCTGGTTTCGCCAGCTTGAGCTTGGCTAGTCTAACAAGGACTTCTCCTTAAACCTCTGGTCGTGGCTTTCGCTACCAGAGCTAGTTTCGCCAACTTGAGTTTGGCTAGTTTAGCTAGGACTTCTCCTTAGGACTCTCGGTCGTTGCCATAGCTATCGAGGCTGTCCTGTCCCTCTTCGTGGCTTTCACTCGCAGGGTTGTGATAGACCTAAAATTAGATCTTTCCCCAAGTGTAGAGGTCAAGTTATAGTATTTAAAATAAGATCGAGTATCGTTCCAAAGGACAAGCTATTTTACCTAAATCTCGAATTAAAAACCCCCTTCGAATTTTTGGTTTGATTTGGAAACTACTTAAAGAAAGAAAACAATACTAATAGGCTAATAAGAATGAATTCAAGGTGAGAAAAAGGATCTAGGGATTTCGATTTCACCACATAAATGGACTACTTAAGACAAGCATTCAATCAACAAATCACTTTTTGTTTATAACTCAAAACCTAGCTTAATGAACTAGTTAGGTTTCGGATAATATTCTTTAATAACACAATTCAAAATCAAGAATATTTGATTGACTATCATATAAAACTAAATTCCTACACTATCATTCATATCTAAAAGGCATATCTCATCTAATAATTAAATAAAAGCATGAAATATCTAATTATAATGTATGAATGATAATAAGGTTATAGAATCAACATGAAATGAAAATCAATAGGCATTGAAGCTCAATATAAGGATTCATTGATTTATAACATATCTCAAAATAAGCCCAAATATGGGTTTCCTCTACACCCTAGATACAAATTTAGCTACTCATGGAATCTAAAGTAATATTCATTGAATTTATAAAGTAAATGGAATTACAAAAGATTAATGGAAAGAAATCACCAAGAATGTTCAAAATCCATATTCCCATGTATCTCCATTTTGATCTCCAGTATTAGCTCCAAATGTCCCAAGAATATTACCCAAAACTCCAAATAATAGCTTATTAGAAGATAAAAGAAGAGAAATTTAGAAGAGAGATAGAAGAAGAAGAGATTTTAGAGAAGAAGGTATGGAGAAATTAGAAGGTTAGAAGAAGAAATTAGAAGTAGAAAGAAATTAGAAAGAAGAGATGAAGGTGGTAGAGAAAGTAGAAGAAGATGGGTTTTTAGGGTTAGAAGATAGAAGGAGAAGTGGCTTAGAAATTAGATAAGGAAGCCTTTTGAGAGGGATTTTAAGTCTAGAGAGAAATGAAAGAGGTAGAGATTTATTTATAGATGGGTTGATGGCTAGGGTTTTAGGAGTTAATTGGGAGAAAATGGGAGAAAGAGGGTTAAAATAGGAAGTTAGGGTTGTTTTCTACTCAAAAAATGATTTCTTATTGGTTGAACATAAAGTGAGACAAAAAGGAGGGGCATAAAAGTAATTTCCGGAGGGCTTAAAGGTGAAAAGAGGGACCACATGCTGCTGTCCGTTGGGTGCATTCAGGACGTGCCACGTCACCTGGTTGTGTCCCACCAGCCAGAAAGGTGCCCAACAGTGTCCCACAAGTCTAAATTGTTTGACTCCAACTTTGACTATGCATATCTCACTCTTCCGGACTCCGAATGGACTTCCGTTTTCTCCTACGAGCTCGTCTCGGACTCTACTTTTCAACCACGCACTGAACTTGGCCAAATTATCAGAATGTCCTTGATTCCAAATGACCAAAATACCCTTCATGCATCTTTTCCTCGTTTTTAACCGTTTTTCACACCTAACTCTACAAAAACACCTAATCAAGAAAATCAACCATTTTATTATAATAAAGACTCGAAACAAACTAACTCGACTAAATTAAACGACTCAGATGAGACATTTTCATGACCCATCAAACATCCCCAAACTTAGATTCTGCTAGTCCTCGAGCAAAACAAAATAAAAGAAAAACCTAACTCACTTTCGGAGGCATCCCGGTTGCATTTAGCGTATGCAACAAGCCGTTAAACCCCTAGGTTGCCCTAGTGGACGAGTGTGGTCTCGTGAGGGTTTCTAGAGAATGTACCCACAAAATTCAAAAACATTTCAAAAATACAATAGGGTCCAAAAGCACTCAAAGTCAACTAAGACAGACCAAAAATGTTTTATCTCCTAGAAAATTTTAGCAAGCTAATAGGAATCAGTAAAAGTTAACAACACTATACAGACGTTAAAAATCTCTTCACTAATAATCTAGACTCGAAGTGTACGCGACTAGCCACAATGAGAATCACTTCAGTTCCAAGCAGACAGACCCTTGATCCCTATCTTAATACATTTCGCCTCGACTTTGGCCTCACAGACATACGCTCTAAAAGATGAATCACTCAGAAATGGTTCGCTCGTATGTGTGAGTGTGATCACGACTATAGACTCAACACATAAAAATGGGGAAGCTCACTTACCCTTCTCACCCACTCTACCCTCTAATAATGATTCCTAAAGGTCAACGGATACAAGTGTTGAGATGGATGGTGATGAGATCCCGAGAATGTCGACGTCTTCAATAATAGAGAACTTCAAGCAACTTCCATACTTAGCTTTTTTGCTTCGAACACTTATTTTACATAACAAACTAAAGTTCACATGAACTTTTACACACACTTTCTGTTTTTTAGAGATTTTTCTCTTCATTTTTTCATTTTTTTTTCATTTTTTTTTTTTTTTGAATACAACTACAACCAATGCAATACCAACACTAGTATTCTCAACAATCAACTTTTCCTTTTTTCACACTTTGCTTTCACATTCTTCTTTCTTTACTTTTCATGCCTTCATTCTCGGGAGTCATATGATGAATGGATGGTGGAGTATCCGTCTTCCTAAAGTTGACACTATTATCGGGTTTCATGGACTACAAGAATAAGGTTTATTCGCTATCCTGATGTCACTCCTAGTGGCTATGGAAGTTGAGCACACGAGATCAAATGAGCTCTTTTTACAAAGTTGCGAGACCCAGAAATCTCACAAGGGTTAAGTCTCCACTGATGATTAATCTAGTTCTCTAGGAACCGTCTACCCTTCACTTCCATAATACTCACATGGCTAGCACACAGACGACCTCAAGACTCGAAATTCATGAAAAAACCTTTAACAACCGGATAGTACGATCAACTCGACTCTATAACTATTAACAAGCCAAAAACAACCATTAGACTCACATTTTCGGTCCAAAATTGAAAAATTTTGAACCCTCTTGAATTTTCGAAATGAAGGACTTAGCAAAAGTACTTCCCTATCCCCAAACTTAAACCGAACATTGTCCTCAATGTTATGAAGACTATGCCAAAAATAAAAAGATGAGAGGGAAGATATTACCATACTCCACTGTCCTATATCAGAAGCATGGGTTGCCTCCCAAGAAGCGCTAAGTTTATCGTCTTCAGCCAGACGATGATGAAAGAAAATGGAAAGAAAAGTTACTGTAAACCTACTGGATTAAGGGTTGATGACTCCCCATACAATAATAATCGGAATATTTGAGGGTCAACCCAAAAGATGAAGTATCCAGGAAGGTTCAGTCTCACGTCCATAGAATGATATGGCAGTTTAAGTGAGACCTCCAATGTGAATGAGTTATCCCCAAACTTAGATGAAGCAACAATCATCAAGTTCAAGGATAAACTAGAGTTAACAAACATTAGATAAAATGGATCCTCATAGACATGACAAATGGATTGAGAGACTATGGTAGAATGCACAAGCGATTGCAACGGGGTAACTTGAACTTCCGAGGGACATGGTGCATAATTATTTAAGAGATTGGATTCATCTAGATCAACCCTCAAACTAGGAGGTTCTAACTTATTTGAGTCTGACCTAGGTAAAGACTCTGAAAAACTTTCTAAAATTTCTCTTATTATGATGTCATCGGTGTCCTTAAATAATTCTAAGGTTTCACCTAAGTCAAATGAGTCACCACTCTCTTTAGACATTTTTGCAAGCCAAAGTTCTTCATCTTCATCTTTAGTAGACATCTAGTTTGATCCAAAAGATTATCATGGATAAGATGAGTAGAAGTGTTAGACTCGGGAGAAGACACAGACTCAGCTTTTGGTTTCTCTGAAGGTGGTTCAAGAGTTTCCTCAGCAATGGACTCATATGATGATAGTGGCGACTCTACAATTGGCAAAATACTATGGTCAGAAACTAAATATGGAGTAGGATCAAAAAAAGTATTCGCCTCATTTATACTACCATCCTCATCATCATAAAACTCATGTGTGTTGTACTCCATCTGATCAAAGGACTCATCTTCTATGATGTTGGGTTTCTTATTAAGGGGCAACTCTAGATTTCTATCAATTCTTTCATTTAGAGCTAACCTTTCAGCTCGTAGCTCTTGACCTTTTTGCTCAAGCTCTATATTTAACCTTACAAGACGACTATAAATTTGGTCTAATGAAGATGATGAAGAGTCATTAGTTCTAATGTTATCCCATTGAGGTGGTTGGGACATGTTTGGTTCATAAAACTCTTCATTATATCGACTGTAGGATGAACTATTGACATGTGCATAGTGTGACTCATAACCTCCTTGAGGTTGACAATACTCCCTATAATTATCACCATAGACATTATCCCTCGGATTTTCAAAATAATTTTGATAGTTGTAACTGAGGGACACAACCTTGTTGAGGTTGATGATGATTCCAATAGTTATCGACGTTATGACCATCATTACGGGACTGGTCAAAATTATCTAGAGTAGCATTAGTCGCCTCAAGTCTAGACATGCTCCGTAAAAGTATCTCTTGTGTTCTTAACAATGATTGTTCCTTCCGTGTCTCTTCCAATTCGTCCTCGTAGAAGAATCCTTCCATTTATTTGGTTTTTTTGTTTTAAAAGAGTAACGAAACTACGAAGATCCCAAGGAAAACACACACACAAGCAAGCTGACTCAACCAAGCAACCTAGACACAATCTAGACGACTGGGTAGTCTTTTTCACTTAAAAATTGATCTAGACAGCTTCTATTTCTTTCCAAAGCTTGAACTATGATTCTTATAAGAAGTTACTCCGTCACAGTACAACGATCAAGAATTGTGCGCTTGGATCGTTCCCTCTTCCTGGGAAAACTCCAAATACTAATCAAGTTCGAGATTTGTCAAGAAGGTCCTATAAGCTCGTTATCCTTTGGCCAATGTCTAAATCAATTTTTAATTTTAAGTGAGGCTTGGGATTGCGCAATGTTGTTACCTAAATGGGCAAGAGACCGGTGATGAAATCCGACTCCCATCTTGTAATGGGTTAATGCCCTTACTAATATGATAATTAAACTAACAGTTCGACAATCAATTAGGCAAGCAAAAACATCACAAGTACCCACTTACAGGAGATTCGTGGGTGATCTAGAAGTTACCTCCCGTTCAAGTCGGGCGATGACCTTTGTAGAGGACCCGGGCCACTCTTCCCGCAAGTGTGCGAACCCGAGGCTTCTTAGTTTCGGTTACAAAATTAAATGACCTCCAATTTAGTGTCAAAACAATAAAGTCCTTAAAACAAAATAAAATAAAATAAAGAAATACAAAAAAGTTATAACACTCTCTCACCAAATTAAATAAAGTACTAAAATAACTTCAAAAACTAAAAAGGTCTTCTTTGATATCCTCCTTCTTGATGCTCCTTCCGTTTAGCTCCTTTGTGAATCTACACAAAGAAAAGAAAAGCAAGTCAAAGTAATCAAAAGAGACAAAAATAAAATTAAACCTATCCCCGACAGCGGCGCCAAAAACTTGATAGGCCCAAAATAGGTCTATTCCCGCAAGTATACGGGGTCAAGTTATAGTATAATTTGTAAATCGGGAAATCGTCCCAAGGAATAGGTAGGTAACTTCGGATATTGACGGCGAGTTTAGCCCAATAATCAAAATGTCAATAGCTAACTTAGACTAGCACACACACCCCACTTTATAAGTTTGATGATTGATTGGTAAGAAATAAGAAAACAAATAAAACTAACTAAACTATCTAAGAAAGAGGTGAGAAGATATCTAAGGTTATAAAATCCACCGTATAATTTCACTTTATAAACAAGCACTTAATTACTTAAATCTCTTTTGTATTTACTCGGGATCCAATATAATGAACTATTTGGATTCCGGATGATGTTCTAGATAAAACAATTTTATAAACACTAATTCTAATTGTCTTCCTTATAAAGATTTGGATCACTTAACTATTATTCATCATCTAAAAAGCATACTCCATCTAACAACTTAACGAAAGTATGAAATATCTAATTATGAGGCATGAGTAATGGAAAGAAAATCCAATCCATATAGATAAACAATCAATAGACATTAAAGCACATCAAAGGATTTAATTAATCAAGAACAAGTATTATAAAGATCCAAAATGGGTTTCATTTACAACCTTAGATGACTAAATTAACTATACATGGAATCTAGAATAACATTCATTGACATTGTAAAAATAAATGAAAATACTAAGAAATTAATAGAAAGAAATCACCAATCAAATTCCATATCCCCATGTATCTCCAATTTGTCTAAGATTTGCTCCATTTGTGCTCAAGAATTTTACTCCAAGAATTCCAAGTAATAGCTATTTTATTGCCACCCAAATAAGAAAAAGAAAGAAAAGGAAGAAATTAGATGTAGAAAGAAGTTGGAAAGAAAAGATGAAAGGGGGTAAAGATGATAGAAGAATATGGAAGGAAGAAGGAGAAGACTATTAATGGAAGAATAATAGTGGTAGAGAAGAAGTAGTAGTAGTAGTAGAGAAAAATGAAAAAAGAATGGAAAAGATGGATTTGGTAGAGAAAATAGGTTAGAGAAAGAAATAGGTAAGAGGAGATGTAAGAGGAGGTATGGGAATAGAGAAGAGGGATTAGAGAAGAAGAGGTATTGAGAGGGTTTGCAAGTCTAGGTTTTAATGGAGGAGAAAGAGAATTATTTATAGATGGGTGAGGGTTTTTAGTGGGTTAAATGGTAGAAAAGATAAAAGGAAGGGTCATTTTTGGAATTTGGGAGGGTTTAAAGGATAAAAAACCCTAAAGCACAAGTATGGTCGGCGGCTGGTTAATATTGGTTCAAATCCTGATGTTAGGGTGTAACGCAGCACTTGAACTAAGATGCGGCCGCAAGCAGGGTCCGTTAGATCACGGCTGCACGGATCTGGAGGGACGACACAATGCCACGTGGTTGGGAGCACAGAAGCTAAGCAGTTTCGGGTGCACGGGATAAGCAATGAAGGACGGGACACTCAGCAGCCACACGATCGTGAAAACGCGGGAACGACCGGCTGAGATTAAAACGTTACATCTGGGAGTACGGAACTAAGTTGCGTCTGAAACACGAAATCATGCTCTAGGGGTCCATTTCGATGCTCAGCGCTTACACGGGAATTAGATACACCGGCCTCAAAAGCGCGCCACGTGCCTTCTTGTATACCGCGGGCCAGAACCATGCCCGAAGGTGTACCGAAAGCTGACCAAATGTTGACCTGACTTTGACTTTGGCTAATTCCCTCGTCCGGACTCCGAATTGACTTTCGTTTTCTCCTACGAGCTGGTCTCGACCTCTACTTTTCACCCATAAACTGACCTTGAACAAATTTAGCAGAATGTCCTTGACTCCAAATGACCAAATTACCCTTCATGCATCTTTTCCTCGTTTTTAACCGTTTTTCACACCTAACTCTCCAAAAGACACCTAATCAAGAAAACCAACCATTTTATTATAATAAAGACTCGAAACAAACTAACTCGACTAAATTAAACGACTCAGATGGGACATTTTCATGACCCATCAGGTTGTTTTCGTCGGCTTGAGCTCTACTAGTTTTCGCTGGGACTCCTCCCGTGCCCCCGGTCGTGTCCTTAGCTACCAGGGATGTCTTCCTCATTTTAAGCATGAATAGTTTCGTAAGGACTTCTCCTTATACCCCCGGTCACCTTCTTCGGGGCGGTAGTTTTATCTAGGACTTCTCCTCGAGGATCCACAGGGACCACGTTTCACTCGAGTAAAGGGTTGAGTTTAACTAGGACTCCTCCTTGTGAGGCCTCGGGTCGCAGCCGTAGCTACCGGAGTTACCTCCTTTGCCGGCTTGAGCCGATCAGTGTATTGAGGACTTTTCCATGAGACCTTGGTGAGGGGACGGCTTTTACTCGAGCAAAGTTCAGTTTAACTAGGACTGCTCCTTAGGGCCATCAGTTGTCACCGTAGCTACGGAGGTTATCCTGTCCCTGATCGTGGCTCTCGTTTAGCAGGGTTGTTTGAATTAGGGCTCTTGGTCGCTGCTCTCACCTACCAAGGCTGCCTTTAGGTCCCCTGGTCGTGACTTTCGCTGTCAAGGTTACCTGCTCGATTCAGAGCGAGATGAGTTTAATTAGGACTCCTCCTTTTATAATGTTTCTGTTTAAAAATATTTTATTTTGGTAGATAAAATCGGTAGCTAGTTGCTGAAAATATTTTATTTTACTAGTAAAAATATGTAGCGAGCAGCGCTACTTTTCTTGCCTAAAGGATAAAATAATATATATATATATATATATATATATATATATAGGTAAAATAAGTAGCTAGTAGCACTACTTTTTCTGCCTAGCGGCTAAAATAGTATATATATAGGTACTCTGTGTGAGCAATACTGACCTTAGCGACGCTATTCCTGCATGTTTACGGTGTCATTGAAGTTGGTGGTTTTTCCGGTGTTTGGAAGGGTGGGACCACTGCTGATCGTCGGCAATGCAGAGCTGAAACGGCGTAACATTCCCTGGCGGCTGCTTGATCCCCTTTTATTGTTCCTACGAGGTTCGTTCCCGGAATTGGGAATTTTAGGGTTAAGTGGTTCAACGAGATCACAGCTCATGATTCTTTCAAGAAGTTCCTTCCTAGGATAATGTTGTACGCGTGTCGTTCGTCGAGGATTACGAACACCATCATTAGTGCTCGGCTGAAGACATGTTTGCCTGAAGAGCTCAGGGTAGTAGTTAGTTCTGAAAAGGTATTGAGTAGGATTCGAGTTACCGAATGTGGTGACTTACTGAAAAGATCCCCTTCTTCTAGCGCCAAATGCTGATGTCGAAAATTGGCTCCCGGTTAAATCAGCATGAAAAAGGGAGTTGATGCATGACAGCCTTCGTTATGATGGTATATTCTGTTTAGAGAGGGAAGATTCCTCTGTTCAGCTCTGCTTCTCTGCTCCGCTCTGCACCTCTGCTCTGCTTTTCTTCTCCAGCTCCTGACTCCTTGCTCTAGCTCCTGACTCCTTGCTCCAGCTCCAGATTCCTGGCTCCTGTTCGTTTGTTCCCGAGGGGGGAAAACCTGCAAAGGGTTCAAAAACCGCTCCGACGCTCAAGACAGTCAGGGTGCTCTTTGCAGTAAAAGAATGAATATTGATTGATCCTTTTGGAGGGCGAGTTATGAGAACTCTGTTTTGGGGGCGATCCTTCTGGTATGAAGAAATCTTATTTTTAGGAGAGATGGTGTGTTTGTTCTCCAGCGATCGTGTCCTTTGAAGGACAATCTGGGGGGCCTTTTATAGGCAAAGGTAGGCCGACTGTCCTTTGTGGCAGTGGTGAGGCGGTTGGCTGTCAAACCGTAATAGAAGTTACCTCTTTAGCGTATCTAGGGTTTCTCTTCGAGTCTATCCTGGATCTTTGATAAGTGAAAGTTCCTAAGTTCAAGGATACTTCGTTGATATCTTGTCGGAGTGATAAACTCTAAAGGAGAAGTTTCATCCTTTAGATACGTGGAGTCCAACCGGGCTTAAGCACTTCAAGATGTGTAACCGACTAAGATCTTTCTGGAAAGTTCGGAATTAAGTCATTAGCTTGCGCAGCGCTGATATCTTCCCAGTTCTGGGCGTAAGATATGGGCCGAACCTGTGGAGACCCCCCTTATTCCTTTAGAGATCACAGGGCTGATCTATTCATGCCAACGGCATTTTGTGCAGAGATGGTTTCTTCTGGCCGACCTCCCGGTTATGGGAATGTGTGATGGACCATCAGGTGTTTTAGCTGTCATGCTGCCTTAAGTCGAGCTGTTCCGAGAGACTTCTGGTCTGACCTTTGACTCTTCAAACGTTGGTCAACGTCTGGACATTTTATGCATCATCATCTTCCACAAAAAATTGGTTAACGTACGCTCCAAAAGTTAAGTGAAAATAAAGTCATAATCTCAAGTTGACAGAAGAGAGTGCAACTTTACCTATAGTTAAAGCATCGAACTTAAAAAAAAAAAAGTTTGACCATTGTAAGTTTTCTAGAACTCCATTCTATTTCAATTTTCAATAAACTCTTTCAATCATTTACGTTCGCTATTTACTCCATAAAAAAGAGTTGGAGATAGAAAGATAAGAGTAGAAACTGTTAGAAGAACAGAAAGATGAAAAGTTAGTTACCAACGGTAAGTTACTTTTCTTGTTATAGATATAAACTGTTGGGAGTATCTCTATCATTTGAAATAGAGTTGAGCTAGACTGAGGATAAGAGCTGGGTTGAGGATAAGAGTTGGTCGAGGATAAGAGCTAGGCTATTGACCACTGACTTGGACATTGACTTGTTTCCGGTACTTGACACATAAAAGCATCTTGAACCCTAATCCTTTACTCATTTGTTCTCTTCAAACCCTAGATCTTAGAGAGCCCCCCTCAAACCGATGGAGAAGAGGAACGATGAAACATCAGTTTGCTGCTTAAATTTTGAAAGAGATCAAGTGATAAATCCTTTGTAAAGATGTCAGCAAGCTTTTCTTTAGTAGGAATATGTTGAATAACAATAGTTCCATTCGAAACTAGATCTCGAACATGATGAAAATCCACCTTTATGTGTTTCGGTCGCTCATGAAAGACTGGATTCGAGGCGAGATATTTGCCACTAATGTTATCACAATACAGGTGATAAGTTTTCTTCAGCGAGCAATGGAGTTCATCCATCAGATATGAAATCCAAACTACTTTTGTTGCCATGTTTGATAGAGCTTTGTATTCAGCCTCTGTGGACGACTTAGTTACTGTAGCAACCAGTAGACTTTCTAGATTCGGGACATCCACCCTAATTTGAGTTTGAGTATGCATTAATAGTTGTCAGATCACATGGAGATAAACGAATGCTTAAACCATAGAACCTTTTAGATATCTTAATATTTTCTTAACAATCACGTATTAAATGGGAAGTTCTTGGTTAATGCATGAACTGAGCTGTGTAGTTTACAACAAATGACATATCTGGTCTTGTTAATGTTAGATACTGAAGAGCCTCCACCAGACTCCTATACTCAGTTGGATTTGGGAGAATATCTCCATTTGTAATTGATACCCTTCGACCACTTGCTACTAGAAATATTGATGGATTCGAATCCAGTAATTTTGCCTTGTTTAATAGCTGTAAAGTGTACTTATTTTAAGTTAATATCATATGCTGACTGTTCTGCTTATAAGTAACTTCTATGCCCCAAAAATATGCCAATGGTCCCAAATCTGTCATCTTGAAATTACTGCTTAAATCAAAGTTGAGTTTAGAAATTTGAGATATTGAGCTTCCTGTTAATATGATATCGTCTACATATAATAAAAGAACCATAATTTCTTATGTAGGATGAAACATAAACATGGTCTCACCTGATCTGATATGCTCTTCTGAACACAATATTCATTTAAAAATGTTGCAAACTTGGTGAACCAGACCCTTGGAGCTTGTTTTAAACCATATAAAGCTTTATGCAAAGAACATACATGATTTTCTTTACCTTTTTTTAACAAACCCAGGTGGTTGTATCATATATACTACCTCATTAAGTGTTCCATGTAAGAAAGCATGAGAAACATCTAACTATTTTATGTGCCAAGACCTTGTTATGGCAATAGAAAGAACCAGTCTGATATTGTTGGCTTTCCCAACAGGACTAAAGGTTTCTTCATAGTCCACCCCTTCTTTTTGATGAAAACCCATTACAAACAATCTGGCCTTGTACCTTTCTATGGAACCATCACTTTTTATTTCAAATTAAACCCGCACTTGCATCCAAGAACATTCATGTTACTGTCATATGGTACTAAAGATCATGTTTCATTATTTTGAAGAGCTAGATACTCATCATCCATAGCATGTATCCATTCATTGTGTTTTTCTTCCTCTTTATAAGTAGTTGGTTCAGTGGGGAACTGAAGAATAGACAAATAGGCCGCATTTAATCTGTGAGGTAATGAATAATGAGCTACAAAATAAGCTGGAAGCTGTTTTGGTTTGATTATCCCATTTATGCCTCTAGTTGTTATCTGGTCATACTGTTGAAGGTGCATTGAAACTATTGAGGTTGTTGGTGCATTACACCTAGACACCGAATTAGTTGGTGGAGCTAGTGAAAACAGTAGATGTACCTGGTTTAGTGGAGATTGGCTGACTAGTGATAATAGATGGCAAAGGCAATGAAATAGGTTGCTCACAATTCTGATCACTACTAGACTATATCTGACTGATGTTGGCATATGGAAAGTTGTCTTCATCAAAAGTAACATGTCTGATGAATCATGAAAATGTCTCATCTGAATCTCTTAACTTGGGCTAGTTAGTCTATTTCGAGCAGTACTTTGATGAATTGTGTGTTTCTCTTTCTCAGGTGTCTTTTACGGAGTTCAGTGTGAAAAATGGATAAAATCAAGAGAAAGACGTGTTGGGGGTATTTTGGTCATTTGGTGCTTCTGATAATTCTGACCAATGTTGATACTTGGATGAGAAATAGAGCCCAAGACGAACCCAACGGAGAAAACGGAATTCAAATCGGAGTCCGGATGAAGAAAATAGAGCGGGTCAAAGTATGGTCAAAATCAGTTGACCAAAATGAAGCAAAGAGACATGTGGCGTGCATGTGGGAAGCAGATCCGATGGCCCGGATATGTCGTGGGATACGTTCTGGCACACCGAATTTGTTCTAGGCTATACTCGGTCATGCCATACAGATCAACGGTCCACCGTCATCCAGTAACATGTGGCTCCATCCGAACTTCTGTTTGTCACGTCCTTTACTCTACCGCGAAGCACCTTATCATTATGCTTCTTTCTCTTCCCTCCTCAAACAGATTACCATTCACGTACGAACTTTAAAATCTCTTTCCTTACACAGGAAAGAGATAGAGAGGAAACGATAATTTTAAGAAGGAAACTTGAATCGAGATGGAAAGTGAGATAATGGCTGGAAATTTTAGGATAAATCTAGAGAGAGAAATAACAGTAGAGGGGATGAATAGAGAGAGAGAGAGATATTTTGATTATCTTAAAAACAGAGAAAGTTTTCGAGATTGGTGGAAATAGGGTGAAGATTTCTCTATGAGGAAAGCGATTATTTGAAGAAAGAAAGTATGGCTGGAGCTCACTGAAATATTTTTTAGAGAGAAAGAGTTGTTGTTTATGGAGGGAGACTACCTTCTCTTATGGAAAGAAGAGATTTTGAGAGAGAGGGAGAGAGAGGAAGAGCCGGTTGGGAGTTATTCATCTTCTTCTCTCTACATATAGAGCAAGAGAAAACAGAGAAGGGCAGCTCAGTTTTAGCAGAAAAGTCTTCATCATCTCAATCTGTTTTTTTCTCTTTTGAGTTTTTGTTCCTTCTTCTTTGTGAGTGAGAGGGAGATTACAGAGAGAGAGAGAGAGAGAAAGAGAGAGAAATTGTAGAGAGAGAGAAAGAGAGAAACATAACAGATTATAGAGAGAAATTATATTGTTCATCATCATCCACCATCACTCGGTTTTGAGTAAGCTTCTATGTTATTTATCTTTGTATTCTTTTTCTTAGTGAGAGAGAGAGAGAGATTACAGAGAGAGAGATATTACAAGAAGAGATAAAGAAGGAAACAGAAAGTTAGAGAGAGAAAAAGAGTTGGGGAAGACGAGAAAACTATTTTCCCACAGGGAAAATATTTCCGAGAAGACGAGAAAATCGTTTTCCCTCGGGGGTGCATTTGGCTGCCAGGTGAAAATCAGAAAGAAATCGTTTCCAGCGAGAAAAAAAGTTTGTTTTCTCCCCTCTTTACTCCTTACTTAATTTTCTGATTTTTATTATAATTGCCATGAGTAGCTAATTTTCTTTAGTTTAGGGTTTGATGAAGTTCTGATTATGCATATTTCTTAGACGATATTTTGATAGATTAAGTGCTTCATGTATTGATTTCTTTCAAACTTTGTTCATAATTTCTTCATCAATTAATACTCTTGAGTTGATTTATCATATTTAGAATGACACCTTTAATGATTTATACTTCTTAGTTGTTAGTCGATCATTGAATCGTGACTTGTCTTTCATTACTTATGCTTCTTGAAGCTTGATCCACCATGTTTAGGTTATGCTCTTAATGGTGGATACTTGCTAGTTGATAGGTAATAGTTAGAGTTGATAAGAACTTAGTATTTTGATTCATAACAGATATGAAATTTAAGTCGATGTCTATGCATGATTATAATGGATTCTAAACCCTAGGCTACTTCCCCCATCAATTCATTTACCGTTATTATTTGTTTTTAGTATTATTGTTTAATTGCTAAAAAAAAATCAAAATCGAAATAAAAAACCAAGTTAGTTGTAGGTTTAAGAGTGAGTTTGACTTAGTCTCCGCGGATCGACTCCGGTCTTACCAGGTTTACTACTTGACACCCGTATACTTGGGAGTGGTGACATATTTAGTAAATTTTCTAGGCCCTTCAAGTTTTTGACACCGTTGCCGGGGACTAAGTCTGAATTTATCTTATCTTATTTCTATATTTGGAAAGTTTTATTTTTGGTAACAAAATTTATTTTTGGACACTTTGACTTGCTTTTCCATTTTTCGTGTGTAGAACACTAAGGAGCAAAAGAAAAGGCGCAACAAGGAGAGGAGCTCAAGGAAAAGAATTTACAGTTTTGTTTTTAGTATTTTTTATTTTTCGTGAGAGAGAGACTTTTAGACTTTCTAGTTTTTATTTTGGTTTTAAAGTTTTGACCCTAAATTGGAGGGCTTTATAAGTTGTAATCGAAAACCAAAACGAAGCCTCGGGTTGGAACACTCGCGGGAAGAGTGGCTCGGGTCGTCTACAAAGGTCATCGCCCGCCTGGAACGGGAGGTGACTTCTTGATCACCCACGAATCTCCTGTCAGTGGGTAATTGTGTGTTTCGTGTGCCTAATTGCTTTGACCGAATTGTTTAGTATAAGAATTCTAGTAAGGGCAATAACCCAATTGAAGGATAGGAGACGGATTTCATCACCGTTCTCTTGCCCAAATAGGTAACAACATTCACGATCCTAAACCTCACCTAAAACTAAAATCTGATTTAGACATTAGCCCCTAAGGTCTCGAGCTCATAAGATCTTTGAAACAATTCAGGGACTTGATTTTTATTTGGGCATTCCTAAAAAGGAAGTGTCACTCGATTCTGTCACGGGTCGCCTCGAGAAGAGGAAACGTTACCCAAGGTTGGACGGCTATCTCAACGTTCATCGTTGGCCGTCTCCAAGAATTGTTTGACCGTATTACTTTGACGGAGTAACCCTCATAACAATTATAGTTTAAGCTTTGTTACAAAGTAGGTCTAGATTTTTAAGGTGAATCTGACAAACCCATTCACTAAAACTAAAGTATAACTTGTTACTAGAATTTGTTTAGGTTGCTTTGTGGAGTCAGCCTGATTGTGTTAGCTTTCCTCTAGGGTCTTCGTAGTGATTCTTTGGTTCGAAAAAAAAAGTTTTGTTAAGAGTATCCTTGGTCATTGGTCTCTAGTTTATGCCCGATAGATATCGTGATAAGAGAGGTCGCTTCATTAGTAGAGAAACTCTTTTAAGTAATTTTCTAGCCAATCTCTCTTTGAGTGACACTATGGGTGAAAATCTAAACCAAGCCAGGAATGGAAATCCACCTATGACACTCAGGGATTACATGAATCCTACTAGAACATGTCAACCATCATGCATACAGTTACCCCGCTCCACGGCTCACTTTGAGTTGAAGCCGAGCATTATCCAAATGCTCCCAATCTTTCGTGGGGTTGAGAACGAGAATCCCTATCACCATGTTAGGGATTTTGAAGAAATTTGTGGAACTACAAGATTTCCTAATATGCCTGATGAAATAGTGAGGCTTAGGTTGTTCCCTTTGAGAGCGAAAGCAAAATCTTGGTTGCATGCCTTACAACCTCATTCCATTACCACATGGGAAGAATTAACCAGTTTATTCCTTCTGAAATTCTTTCCCAAGCACAAAACCACCTATTTAAGGCAAAGTCTTAACAATTTTGTGCAACAAGAAGGAGAGTCTCTCTACAAATATCTTGAGAGATTTAAAGAACTGAACTACAGTGTCCACAACATAGTTATGAAAAGAGCAGACTAGTCCAGATTCTCTACGACGGACTAGACTATCCCACTACATCCATGGTGGAGTCATTCTGTGGTGGCGGATTTACTTATAAATCCGTCGATGATTGCATGGCTTTTCTAGAAGATCTAGCTGAGATATCCCACCAATAAGAAACTTCTAGAAGACCTCTTACTAGGGCAAACCTTACTCCAAATAAAGGCGCCATTTATAGAGTTGACGAGTCTGAACTTAAACTCGCTGCCATGACGAGAAGGATAGAAGCCCTAGAGCTTTGTCAGCCTAAAGCATTCAGGTAGGATCCCACTCAGGTCATGAGTGTTGGAAATGAATCCATCTCTTATCCGTGCTCCGTCTGTGGAGACCCATCTCATACAGGAATAAGTGTACCCTATTCTTTGTTTCGGATGAAAAAGAGCATGCTAATGCTCTTTATCAAAACTCTAGGCAAGATAACCGTCAGAAATATGAACCCTTATTCGAACACTTTTAATCCGGATTGGAGAAATCACCCCAATTTTTCTTGATCAAAGGGTCAAAATCAAGGTTAGGTTAGTAGTTCAATGAACCCTCCTGGGTTTAATGCTCCTAGAAATCCTTATGCTCAAAACCATGGTCAACCTAGTACCCAATATACTTCTCAAATTAAGGAATCTTTAGAGGAGACCATGCTTAAATTTATGCTACAAACCGCCCAGTCTATATCTAGTCTAGAAACGAAGCTAGAAGCCCTTAGTCAGAGAGAACAGGGTATGTTTCCTAGTCAACCAGAACCAAACCCGACGGTAAACAATCAAGGGACCAGGCTAATGCAGTAACCACCCTCAGAAGTGGTAGGGTAATTGACAATAAGGTAGGAGTTCCTAAAGATAGTGAACTAAATCCTGAACCATCCTCCTTACCAACTAGTATCCCTAGTAAAGAACCTAAGAAGGCTCCTGAGTCTGAAGACCCACACATAGTGCCTGAGTCATATGTTCCTAGAGCCCCATATCCTCAGCGTTTGGTGGAGCCAAAGAAGAAGCCTCAGTTTGAGGAGATAATGGAAATGTTCAAACAAGTTAGTATTAGTATTCCATTACTAGATGCCATTAAATAGGTTCCAGCTTACGCTAAATTTCTTAAAGACCTTTGTACTAGAAAGCATAAGATGAATGTCCATAAGAAAGTCTTCTTGACTAATCAAGTGAGTTCTATCATCTAACATAACCTTCCACCTAAGTACAAAGACCGAGGAAGTCCTACACTAGCCTGCACTACAGGGGACCATAAGATCGAACGAGCTTTGTTAGATCTAGGTGTTAGTGTAAACCTTCTTCCTTACTCTGTGTACCTACAGTTCGGTTTAGGAGAGATAAAACCCACATCTGCAGTTATTCAGTTGGCAGATCGGTCTGTTGGGAGACCACGCGCCATAGTAGAGGATGTTCTGATAAAATTTAATGAATTCATTTTTCCTGTTGATTTCATAATCTTAGATACTGAACCAGTTCATGATACCCAAAGTCAAATTCTCGTCATTCTAGGACGACCATTCTTAGCTACATCAAATGCTGTCATATATTGTAGGAGTGGACTTTTAAGATTGTCTTTCGGAAACATGACTGTAGAGATGAACATCTTCAATGCTGGACTTCACCCAGATGATGTTAATGATTTTAGTGAGTTGAATTTGATAGAGTTATTCGTCCAAGATTCTTTACCTCAAACTCTATCTAATGATCCTTTAGAAACATTGTTGGCTCATTTTGGCTTAGATTTTGATGAGGAGGGAAGTATCAATGAGGTGAATGCTTTATTGGGTTTCACCCCATTACTAGATACTAATAAGTTGATAGCAGAAGTTGAACCCCTCATTTTGTCAAAGCCAATTGACTTGCCAACATTAGAGCCACCTCAATTACCATCCACAGTGAGTCCAGTGTTCCTTCTATCCTAGAGTCACCATAATCCAAAGAGAAACCACCTTCTTTAGAGTTGAAACCCTTGCCTGACAACATGAAGTATTCGTTTTTAGGACCATCTGAAACCTTACCTGTCATCATTGCTTCCGAGTTAGAGAAAGAACAGGAAAGTAGACTATTAGATGTCCTTAGAAACCAGAAAGAGGCATTAGGGTGGTCAATAGCTGATTTAAAGGGTATAAGTCCAACTGTTTGCATGCACCATATCTATCTAGAAGAAGATGTTAAACCGTCAAAGGAAATGCAACGTCGACTTAACCCTGAAATGAAAGAGGTCGTTAGAGCCGAAGTCCTGAAATTACTAGATGCGGGTATTATATACCCTATTTCGGATAGCACTTGGGTCAGTCTTGTTCAAACTATACCCAAGAAATCAGGCATTACTGTAATCAAGAATGAATCTAATGAGTTAATACCCACCAGGATGACCACTGGTTGGCGTGTTTGTGTTGATTACAAGAAACTGAACACGGCCACGAGGAAAGACCATTTTCCTCTTCCTTTCATTGATCAGATGCAAGAAAGACTAGCTGGACATATCTACTATTGTTTCTTAGATGGCTATTCTGGCTATAATCAGATTCCGATAGCCCCTGAAGACCAAGAGAAAACCACTTTTACTTGTCCATTTGGAACTTATGCTTATCGTCGGATGCCTTTTGGGTTGTGCAACGCACCCGCCACTTTTAAACGATGTATGATGAGCATATTTTCAGATATGGTAGAGAGGTTGCTCGAGGTCTTTATGGATGATTTTTCAGTCTTTGGCTCATCATTCGATCAGTGTCTGCATCACTGATGTGACACGAAAATGTCATATTTGGAGAGCCTAACTAAGCCTAGTTAGTTCGTTTTGAGTATTATAAATAATATTTTATGTGTTTTTCATGTTAGGTACCTATTTTGCAGTTAAACATGTAAATCGGAATAAAGGAACGAATTGTCACTATCATTTCATGTGCCGAAAACGAGAGAAAAAGACTTCAAGCAAATCAAATGACAAGAGGAGTTAATGACGAGTCCGACGGTGAAAACGGAATTCAATTCGGAGTTCGGACGGGGAAGACGTGAAAGATAGAAGCTAAGGTCTTTTCTTGAAGGCACCCCCCCCCCTTTGGTTCTAAATGTAGAGACAAGATGAAGGCACTCGCTTGGTTTCTAAACCAAGTCCAAAGCCCACACAAGCCCAAAGAAGATGACAAGGAAAAATCTTGGAGGCACCCTCTTTATGGTTCAAAGTAATGTTTAAGTCAAAGTCAAACATTGACTAGGGTTTTGAGTCAAAAAGAAAGGGATACAAGTAGAAGTAGTAAAGGAAAAAGACTATTCATCATCTTCTAGCTTGCAAAAGGAGGCAAGAGAGTTCTGGAGAGTTAGGGTTCTTCATCAAGAGGGTTTGAAGGAGAGAACAAGAGAGAAGGAAGAAGGAGGGCCGGCCAAGCATAGGCCGACCAAAGCTTGGCCGAAATAGCAGCTCGGGAAGGCACAAGGAATAGTCTATGGGATGCATCCATAGAAACTCCGAGCTCCAACGAACGCGACCTGCAGCACGGGCGCAACAGCACGGGTTGTGCTTCACGGGAGTTGCTGTTCTGTCGGCCATTAACAGCAGCTCGGACCAGCAGCTGTGGAGCACGCTCAGGAAGCTTCCTTAGCTCGGACCAGCAGCTGTGGAGCACGCTCGGGAAGCTTCCCCAGCTCGGACAGTGCATGGATGGATGCGCATGCTTGGGACAGGGATGCATCCGGCCCAGACCTGAGTTTTCTTGGCCGGATCTAGGGTTTTTGGCCGGATTTCATGCATACTTTGGCCGGATTTTTATGAGTCTTCCGGAGACTATTTTGATCCGAAACCATGGGGCTTTTACTTCTCATGTCCTTGGAGGTTGTGTTCTGATTTTGAGCCAAAATTTCTAGAGAGAGAAAGTTAGTGTTTAGCTTTAATGGAGGTTGTGTTCTAAATGGAGAAGATGATGGTGGTCGCTACGGGGAACCCAAAAAATTTCTAAGGGGAGATCGGCTGCAATTAAAAACTCATATTTTCCGACGATCTTAGCCTCGAACCACATCGAAAAAGGGGGATTCTCTCATCATTTTCTTTCCATTTCTTATTCAATCACCATATTTAGCTAACTGTAGTGTGTCGATTATATGAGATGAAATGTGATGAATTCGTGATTATATTTAATATGATTTGATGTTTTGATTATAAATTGATGTTCATTAATTTCGATTATCGTTTTGATCGTATTTTCATGTGTCTTGTCAAGCACTTCGCATAGTTAATAGACGAAACGAGGTATTCGATATCGATCGTAGTCTAAGTCATGTGTTTTGTCATGCATTTCACATAGTTAGGCGACTAAACAACACTTTCGTTGACTCGGGATAAAACGATTTAGACGTTTGTTTGACTAAGTATGATCTCCGGATATACATAGTACTTAGAGACATCTACTATAGGAGTCGAACATCGATTATACTTTCAAACATTAGATCGGACTACATATAGTCGTAGGTTTATCATTATGGATTCTCGGACACCTCGCTCACTTATTTGTCTCCCGACTCTTGTTGCCTTCGACTCTTCTCTCGAATCTCTCTTGCTCATTTACTTTGTTTATTTGATTAAGTTTACTTCTTTTCTTCTTTTGTTACTCATTCAATCAAAACCCCCATTTATCTTTTGTTCCTTTCCTTTTTAGTCTAAGTTAACATTTAATATCTAGACCTACGGATAAGACACATCGTTATCCGAACCACCTTCCTATCCTTGGATCGACTCCAGCTTTGCCGGGTTATTACTTGATACCTCCGCTTGGGTGTGTAACCTTTTCGGGTGCATCAAGTTTTTGGCGCCGCTGCCGGGGATAGGTTTAGTAGTTAGGTTATTGTTTGTTTGTTTTGTCCATTAGTTTAGTATTATTTGCTTCTTAGGCGTTTTTGTTTTATTCGTTTTTGTAGTTTCTTACTTTCATTTCTTTTAGGTACCGTTTCAAGAAAAGAGCCAAAAGAGACATAAAAGTGAAGGAAAAGGAAGGATTCGAGAAGTTAAGAAGAAATGCGAACGAAAGAGGGGAGCACTCGATAGTATCGCATTCTATCTCATCCTTTTTACTTGTGTGTGATTGTTTAGTTCTTTAATTGTTAGCTCCCATTTTGTGATTGTGTGTTAGTATTCTTGAGCATTATGAGATCATGGCAAGTTGGTCATTTGATGAGAATGACCTTATGCGAACCCTTTCCAACACTAGTCGACCGTCTACAAGTCTTCAGGACTACTCAAACTTATATAGGAATGTTACGACTAGTGATAGGAATAGGCGAGTTGAGTCTGACCGACCTAGGATGACCATGGGTGAATATCGACGGATGTATGGAGTCGGTCAGACTCGTCATGAACATGGTTTTAGGGATTATGAGCATGAGGGTAATCAACCCCGTAAGAGTCTTCGAGACTATCGACAAGAATTTGGGATGACCACACCTTCATGTATGAATTCGTCATTTGATGAAAACCGTAGTTCTATTAGTATTGATCGACCACGTCGAAGTCTTCGTGACTATCGACAAACATATATGAACGGTTCATTTAGTGATGACAATTCCCGACTCGATGATTCCATTCAAAGAGTCAAGTCTAGGTATCTATATGAAGGTAGTGAAGAAAGGACCATGGAGACCATTAGCTCAGTTTGTGCTGTTTGTGCGAGCGTAGACCATTTGACCGAGTATTGTCCCGTGATCCGTGTTCCGCGAGAGTCTTCGTCTAGTTATACTCATGTGCCTTATTACGAGGAGATGTCTGAAGATACTCTCCAAGCAATTTTAGTGTACCAAACTAGATTTAATCGAGATATAACGGAAATCACGGAACGGATTCTCAAAATTGTTGATAGACTTGAGTCAAGAGCCTATCGTCGACGAGGAAGGGGTTTGCGCACCCCAAACTCAAGAAGAGACTATGAATGATGGTGAGGGTAATACACCTAACTCTAGTCTTAAGTTAAATGTCGAAGAAGCTCCTGATAGACCTTTTGAGATGGAATTGACCGGTGACCCTTATTGCTCACTCTCCCGACCTTCGTCATCTCACCATGATAGGACTACAGTAGACCTTGATGTTCAGGATGACGGCTTTATGAGCAAGTTTGGGGATGAAACTATTATGAACTTTCTAATTTTTGACACTTGTGAGGAGGCAGTCTTAGATGCCATATTAGGAAGGAATGGTGTTGTAAGCAACTTTGAGGCTCCAGGTGCCTTTAAGGGTGTCGATAACATAGTAGTTGAAGAGATAGCGGATAGCTTGTTGGATTATTTAGCTAAGGAAATTATGGACCTTGACTTGGTCCCCGAGCCTATTGCCTTAGCCTTAGAATCTAGTTCGACCTTCCACATGATCTCAGACTCGATTGTTGACCCCTTCTGGGACACTTCAGAGTCTTCCCTAGCATATCTAGGGACTTAGTGAATATTCTATCCACTAAGCTTGAGAATGACTTCTTGCCTTCGACTGACCTCCTCCCACTTCACTTATATGTCGACCCTTTTGACGATTGTTTAGTCGTCGCCCCTAGCATTTATGCGTACTTAGTGGACCGTGCATCCACTAAGTTTGGGGATGGTCTCTTTTCGCTTTTAGTCTCACGTGCACTTCGTTGGTTTAATATTTTTGTGAGACTTTTAGCATTTGTATATAGTTTTCTTTGGGTTGATCCCCAAATCTTTCGTTTCTTACTTTATGATCATTAGCCGATTAAGATGGGCCTTGATGTTTGTGGGTAACATCTCTGGAAACCCTCCACAAGACATAACTCGTGCTCTTGTGTGAAAACAAGAGAATCAAAGGCTAATTGCATAGCTCAATGCAATCGTGTATACCCGCGTTAGTGGTAGACTTTATATGGTCATGTCTTTTATGTGCTTCATTCTCATTATGTTTTGGATATTATAGGAGCATTTCTTATATGTTTTACTTCTAAGGCGTGGTTTGTTCCTAATTTGGGGATGGGGCGCGATCTTGGCATTAACTTGGAACCTCTTTCTACATGAGCCTTGGTAGTATCATCTTTTATCTCCTTCGGTTATGGTAATATCTCTCCACTCTTCTCTTTAGATTGATGTGTCTCTTACTCCTTTGGTGAGTGTATGCTTATAACATTGAGGACAATGTTAGTTTTAAGTTTGGGGATGCGGGATATGACCATAGCCAATGCATGACCATGGGTTTCAAAGACAAAAGGGTTCAAATTAGCCAAAATTTGAAAATTTTGAACATTTTGAGTAGATTTGCATGTGATTCTAGTGATATTTTTAAGAATTTTGATGCATATGTGTCGAGTTGATGAGTTTTATGATTGCTAATGGCCTTTGCATGAAAGTCAAGTCTTTTAGTGTTTGTGTTGTGCCATGTGAGTGACATCTTAGTGAAGAAGAAACATCTCTAAGAGACCTAAAGTAGTCATTAGTGGAGACTTAACCCATGTGAGAGCTTAAAACCTAAATTGTCCTTCGAGTGTACTCTTCCGCGCTAACTCCGAGTAGAATGAAGAGCTACTCAACCTCGTAACTTATAAAAGAACTCATTTGATCTCGTGTGCTCAATTTCCTTAGCCACTAGGAGTGACATTAGGATAGCGAATTAACCTTGCCCTTGTAGTCCATGAAACCCAATGAGAATGCCAACTAGAGGAAAGCGGATACTCCATCACCATCCATCATCTCATATCCCGAGAATGAAGACATGAGATAAAAGAATGAAGAATATCAAAAGCAAGTATGAAAAGAAAAGTTGATTGCAAGAATATAGTATTATGTGAGTTGTGTTTGTTTTGTTTTGTGTGATTTTGTATTATGCAAAAGAAAACAAAAAGAGAAAAAAAAATAAAAAAAAGTAAGGAATGAAAAAAAAAAGAGTTATGATGGGCCTAAAATTAGGTCTATTCCCGCAAGTATACGGGGTCAAGTTATAGTATTGAAAATAAGATCGAGTATCGTCCCAAGAGATAGGTGGGTAACTGCGGATATTGAATGCGGGTTTAACCCAATAATCAAAATGTCAATAGCTAACTTAGACTAACACACACACACCCCACTCATTGATTTGATGATTGATTTGTAAAGAAATAAGAAAACAAATAAAACTAACTAAACTATCTAAGAGAGAGGTGAGAGGATATCTAAGATTATGAAATCCACCGCACAAT
>BEHA01050081.1:173492-195829 GCA_002897215.1 Eschscholzia californica subsp. californica
GATGATACCCACAAACATCATGGTTTCAAATACACAAGGGTCCAAAATCCAAATCGTAGATAAGCATGATTGATATAGTAAAGGGTTTAAGCATGTCAAAACATAATGAATCAAGTAAACAAGTTCATGTAAAAGCTAAAGACCCCTTCACTAATGATCTTACCCTAAAATGCAAGTGTCATACCATAATAAGCACATCTATGTTCCGAAGCCACAAAACCTTGATTCCCAAGTTTGTACATTTCGCCTCGACTTCGGCCTCACGGACATACACTCCAAAAATGAAATCACTCAAGAATGGTTCGCTCGTATGTGTGAGTGTGATCACTTAAATAGGACTCAACACATAAAAAGGGGTGAGGACAACATTTTGGAACAAATGATCTTCGAAAAGGAATTAGCCACTAATAGAGTGGGGAAGCTCACTCACCCTTCTCACCCATTCTACCCTCTAAAAATGTCTTCTAAAGTTTAGCGGATACTAGAGATGGATGATGATGGTGGAATCCCGAGAACGTCGAACTCTTCATGATAGAACCTCTTAAGCACTTCGACATTCGTTTCTTGCTTCGAATACTTATTCATGAACAAAAACACCAACACATATATACAATCACATCACTCAAACAAAAGAGCTAACACATGCTCAAACATACACAAAAAAATCACTTTATTTCACTTTTTTTTTTCTTTCCAAGAGATAGGTAGGTAACTTCGGGTATTGATTGCGGGTTTAACCCAATAATCAAGATGTCAATAGCTAACTTAGATTAACACACACACACCCCACTCATTGATTTGATGATTGATTTGTAAAGAAATAAGAAAACAAATAAAACTAACTAAACTATCTAAGAGAGAGGTGAGAGGATATCTAAGATTATGAAATCCACCGCACAATTTCACTTTATAAAACAAGCACTTAATTACTTAAATCTCTTTTGTATTTACTCGGGATCCAATATAATGAACTATTTGGATTCCGGATGATATTCTAGATGAAACAATTTTATAATTAAGAATGTATGATTGACTACCATATAAAACTAATTTCCTACACTATCATTCAAGATCTAAAAGGCACATCTCATCTAATAAATCAATAAAAGCATGAAATATCTAATTATAATACATGAATGATAATAAGGTTATAGAATCAACATGAAATGACAATCAATAGGCATTGAAGCACAACAAAGGATTTAATTAATCAAGAACAAGTATTATAAAGATCCAAAATGGGTTTCATTCACAACCTTAGATTGCTAAATTAACTATACATGGAATCTAGAATAACATTCATTGACATTGTAAAATAAATGAAAATACTAAGAAATTAATGGAAAGAAATCACCAAGAATACTCAAATTCCATATCCCCATGTATCTCCAATTTGTCCAAGATTTGCTCCATTTATGTTCAAGAATTGTACTCCAAGAAATCCAAGTAATAGCTATTTTATTGCCACCCAAATAAGAAAAAGAAGGAGAGAAGGAAGAAATTAGATCTAGAAAGAAGTTAGAAAGAAGAGATGAAAGGGGATAAAGATGATGGAAGAATATGGAAGAAAGAAGAAGATGACTATTAATGGTAGAGAAGAAAGTAGTAGTATTAGTAGAGAAGATAGAAAAAGAATGGGAAAAATGGATTAGGTTGAAGAAAGAAATAGAGTAAGAAGAGGTATAGAGAAGGAGTATTAGGTAAGAAGAGGGATAGAAAGAGGAGAAGGAGATGAAGATATGAGAGGGTTTGCAAGTCTAGGTTTTAATGGAGGAGAAAGGTGCTATTTATAGATGGGTTAGGGTTTTGGTTGGGTTAAATGGTAAAAAGAATTAAAAGGAAGGGTTACTTTTGGGATTTAATGGGTTAAAAGGACAAACCAGGTGGCTATTAGGTAATTTCGGGGGTATTAAAGTAGAAAAGAAAGAGCCACGCGTCGCCTGTCCGTTGGGCTTTAATTCGGAAGCTACAGTGTAGCCGGATGCAAAGAGCTAACGTACTTCGGGTACAGTGGCCGTCGGATGGGAGAGAGCACGGGATCTGGACGTCCTGTGAGTGGACACGCGTCCGGGTGCACGAAAGCTAATATGCTTCGGGTGACACGGGAACAGATTAAGGACGGGACAATTCGAAGCCGTAGATCTTGAAAACGCGGGAACAACCGGCTGAGCTTAAAACGTTGGATCGGGGCTACGCAACTAAGTTGCTTCGGGTAACACGGGAATGGAATAAACGGGTGACGCTCAGCAGCCGTTAGATCTGAAGGACGCGGAAGGGAACGGCCACGATTAAAACGTGGGATTGGGAGCACCGTACTAACTTGCAGCGCGTTACACCAGATTATGCCTATAGGGGCCACTTCGTTGCTAGGCGGAAACACGGGGATCGCGTATACCAGCCTACAAAACGCGCCACGTGTCTTCTTCTATACCGCGCGCCAGAACTATGCCCGGACGTGTCCCACAAGTCAACCCTCTTTGACAAAACTTTGACCTTGATTTATTCCTTCGTCCGGACTCCGATTTGACTTCCGTTTTCTCCTACGGACTCGTCTCGACCTCTACTTTTCAACCACGCACTGACCTTGGCCAAATTTCCAGATTGTCCTTGACTCCAAATGACCAAAACACCCTTCATGCATCTTTTCCTCGTTTTTAACCGTTTTTCACATCTAACTCCGCAAAAGACACCTAATCAAGAAAACCAACCATTTTATTATAATAAAGACTCGAAATCGACTAACTTGACTAAATTAAACGACTCTGATGGGACATTTTCATGACCCATCAAGTTAATTCCTATATGGCCCCCTACTTTGTGACCAGCTTCCTTTATGACCCCCTTTTTTTCGTAAATTCAAATATGGCCCCCTATTTTCAAGTAAATGTCATTACTACCCTTTTTAATTCTAAATTTAAAACATTTAAAAAAAGTTATTTCCACCTCACCCCTCTCTCTCTTTCCAACTCACCTCTCTCTCTTTCCAACTCACCTCTCTCTTTCCAACTCACCTCTCTCTCTCCAACTCAGTCCTCTCTCTCTCCAACTCACCTTCATCTCCTCCGATAAAAGTCGCCGGCCGGAAAATGATTTTCAAGGTGAGTTGGAGAGAGAGAGAGGTGAGTTGGAAAGAGAGAGTGGGGTGAGTTGTAGAGAGAGATGAGGTGGAGAGAGAGAGAGAGAGGGGTGAGGTGGAAATAACTTTTTTTAAATGGTTTAAATTTAGAATTAAGAAGGGTAGTGATGACATTTACTTGAAAATAGGGGACCATATTTGAATTTACGAAAAAAAGGGGGCCATAAAGGAAGCTGGTCACAAAGTAGGGGGCCATATAGGAATTAACTCAAAAAAAAAATGAAAAAAAAAGTGATATGAAAAAAAAAGTGATTTTTTGTGTATGTTTGAGCATGTGTTAGCTCTTTTGTGTGAGTGATGTGATTGTATATATGTGTTGTGGGTATCATCTATGGAAACCCTCACGAGACGACACTCGTCCTTTAGGAGCAACCTAGGGGTTTAAAGGCTTGTTGCATACGCTAAATGCAACCGGGATGCCTCCGAAAGTGAGTTAGGCTTTTATTTTGTTTTATTGGCTCGAGGACTAGCAATGTTTAAGTTTGGGGATCTTGATGTGACACGAAAATGTCACATTTGGAGAGTCTAACTTAGACTAATTAGTCATTTTCGAGTGTTATCAATAATATTTTATTTGTTTTTCATGTTAGGTACTTATTTTGGAGTTAAGCATGTGATTCGGAATAAAAGGAGCGAATTATCACTATCATTTCGTGTGCCGAAAATAAGATAAAACGACTTCAAGCAAATCAAATGACAAGTATAGTCAATGAAGAGTCCGACGGTGAAAACGGTATTCAATTCGGAGTTCGGACGGGGAAGATATGAAAGAAAGAAGTCTGAGGGTATTCTAATCCTTTGTGAGAATTTGAAGATGTAGAGACAAGGATGGAGGCACTCTCTTGGTTTCTAAATCAAAGCCCAAGAGCCCAAAGAAGAATGACAAAGAAGAATTATATGGCCACCCTCTCTTTATGGATCCAAGTCAACATAGTCTAAAGAAGTTGACTAAGTCAAGGGACCTTAGGGTTTGAGTAGTAAACACAAGTTAGAGTTTACTATTCATCATCTTCTATCTTGGAAAGGAGAGAGAGAAAGAGGCTAGGGTTGTGCTAGGGTTTGTTTTTGAAGATTCAAAAGGGTTGAGAGCTAGAATGAGAGAAGGAAAAAGGAGGAGGGCCGGCCAAGCATAGGCCAGCCTAGCTTGGCCGGCCGAGCAGCAACCCGAGCTGCAATACGAGCAGTAGCTCGGGACTGCTGCAACAAGGGACGACATAGGGTAGCTCGGGACGGCAAGATATAGCACAGGACGCGACCACGGTAGCAGCAGCAGAAGCGACCAGCAGCAGCTCCGGCGCGACAGCAGCTCGGGTGGAAGCTTCCCATGCCTGGATCTTCACGGATGCGACTGCTGCTTGCTCGGGACGCATCCGCAGGCTCGGGACAGCAAGGCTGCTTTCACGGGACGCTTCCAAAGGCTGCATCCGGCTCAGATCTAAGTTTTCATGGTCGGATTCCATGTTTTGGCCGGAAAGTTGGCCGGATTTTCAAGGGTGTTCCGGCAACCTTCTCGATCCGAAATCATGGGGCTTTTACTTCTCATGTCCTTGGCTTGCTTCTCATGTGGTTTGGTTTGATTTTGGGCTGCAAATTTCTAGAGAGAGAAAGCTAGGGTTAGCTTTAATGGAGGTTGTGTTCTAAATGGAGAAGATGATGGTGGTCGCTATGGGGAACCCAGAAATTTGCTAAGGGGAGATCGGCTGCAACTAAAGACTAATATTTTCAGACAAACTTAGCCTCGAACCACATCGAAAAAGGGGGATTCTCTCATCATTTTCTTTCCATTTCTTATTCAATCACCATGTTTAGATAACTTTAGTGTGTCGATTATATGAGATGAAATGTGATGAATTCGTGATTGTGTTTAATATGATTTGATGTTTTGATTATAAATTGATGTTCATTTATTTCGATTATCGTTTTGATCGTATTTTCATGTGTCTTGTCAAGCACTTCACATAGTTAATAGACGAAACGAATTATTCGATATCGATCGTAGTCTAAGTCATAATTTCATGTGTCTTGTCATGCACTTCACATAGTTAGGCGACTAGACAACACTTTTGTTGACTCGGGATTAACCGATTATCACGTTTGTTTGACTAAGTATGATCTCCGGATATACGTAGTGCTTATAGACATCACCTTAGGAGTCGAATCATCGATTATACTTTGAAACATTAAATCGGACTACACATAGTCGTAGATTTATCATTATGGATTCCCGGACTTCGACACCTCTCTCACTTATTTGTCTCCCGACTCTTGTTGCCCCCCGACTCTTGTTTCCTTCGACTCTTCTCTCGAATCTCTCTCGCCCGTTTACTTTGATTGTTTAGTTTAGCTTTACTTGTTTTCTTCTTTTGCTACTCATTTAATATAAACCCCCATTTATCCTTGTTCTTTTCCTTTTTAGTCTAAGTTAGCATTTGATATCTAGACCAGAGGATAAGACCCTTCGACATCCAAGTTACCTTCCTATCCTTGGATCGATCCCGGCTTTGCCGGATTACTACTTAATACCTCCGCTTGGGTGTGCAACCTTTTCGGGTGCATCAATCACCTCACACTCGTGTTGGTTCGATGCAAAGAGAAGAACTTAGTTCTTAATTAGGAGAAATGTCACTTTATGGTTCGCTCAGGAATAGTCATAGGGCATGTCATTTCAAAAAAGGGCATTGAAGTAGATAAGGCAAAAGTTGAGTTGATAAAAAGCCTTCCAGTCCCTAAAACGGTCAAAGATATTCGATCTTTTTTCGGCCATGCTGGATTTTATCGACGGTTTATTAAAGATTTCTACAAGATATCTAGACCTCTTTGTAATCTTTTGGGAAAAGAGAACAAATTTGTCTTTCATGGTCCTTGTTTAGAAGCCTTTGAAAAACTTAAGCTTCTGCTTACTTCCACCCCATTGTCAGACCTCCCAACTGGAGTATTCCGTTTGAGATCATGTGCGATGCATGTGATTATGCAATTACAGTCGTGTTGGGTCAACGTGAGAATAAACTTCTTCACGTTATATACTATGCCAGTAAGACGTTGAATGATGCACAGTTAAACTACTCTACCACTGAAAAAGAATTGTTAGCTGTGGTGTATGCCCTAGAGAAGTTCAGATCATATCTCGTGGGTGCTAAGGTCATAATATTCTCTGATCATGCTGCATCAAAATACCTCCTTTCCAAAAAGGATGCAAAACCTAGACTAATTGGATTGATATTGCTGCTACAAGAGTTTGATATAGAGATTCTAGACAAAAAGGGTTCTGAAAATTTAGTAGCAGACCACTTGTCTAGACTTGTAGTCAAGTCTGTAGAAGACAAGTTACCCATGAGAGAGAGCTTTCCGGATAAGCAACTTTTTAGTGTCTCCCAATTACCTTGGTTTGATGATATAGTGAACTATCTTGCAACTGGTCAAATGCCCAAACACTGGACCAAGCAAGATCGTGATAAATTTCTAGCCGAGGTAAAACGGTTCTTCTAGGATGATCCATACTTGTTCAAGTATTGTCCCGATCAGATCATTAGGAGATGTGTCCCTGATAATGAACAATCTCGAATCATTTCCTTTTGTCATGATCATGCATGTGGCGGAAATTTTAGTGGTATAAAGACGGCTGCCAAAATTCTACAATGTGGTTTTTACTGGCCGTCTATCTTTAAGGATACCCATGCATATTGTTTGGCATGTGAACGATGCCAAAAGTTGGGAAGCATTTCACGTAGGAACATGATGCCCCTTAATCCTATATTGGTAGTTGAGATTTTCGATGTGTGGGGCATCGATTTCAGGGGTCCCTTCCCAAACTCTTTTAGAAACCTGTACATCCTAGTTGCAGTTGACTACGTGTCTAAGTGGATAGAGGCGGTTGCTTATAGAACCAATGATCACAAAGTTGTGATCCAGTTTTTAAAAGAAAACGTACTTTCACGTTTTGGTACACCGCGGGCAATCATTAATAACGGGGGAACACACTTTTGTAATAGGAAGTTTGAGCTTTTAACGAAAAAATATGGTATTACCCATAAAGTGTCTACTCCATATCATCCACAGACTAGTGGTCAAGTCGAGGTGTCTAATAGGGAGATCAAACGCATTATTGAGAAAACGGTAAACACTAACATGAAGGATTGGTCTCTACGACTAACCGATGCACTATGGGCCTACCTTACAACGTTTAAGACCCCTATTTGAATGTCTCCCTATAGACTAGTTTATGGCAGAGCATGCCACCTACCCGTCGAGTTAGGGCATAGAGCATATTGGGCTATTAAGCAACTGAAATTTTCACTTGACAAAGCGGGTACAGAGAGAAAGTTACAACTCAGTGAGTTGGAGGAGTTGAGAAACGATGCATACGAGAGTGCTAGGTTGTATAAGCATAAGATGAAAATGTTACATGATAGAAATATTTTAAGAAAAACATTTTCACCGGGTCAGAAAGTTCTCTTATATAACACTCGTTTGCATTTATTTCCTGGTAAACTCCGTTCTAGATGGACATGACCTTTTACGGTCAAGTTCGTGTATCCTTATGGTGCAGTCGACATCGAAGACAAAGATGGCAGTATGTTCAAAGTGAATGGACAACGGTTAAAACCATTTTTAGAGATGTCAACCGACATAGAGGATGTTTCTATTGAAGATCCTGTGTATCGAGACTGATCCGTGGTGATCGGTTTTGTCTAGCTGAAGACGTTACACTTAGCGCTTTTTGGGAGGCAACCCATGCATAGGACTTCTGAATATGGTAATATCTCTCCATCTTATTATTTTTGCATAGTCTTCAGAACATTGAGGACAATGTTCGGTTTAAGTTTGGGGATAGGGGATTGAATTTTTTTGTCCTTATTTCAAAAATTCAAAAGGGTTAAAAAAAATTTCCAAAATTTTTAAATTTTTGGACTGCAAACGTGAGTCTAGTTGTTTTTGTTTGTTAATGGTCATAGAGTCTAGTTGGTTGTACTACACTTTTGTTAAAGGTTTTTCCACGAATTTCGAGTCTTGAAGTTGTCTGTGCACTAGCCATATGAGTGTTAGATAGGTGAATAATTGACTTTTCTGAGAGAACATAATCGATCATTAGTGGAGACTTAACCTATGTGAGATTCTGAGCCTTTCTTGTTGTTTTGAGTGATCTCTTCTTAGCTAATTTTGAGTAGAATGAAGAGCTAGTCAACCTCGTAATATTGAAAGAAGAACTCATTTCATCTCTTGAGTTCAAATTTTACAACCACTAGGGATGTCATCAAAAAGTGAACCTTTCTCTTGTAGTCTGGAAACTTGAAAACAGTGCACCAGAGGAAGATAGGAACCTCATCACTTAGAACCCTGAGAATAAGGCATGAAGCAAAGTGGAGAGAATTATACCCAAGGAAAGTGTTAGGAAAGTATGTTGTGTATTTTGAGTTTTATTACCAGAAGCGTATTGAAAAAAAAGGGAAAAAAAGAAAAAAAAAAAAAAAAAGTGTTTGTTTAGTTGTGTTTAAGTGTGTATTCCCTGAAGTAGTTCTTGATCATTTGAAGACGTCGAGTTCTTAGGAGTTCTAGTGACATCCTCATTAGAGCCTATTGACTTCTAGGAAGCATTGTTAGATAGTTGATCAGGTGAGAAGACTTGGTAAGCTTCCCCATCCCGTATTAGTGGTTGTTTTCTTTCTATGAGATAAGTCGTTCAAAAAAAAAAATTATAGTCTATCTTTTTCATGTGTTGAGTTTCCTTCATATTCATACTAACACATAGAGTGAACCATTTGTTTGTTAAGTGACTTCAATTTTTGAGTGTATGACCGTGAGGCAACAGTCAAGGCGAAATGTGTCGAGAAGGTAATCAAGGTCTTGTCTTTTCGGAACTAAAATGATACTCATATTGGCTGGTCACGTGCACTTCAAGTCTTGATTACTAGTGAAGGGATTTATAGCGTTTGTATGGTTTGGTCGACTTGGTTTTCATTTCTATTAACTTTCGGAAATCCACCGGATAAACCTTTGTAGTCCATATCATATTTAGACCCTTCTGCTTTTTTGAAATTTCTGAATTTTGTGGGTATATTCACTGTAAACCCTCACGAGACGAAACTCGTCCTCTAGGGCAACCCAGAGGTTTAACGGCTTGTTGCACGTGCTAACTGCAATCGTGATTCCCTACGAAAGTGGTGAATTAGGTTTAGTTTTATTTTTTTGTTTTGCTCGAGGACTAGCAAAATCTAAGTTTGGGGATGTTTGATGAGTCATGAAAATGTCACATCTGAATCTCTTAACTTGGGCTAGTTAGTCTATTTTAAGCAGTTACATACTTTGATGAATTGTGTATTTCTCTTTCTCAGGTGTCTTTTACGAAGTTCAGTGTGAAAACGGATAAAATCGGGATAAAGACGTGTTGGGGGTATTTTGGTCATTTGGTGCTTCTGATAATTCTGACCAATGTTGATACTTGGATGAGAAATAGAGTTCAAGACGAACCCAACGAAGAAAACAGAATTCAAATCGGAGTCCGGCTGAAGAAAATAAAGCGGGTCAAAGTATGGTCAAAATCAGTTGACCAAAATGAAGCAAAGAGACATGTGGCGTGCATGTGGGAAGCAGATCCGACGGCCCAAATATGTCGTGGGATACCATCTGGCACAGCGAATGTGTTCTAGGCTATACTCGGTCATGCCATACAGATCAACGGTCCACCGTCATTCAGTAACATGTGGCTCCATCCGAACTTGTGTTTGTTTGTCACGTCCTTTACTTTACCGCGAAGCACAGTATCATTATGCTTCTTTCTCTTCCCGCCTCAAACAGATTACCATTCACGTACGAACTTTAAAATCTCTTTCCTTACACAGGAAAGAGATAGAGAGGAAACGATAATTTTAAGAAGCAAACTTGAATCGAGATGGAAAGTGAGATAATGGTTGGAAATTTTGGGATAAATCTAGAGAGAGAAATAACAGTAGAGGGAAGGAATAAAGAGAGAGAGAGATATATTTTGATGAGGGATTGGGTTAACCATCCAAAATGAGGGAGAAAATAGGCATCCCATCCTAAGTAGTCAAAAAATGAAAGGCAGGTCCAAAGAGTCAGGTTGGGAAAAAAAGGACGAAATGGTCTTTGGAAAACAAAGTATTTACGGTTCATGCCATTCAAAAAAGCCTGGGAATTGGCAAAAAATCTAAAAATTTTCTGACGCGAGTAAAAGAGGGGAAGTGACCGTTTCAGTTTCGTACATCATTTAATGCTCCTTTTTTCTCTCCACTTCCCCTTTTCTCTCTAGATTTCTTTCTTTTATTGTCTCTCCAATTCCTTTCCACTTTTTTCTCAACAAATTTCCTTATCTTTAAACTTATTTTTCTCTCTCTAATTCCTCCTTTCTCAACAGATTTTCTTAACCAAATTCGATTTTCTCCTTAACCAATTTCGAATTTTCTCTCAAGCTGTTAACCAATTTTGAATTTTCTCTCTCCAATTCCAATTTTCTCCCTAGATTTTAACCTATTCTTTCTCTAACTTTTAACCAATTCCTGTTTTCTCTCCAATCACCTATTCTTTCTCTAACTTTTAATTAATTCCTATTTTCTCTCCAATTTCTAACCAATTTCGAATTTTTGTTATGTACTAGACACTGTTGTACTTGAGAATCACTTTTGTGTACGGAAAACTGTTTTATTTACTAGGAATTTGGTTGTGTACTAGACACTTTTGTACCGAGAATTTTATTGTTTACCGGGCATTATTTTATTTACTGGGAATTTTTTTGTGTACTAGACACTTTTGTACTGGGAATTTTCTTGTGTACCAGAAATTGTTTTATTTACTAGGAATTTTCTTGTGTACTAGACACTTTTGTACTGGAAATGTTCTTGTTTACCGATTTATTTACTGGAAATTGTATTGTGTACTAGACACTTTTCGAACTGGTAATTAAATTATGTACCGGGAATTATTTTGTGTACTAGGAAATTTTCTTCTGTCCTGGAAATTTTATTGTTTACATGGAATTATCTTGTGTACAATGAATTGGTTATGTACTAGACATTTTTGTACTGGAAATTTTCTTGTTTCCTGAATATTGTTCAGTTTCTTGGAAATGGTTCTGTTTACTAGCCATTTTTGTACTGGAAATTGCCTTGTTTCGTGGAAATTACTTTGTGTACTGGACATTAGGTTAATGTAATGTAAATTTAACATTTGAAAACGAAATGGATCCAAGAAACTTAAAGATTTAAAAAAAAACCTTTCGAAAAGAGAGATAAATTTACCGTAAATTTATGAGAGAAATTAGGGGAGAGATAAATCTGGAGAGATAAAGATCTTGGCGTAAATTTATGAGAGAAAAGTAATAAAGAGGGAAGGAAAATCTCGAGATAAATCTAAAATTTGAAAATGAAATCCATCCAAAAATACTTTAAGATTTAAAAAAAACCTTCCGAAAATTTATGAGAGAAATTAGGGGAGAGATAAATCTGGAGAGATAAAGATCTTGGCATAAATTTATGAGAGAAATATTTGTATCAAATAGAGAGAGAAAATTTACAGAAAATTTACATATCTTCTTCCTCTGTTTCTCTAAAACATTTGCAGAACTTTTGTTTAGAGAGAGAGAGAGATATTAGAAGTTGATAAAATTTTAGAAAGAGGGAGAGGGAGTGATCTGACTCTTTTCCACCGATTGGACAGGCATTTAATGATCTTTCAAAATCGAGAGAGAGGGGGAGGGGCTGTGTCAAGTCGAAGGGCAAGAAAGGGAGAAAAAAAAATAAAAAAGGAAAAAAAATTAAAACCCTGACATTTGGACCTGCAATCAATATTTTGGCAAGTTTGGATTTTTTTTGGTTTTACCCCCCAAAATTTGGACTGTTTACTCAAAAATCCTATGTTGATTCTCTTAAAAACAGAGAAAGTTTTCGAGATTGATGGAAATAGGGTGAAGATTTATCTATGAGGAAAGCGATTATTTGAAGAAAGAAAGTATGGTTGGAGCTCACTGGAATATTTTTTTAGAGAAAAAGAGTTGTTGTTTATGGAGGGAGACTACCTTCTCTTATGGAAAGAAGAGATTTTGAGAGAGGGGAAGAGAGGAAGAACCGGTTGGGAGTTATTCATCTTCTTCTCTCTTCATATAGAGCAAGAAAAAACAGAGAAGGGCAGCTCGATTTTAGCAGAAAAGTCTTCATCGTCACAATCTGTTTTTTTTCTTGGCGATTGGTAAGGGGAGTTGAAGATTGTTGTTGGGGAGCTGTAGTACAAAATCAATTTTTTGTACTACAGCTCCCTATACCAATTTGGTATTAGGAGCTATTTTTTTGGATCTGAAACTAAATAATGAAATATAGATGGATTAGAAAAAACAATTATATAATTTAAAATTTAAAAAAAATTTAATAGTAATTTTTCTTTTCTATTCTTCCTTAAACCCTAAATATTTCAATTACAATACCTCTCTTTTCTTCTCCACAATCAAGTTACACAAGAACCATTACTGATAATCAACTAGTTTATTAATTCTCATTATCTTCTCAATTGGATACTAACGTTTATTATGTCTCACGATATTTATGATATTGCTTCTTTAACGGATGAAGAACATATTTTTCAATTGAACCAACAACCATCAAGCTCAATCAAACAGTGTTATTATAGATGAAGATCTATCTCAAGATGTAAGAAGTTCCCAAGATAAATATTTTCGGTTAAGTTTTATGTTTCTTTCTTGCTTCAACTTTAAAAATTTGCCCAAAAAGAGGTAGAACCGTTCGGTTCGTTCAGATATTTCTCTGGGGAAATTTTTGAAACATTTCTCCCCAGGTTAGGGAAAAAGTAAAATAGTTTCTCCATCTATGAAATTTCCCTAGCTATATAGTTTAACAAAATTTTGTGTATTATAATTAAGCCAAAGTTTGCAACTTATTCAACAACTCATATCTTTCACGATTATTTTTGAAGATCCTTTTTTGTTTATAATTTAAATTTTCAATTCTAAATCAATAAAAATTTATCGCAATTATTTGTAATGATATGTGTTGAATATATTTTCTTCAACAAATTTCCCCCCAGCTAAGGGAAATTAAGCAAAAAAAGGTGAAAACAGTAAGTTTTCCCTAGGGAACCACATATTCATGATATTTTCTTTAACAAATTTCCCTCCAGTTGAGGGAAATTAGACAGAAAAAGGTGAAAACAACCTAGGGAACCACATATTCATGATTTCGTCATTGTAATAACAGAATCTCAAAAAATGAAAAAACTTGGTACATTACCAAAGTTTCTTCCCATTTTTTAAATTTGGTGAATAGTATGATAGCATTAGAGTCATAACATATCAAATCTCTTTACAAAATAGTCACAAAAAGATTCATCAAATTATACTATTGCCAATTTTACTCATAATCTTCATCCCCATCGCTTGAATCGTCGTCATCGATTGAATCACCCTCGTCTTCTTCGTCTGAGACTTGATTTCCCTTTTCAGAAGAATCTTGATATATACTTTCGAGGGTGTCTTGCATTTTCTTCCTCGATTTCGAACTTATCCGTTTGTTTGTGTCTCCGTCGCCAAAAGCTTTCATGTTATTTAAAAGTTTACCACGCTCGTTCTGCAAAAACAAACATAAAAATTACAAGTGCATAACATGTTGTAGTGCTCTACATTTGTTTACAGTAATTGATAAACTTACCAAACGCCTAATTACCAGAGACAAATCAAAGAACATATTGCAATAACAAGTGATGAAGGTGAAAATAATCAAAGAACCTAGAAATTATACAGAAATTCCATGATAGAAGTTGTGATAAATTCCCACCAAAACCCTATATATAGTTTTGAAGCTAACACAACAATCTTAAGTATATCAAAAGGGGGAAAACAAATAAGCAACTAACATCGTCTTATGACAAATTCTCAGCAAAACCCTAGATGTAAAACTCACTAAAACCCTAGATATAAAACTTAGAAAACCCTTTGAAATTAAAAGGGGAAGAAAAACTCACAAGATTTTGGTTGATGTCTTCTTCATTAGAGAAAATACTTGGATAGAATTAGCCGGAATTTTGTGGTTGATGACCGGAAAAGATTGAAAAAGAAGTCGGACAGGGATTAGGAGAAACGATTTGAAGAGAGGTCGAGTGAAAGAAGAAGGCATTGTTTTTTCTTTTCTTTAATTCTGGTATATTTCCATATATTACACTTGAGTCCCTTAAGTTGTGAGTCTTAGAAGGTCTTTAAAATAATAACTCAAAACTTACATCTCCCTTTATTAATCTTGGCAGCTCCCCAACCATAATAGTTCCCCAACAACAATCTTTAGCTCCCTTTACCATTCTCCTTTTTCTTTTTTGAATTTTTGTTCCTTCTTCTTTGTGAGAGAGAAGGAGAGTACAGAGAGAGAGAGAGAGAAAAATTATAGAGAGGGAGATAGAAACAAAACAGATTACAGAGAAAAATTGTATTGTTCATCATCATTAACCATCACTTGGTTTTGAGTAAACTTTTATGCTATTTATCTTTGCATTTTTTTCTTAGTATGAGAGAGAGATTACAGAGAGAAAGAGATTACAGGAAGAGATAAAGAAGGAAACAGAAACTTAGAGAGAGAAAAAGAGTTGGGGAAGACGAGAAAACTATTTTCCCACAGAGAAAATATTTCCGAGAAGACGAGAAAATCGTTTTCCCTCAGCGGTGCGTTTGGCTGCCAGGTGAAAATCAGAAGGAAATCGTTTCCAGCGAGAAAAAAAATTCTATTTTCTCCCCTCTTTACTCCTTACTTAATTTTCCGATTTTTATTATAATTGCCATTAGTAGCTAATTTTCTTTAGTTTAGGGTTTGATGAAGTTCTGATTATGCATATTTCTTAGACGATTATTTTGATAGATTAAGTGCTTCATGTATCGATTTCTTTCAGACTTTGTTCATAATTTGTTCATCGATTAATACTCTTGAGTTGATCTATCATATTTAGAATGACAGCTTTAATGATTTATACTTCTTAGTTGTTAGTCAATCATTGAATTATGACTTGTCTCTCATTGAATTGTGACTTGTCTCTCATTACTTATGCTTCTTGCTTGATCCACCATGTTTAGGTTATGCTCTTTAATGGTGGATACTTGCTAGTTGATAGGTAATAGTTAGAGTTGATAAGAACTTAGTATTTTGATTCATAAAAGATATGAAATTTAAGTCGATGTCTATGCATGATTAGAATGGATTCTAAACCCTAGGCTACTTCCCCCATCAATTCATTTACCGTTATTATTTGTTTTTAGTATTATTGTTTAATTGCTAAAAAAAAGAAAAAAATCAAAATCGAAATCGAAATAAAAAACCAAGTTAGTTGTAGGTTTAAGAATGAGTTTGACTTAGTCTCCGCGGATCGACTTCGGTCTTACCGGATTTACTACTTGACACTCGTATACTTGCGGGTGGTGACCTATTTAGGAAATTTTCTAGGCCCATCGATGTCTAAACATATAAATCCATTTTGTGACAGGATAATAGCATCTATATCCTTTATGCTCATTAATATATCCCAAAAATACACACCGAATGCTCTTTGGGCTAAGTTTATCCTGTCTCAATTCTCCTTGTATAACAACCACAACCAAAAATTTTAAAGTTGGTGTAATCAGGAGAGACATGAAAAAGTGTCTCATAAGGTGAAGAACCTTGTAAAGTTTTTGTGGCAGCCTATTTATAATGTATACTGCAGTACTAAAAGCATCAAACCATATATTCTTTGGTAAAGAGCAATGGAAGGAGAGTGTATTACCTAATTCAGTGATATGTCTATGCTTGTTCTCTGCCTTGCCATTTTGCTGAGGTATATGGACAAGAACACCTGAAGAAAATGCAATTTGTGTCTAAAAATGTCCTGAATTCCCCTTTCTTGAGTTCTGGTGCTGCATCAGATTGAAAATAAACAATTTTCTCTTTGAGAAGATTCTCACATGTAGCTTTAAAATGAGTGAAATACTTTATGCTGTCTGATCCGACTTTCATAACATATGTCCATATGTACTTTTTGAAGTCATCTAAAAATAAGATATAGTACCTTACACCATTAGGTGTAGTAATAGGTGTTGGGCCCCAAATATCACAATAAATCAAATACAAAGGTGTATTAGTTGTTAATGAGGAACTTTCAAATGGTAGGCATTTACTTTTACCCAATTCACATGATTTGCAGAATCTCTTATCACTTATATTGGACACTGCAATCTTGCTTTCTTGATGTAATTGTTTAATAATCTAATTATGAGAATGGCCTAGTTTAGCATGCCATATATCATAGCTAGTAACAATTTGAGTTGCATGAGCTTCAATAGACCTATATTGTAGTGCACTTAAATGAACTTCAATAGGGTATAGATTGTTTTTGTCAGGTCCTTCAGCCAATACTATATTTGACCGTATGTCCTTAATGTTATAACCTCATGGAAAGAACTCAACTGAACATGAGTTATCTTCGGTGAACTTAGATATAGGCAATAGATTTCTCTAGAGGCTAGAAACACAGAGAACTTTGTTAAGACTGAAATCCTGATTAGAAGTAGATAATTTTGAGGAACCAGTACAAGTTATAGACAAGAACTTGCCACTACTCACCATTATTGCTTCTTTCCATTGATATGGTTGTGTTGAAATAAGATTTTATGCAGTATGATTCATATGACTACTTGCTCCCATATCTTCTAGCCATGATTCGTCATTTGCTTCTATATTGTTTGTAGTACTGACAACATGATGACATTGTTCATTTTCAATAGTTGCATGAGAACAATCTGTTTCAGAGCCTAGATAACATCATCATCTTCAGCATTTTCGAAAACTGTAATGGTTTGATATTCGTGAAAGACATCATCAACACAATCTTCATAATCATAATCATATAGAACAACATTATTACACTCTAGAAGTGCTTCATCTTCATTGAGATAAGATTTTGATTCTAGAGGTTCTTTTGTAGAATCAAAAACTTGTTCTTCTTCTTGATTTTGTGACTCTGTATGATAACCTGAATGAGACTTGTTTGGATTATATCTGAAATAGCACACACCAGATGAAATGACCCAATTTTTTTACATATGTCACATGCGACTGTAGATAAATCAACGTCTATGTAGCCTCTTGAGTTTGGGGTGGTGAAACACCTTCCTCATCATCGAATAACTGCGACTCAACCATCTTTACCTGTTGAATTAAGGACTCAATCCTCTAACATAACTTCGTCATCTTTGTAAGCTAATCCTCAGACTCTGATATATTGGGATCTATCCTCGAAAATATGTTCATAATAAGGTCCACAAGTGTAACTGTATAAAGACTCTTGATGGTAATTCTCACCTCACATGTTAGGAATATACCCTCCTCTAAAGGCATTGCTCTCAGATAAGTGTGGACTATAAGGTCTCTCATACATATTTGGTGTCAAACCATATGCATCACTAATCTGATCATCTCTATACATTTGTTGGTACTCTCCCAAAGTCATGCGAGATCGACCAGGCTCTGGTCTATTCCCCTCACTAATTGGACCGTCTCTACACATCTGTTGGTATTCTCGTAGGGTCATACCAGGTTGGTTAAGCTCGTCTCTACGCATCCGTTGGTATTCTCCTAGGGTGATACCGGGTCGGTTAGGCTCGTATCTACATATATGTTGGTATTCTTTAGGGTCATACCAGGTCAGGTAGTGATGGGTCCCCCTCAGATCAAGGTCAGATCATCAACAAGGTACGACCTACAGTTAGAATAACGTATCATAATCTCACATTGTTCAAGGAACTAACACAGAAACTATAAATGCAAATTAGCACTTATCCAACCATTCACACACAAGTAAGACAAAAAGAGAGAGAATACGATAGTAGCGAATGCTCCTCTAGCTTCGTTCTTCCTTCCAATTAGCTTTTTGATTTCTTTCTTTTCCTTCGCGTCTATGTTCATTTTTTTGGATTTTTTCTTAAACTGGTACCGGAAAACAAGAAAAGATAAGAAACTATGAAAACAAGAAAAAGAAAACGTCAAAGTTAACGAATAACATTAAACTAATAAACAAAACAAGCAAACAATATCCAAACTACTCAACCTATCCCCAACAGAGGCCTAAAAGGTTACCCTAAAAGGTCTCCATCCGCAAGTATACGGGTGTCAAGTAATAACCCGGTAAGTCTGGGGTTGATCCACAGAGATAGGAAGATAACTAAAATATCGAGAGAGTCAAGTCCACCGGTCTAGGTGTCACTGACTAACTTAGACTAAATTAGAAAGATAATGATTGAGGTTTTTGATTGATTTATGGAAAACAATAAAATGTAAACTAAACTATCTATAAAAGAGGTTAGAGAGTGATTCGGGATTAGAGTTGCAACCAGAGTCGGTCAAGTGTCGAGTGAGAAGGATACTTTGATCCACAAGATGGATAGACAATAACTAATTATGTATCAACATGAAAGTTAGTTAACTGAAGCCACATTGACAATCCTAAGCATAATATGTCAAACTAAACATAATCGATCAAAAGTTACTAAGCATTGACTATCAAACTAATAACATAATACCAAATGAGTGGACAATGACCAAGTATGACGCTAATAAGTATAATACGTCAAACTAAGTATAATCGATCAAAGGTTACTAAGTATCGACTATCAAACTAAGCCCGCACTAGCAAACTATATGTCAATAGACGATTAAGATAAAGACTTCTAATTCATAAAATTATACGAAGTCAACTAAATTAACATTTAAACAAATCATAAGTCATTCATCACATGAAATCATGTTTCACGAGTATCCGAATACAAGAGATAGCTAGACATCGCGAAACAAAGAAAGACACGAGTTAAGGTTGAAATCCCCCTTTTTCGATGATGTGCGAGGCTAGGATCGTCGCATAATGAATGTTTTTAGGTGCAGTCGGTCTCCCCTTAGTGAAGTTTTGATTTCCCCTTAACAATGCAAAATAGGTGTCTCCTCAACAAAATCAGAGTTCCCCTTAGCAACCAAACTTACCTTCTTCTTGTCAAGAACAATCCACCGTGGAAGCTTCACCAAGCTTTCTCTATCTAGAAATTTCCAATCTAAACCTAAATCAAACACAAGAAGAAGCAAGGTAATGATGTCTCAAGCAAAACCCCTAAATTTTCCGGCCAAAATAATGGACGGAAAAGTCAAGAAATATCGGCCAAAAGATGATCGATTCCAGCCAAAAATCTACTCTTCCCGACCTGCTGTATGTCGGCCCGTGTTGTTGCTAGACTTTCCCGTGCTCTGTGCGCTGACGTCTCGAGCTGCTCTTTCACCCAAGCTGCTTCAAGCTACTGTCCCGTGCAAGATTTGATGTTAAAGATGAAGACAACCTGAGCTCGAGCTGGCTTTTTTACTGTCTCCTCTCGGTTGTTCCAATCTGTTGATGTACCAGCCATGCTTGGTCGGCTCCTCCTTCTTCTTCTCTCTTTCCCTAGCTTCCAAACTCCAAACCCTAGTTCGCGCCTCTCCCTCTCTATCTCTCCAACCCTAGTTGGTGAATATAGAAGATGATCCCCAAGTCTGACTTTTCTCTTTCTCTTAGACCCAACACAAACCCTTAACCTGGCCTTAAGACTTTGACTTGGTTTTCATAAAGGAGGGTGCTCATAAACTCTTCTACTCATCATTCGGGGTGAACATCGGTTGGATAACCGACTTTTTTATTAGCCTATCCATAATCCGACCTAAAGGGTTCGGTTATTGTAAATCTCACAAACTATGCATGAACGGTTTGGTTCGGTTAAATAACCGAACCAAAGGTCAAAAGTTTGCCAAGAACAAAATTTCGAGTTTTCAACTTTAAAACGTGGTATAATTATACTTAAAACTTCCTACAAAAGATATTACCTCACCGACCATTTAGTCTACATGTACGTGATTAATACGACATAGTTTATCAACATTCTAGGAAGATAAAAAAACGATAAACATTTGATCTCCACCATCCATAATGTTCAATCATATATCCTTACGTATATAATGTATAAAAGATAATAATAAATGATTTGGTACGGTTTTTTCGATTATCCGTCAAATAAATCCATGAACCGAACCAAACCACTCAGCTTTAACATTTTCGTATCCAAATCAATCCAGATAACCATTGGATCGGTCCCCAAACCCCCCAAATTTGTTTGGATCGGATAGGTTTGGTCGGTTCAGATACTAAATGTACACCCTACTTGTCATTCTTCCATAGAATCTTGGGTTTGGTGTTTTGCTTCTCATTTAGAAACCAAGGGGTGCATGTTGGGTTTTGGTGTCACCTAGTGTTGTTAGCGGAATCTCAAACATCTAGTATGTGTAACACTAGTTTCAAGGATCACATACAAGAACTAAATATGAACTACAACGAGAAGAAGAATACTTTATTTGGTTGCCCTTGAACTTAGATTCCGACGCCTTTTTAGAAGATAAAGAGCTTCAAAGTGTAGCTCCTCTACTTGAGACACCGAGTAGGTTGACGAACTTCCTTCTTGATGGCAGCTAGGACCTTATTGAAGGTTGAGAAGAAGAACTCCTTTCTTCTGGACTAGATAGATAGAATGAAATTTTTTCCTCTAAAATCCCTCTCTTTGGATGTCTCCCTCTTGAGAAAATTCTACACCTTTTCTGTTCTCTAGTTACTCTTTACATAGAGAAAATCTAATTGGAATTATATTCCAACTAGGATTCAATATGGACCATAGAAAAGATAGAGTCAGAAACCTTTTCTGACTGGGAAACCTGGATGGAAGGGATTTCATCTAGGGTTTCCCTTCTCTTATGGCCGGAGAGATCAGCCCCATTAATGCGCATGGTCTGTCCGGCCCATGCTCCAGTCGGCCATAACATGGCCAGCCCCCTGTCTTGTCCTGGACATCCTTTTCGGGCGCGGTGTTTTCTATCCAATCCATCTATTTTCCAAGTTCCCTTTAGTCAATTCTTTCCGTTCCAGCCACCACTCTTTTTGTGTAATCCGTTGTAGGATCCGGTTTATGTTATCCGTGGATTACCTAAGCGATCCGACGATCGTAGTTGGTGTGACGCCCCGTGCCCCATAACTAGGCACGACCACGCCCCGGCAATTCACAGACGAGCCGAAAATCCGGCAGCACCTCCTCTGTAAATCGAACCGGTCGTACCTGTAACCTGTCATGCGAACCATACATTCGCATACACATACACAACGGAAGCTAAAAATAAGAAATAACTCAACTAAAAACTCTAGTTCCAAGCTGAACCACCAACACTAGGTTAACTCAACCTGCACACAACCTTACATCCCTGCACAGTCTATGTGATACATATATATTTACATTATAAGGTGTTCAGTGTATAAAAGGATAACTTCGAAGATAAATCAAAACCAAAGTAAAAGGAAATAACACCAAAGTGGCACCGCGCCACAACCCCTGCAATCCATCTGCTAACCCTACCGCTGCAGATGCTTCCAACTAGGAACCTGCATACTAACACACTGGTAGGGGGTCAGTAACTCACCGACACGAGTTAACTGGTAGAGGAGTCCCAAAACAAAACGACGATAAAACCATTTTCGCAATAAAACATGCACCCGTATAAATATATATCAATCCTACTCTAACGTACAAAAACACCCATGGTATGCTCCTCAATCAACAGAGAGTTACCCAGAGAACTCTATAGTACTTTAGCTAGTACCTTCCCATACCGGCACTAACCAAGGTACTCAAGTTCTCTCGAGAAAGTGGCTTACCCCTAGGTAGGTAAGCCCCTCACCCACTAGGCGACTCCACAGTCATTGAAAAGCTCACCTCGTGATAAATATATCCACCTAGCTTAAGTAGATACATTTTATCTTCACCGAAGTCGAATAGTCAGACCGTCCCTACAGTATTCGTGTTGGGACGAAAAGCATATTCTCATCGGTACCCTAGCATGCAACTATTTCTTTGGTTTTGGAAAAGTATTTATTGTGTCAACCACTGAAATCATAATCTTTTCTTGTGAAAACGTCCTTCACCCACAATCTCAGCAGATTCGGAACTCACCCGTTACACCCTCGACCGAGATAGGCTTTTTAAAACATTATTTATTTTAGGGTTATTTCCCTAATGGCCCCCTACTTTGTGACCAGCTTCCCGCCTGGCCCCCTACTTTACGAGAAATACCCATATGGCCCCCTAAAACCGTTAACTTTAACTTTCCGTCACTCTCTCTCC
>BEHA01050081.1:196138-231702 GCA_002897215.1 Eschscholzia californica subsp. californica
AGAGATAAAAAAAAAGCAATTATTTTTTTTTTTAGTTTGAAGGTCGCCGGCCGGAAATTTGGCCGGCCGGCGACCTCTGCCGGAGAAGGTGATGAGGTGGCCTAATAGATGAGGTGGCGTGACATGGCAGAGAGAGAAAAAGAGATGGAGGAGAGAGAGTGACGGAAAGTTAAAGTTAACGGTTTTAGGGGGCCATATGGGTATTTCTCGTAAAGTAGGGGGCCAGGCGGGAAGCTGGTCACAAAGTAGGGGGCCATTAGGGAAATAACCCTTTATTTTATCACACACAGAAGTGGCACAACCAAGAGTCATATCATAACGTGCAGAGGGATCCCAATCACCAAACCAGTCGAGCGGTCAGAGGTGTACAGCCCCTGAGCCCCGAGGGTAAGAACAAACAGGCTTACAGTCCAATCGAGCGGTCAAGGTTAGCAAATCCTTGAGCCCCGAGAGTCCAACCTAAATGAGAATCCTGGCCAGAAAGTGGAGCACTACAACTGCCAAGACCCTCATGACTCGTCTCAGTCCACTTCACCAATCACATACAGCATACGAAATCTTATGTTTTTGAAACAACGATTATCACCAACCATTTCAAAAACCATTTCTCTAGAAATCATTCGTAAGACATGCTTGCATATATAAAACCATCGCATCAAGAAAGTCACGTTCACGATATAAAGCTCATGGAAATCAGAGTCTAAATCGTTAACCCATCAATATCAATAATCTAAACTAACGAGACAACTTTCATTGAAATCAAGGGTTAAAATCATGCATATATGATCACCTACCATCTACACATAATGATGCATGTATAACTCCTACTTCTAGCATGAATCTAGACAATAGTATAAAAGAAAACAAGAGGTATCCCCTACCTAGCGATTCAGGACTCCGTCCTCATCCGCTTTGCTTCGAGCATCTCGCCCCCAACTCATTTCGGCTTTCCTTCCGACACCCTAGACAGAGATAAACCTTAGATTCTTCGAGAAGAATCTTAACATAACACAAATAACCCTGAAAGAACCATAAGAAAAAGAAATACAAATAAGACTTGACTCGCATTAACGTCGAAAGACCACGAGTGACTATTCTGTCTTAGATTGATTCCCATCACAATTCTAATCCACTTCGATTTTAGCATACATCGTTGGAAAGATAATTCTATTTCTAACATGTCGTTACTTAAGGTCTCGGCCAAATTCCAAGTGTATAACCTCGAAACGAACAAAATAGACTCAACAGTGCATCAGTCTTCCCCGAATGCTCGCTGTTCACTCTAACGGCCATAACTCCCTCATCCGAAAACTCGAAACGACTATTTCCATACCATTCTGGAATCGTCACAAGACGAGCTACAATATTGGAGAAGACTCAAGCAGCATTTCAAACATCTATGACTAGCTACAACAACAAAACAGTTAGCAGCTCTCGAGTTTGCTAAACTGCGTGCTTCTCGCCAAAACAGTCATAACTCTCTCGTCCGAACTCGGAACAACTTGTACCATACAATTCTGGAAATCTAAGATCCTAAGTAACGACTCTCGTGTTTGTGGAAAGTCCATTTGAGTACTCTAAAAGACCCAAATTGTAACATAACAGACTGTACTGTACAGTCTTTTGTTTCAGGTCAATCCAATAGAATTTGCAACTTCCCTCAACCTTACCTTCTAGCATGACCTTCTCTATACTTAGGAATTGAACACCATAATATGCACTCAGAAAAATCCCCAAATTTCCAGATCATAAAACCCTAGAATCTAAGAACAAGATAATTAACTCATCAAAACTATAATTCTTACCTTAATCGTAGATTTCCTTGCTTTGTTTCTTCCTATCTTCATCCATTCCTCCCATCTTCCTACAAATTCAACGATGAACCCCATTAAAACTCCAATTCAAGGACTATTGGATTCTAGAGAGAGAAACATGAATTCCTTACCAATTTCTCATAGAAGTATGCATAATCATTTCAAGCTTGGAATGACAAAACGAGTAAATCATGCTTGAAGTTATACCCAACTCCTCTCTTGATCAAAATTTTCTTTTCCAACAACTCCCAACCCTACTCTCGAACTCGGCTGAACGAAATGGAGAAAGCTCGATTCTGATTTCCCTTAACCAGCCATATTTCAACTTTAGTCCCCTAGATTGTCCTGATTGCGAAAAGCCCCCTGATTTGGACCTGATTACACTTTTAGTCCTTGTTTTGACTTAGTCTGGATTCAGAACGGCCCCTCATCTAACTTAAAATTTTGGGATGTTACAGTTGGCTTCTAGCTAAGCATTACGATCCCTAATTCAACCGAACTAGATGATCTTCCAAGTGAGGTCATCGTTATCCTATTCACCAAATTGAACACATTGCCATCTAGGACGATGGCCGCTCCTTCACAAGGACATTCCTTCAGACCGAAAAAACATATCCTCCAGACCGAAAAAACATATCCTTCAGTCTCCCACTTGTACTTAGAATAAGTGCAATGCTCGATTCCCATGTCTTTTCATATCTCATTTGATACGTCATACCTTTCAGACTTTCTTCATCTAGAGAACTAACTGTCAAAAAAAATGATTAACTTTTAATCCATTTGAGCACGACCATGCATTTCCAGTTGTTACTCTGCAAGTGGCCTTGAGATACTTTATCCTAATTTTATTTAGGAAGACATATTCCATTCTTATTTTCCCACTCAGCTTCATGTCTATCATGCCTCACCCGGTTTTCGTTTTGATAACCTCCTTTTACAGTGTTGCGTTTAACGAGACCAGAGTTCGACATTCCTTACATTGCACTCAATTTTACGGGTCTTTAGGACATCCTAATATGACCCTAATTCTTTAGATTTGTACATCTTCCATGTTCGCTCTAAGGTGACAGTTTATTTGTGGAACTAATCCATATTGCACTTTGCTTATTGTCATCTTGTTGAAGAACGCTTTCATCAGCTCTTAAGACAATTTTAGTTTCTTAAACCTGAAATTAGTACTTCCTAAGTTTTAATTTATTTTCTTTACTTAGTAGGGTTTGCAACTACTCCCAGCATGAAACTCCTTTCATTTGGTTGCCTTCCTTTATTAAGATTTATATCTTTATTTTTGGAATATTGCATTTTATGACTTACTTCAACCTTTTCTTTTATTTCTTTCGAAGATTTTCTTATAGGTGCTCTCAGCATCCTAGGACGCTTTCTGTTTAGCGTTTCAAAGTTTCTATTTTGAAAAACTTATGGGTGACGATATCTCATACTCCAAGTATTTCCAGATGTTAAGGTGAAATATCAATCAACTCTCTATGATTGATTTTATGCTTCAGACATAAATGTTTCTCTCATGTGTGCTTTTGCTCATCAGGGTCTTTTCAGATTATGAGTCTTGCTAAGCAGAGTACCAAGAGAGATGGGTAGAATCTCTCTCTAAGAGTATTTCTAGTTAGACCTCTTCAATATTCTCTTAAAAGATTCCCATCATCTTCTTTATCTATAACTATAGACTTCGATGCCCAAATTATTTTACCTTCGTGAAGTGTCCTCTTATTGAGTCAGCTCCTTAATTGTTTCAACATTTCAGATGCTGTTCTCAATTTTAGTATGTCTCACATATAAGACAGGAAACAAACCTTGATTACTCACACTTACTCTCTTGTTGAACAAGATTCTAACTCAATCTTTTAAGAAAATCAAACCCTTTGAATTTCTTTTGAATGTTGGATACTGACTCTTACTTGTAGCACAATCCCTCGACCTTCGTCTTTGGTTTCCATGCATTACCAGTTCCATGAGTCATTGTTCTCTACGTACTAGTTGATCTACTATGGTTACGATTAAGAATAAAGCCCTAATTCATAGTCTCTTAATATGAATCCGTTAATCTTGATCATAAATTTCGGAAAATCTCAATATTTCCATCCATGTCTAGATTTTCACTTTGAAAATCTAATTGTATCTTACAGGTATCACCCTGTTTTAGAAACTGGATCAAGTTCTAAACATGATTTCAAACATGGATTCTATTTCTGATCTTTTGGCTCTTAGCCAACTTCATAGTATGATTCGGCTATAACTTTTCTGTAGGTCTTCCAAAGACTCACTTGGGGGTTCTGAACAATTGTGTGCAACCTTCCTAACTCTTAAGAAGTTTCCTGGAAAGCGACCATGTACAAGTATTCGAAATATATCTCCCACTGGTCTTCTTGGGTACCACCTTTCAAGGAAGACGCTATCGAGAGCAACAATCTCATTGTGTTCTGATGATTTATGGATAACCCTGTTTGTTTCTTTCTAACTGGTCATCAAGAAACTATTGTCTAAAACGTTTATTAGATATTAATAAAAGACTATTTTATAACTCATTCTAAAACCCACACTCGTATTGTGCTCTTTTATTTTCTATAGTAGATTTAGGTTTAGTGGGTATGCCGTTATATTAGACACTTATATTTTGGAAGACAGTGTGTTGACTTATCTAATCGTTCTTTGTCTAACAAAGTACGATATCCCTTTTTTAGAGATGTTGTCTTTACAGCTCGTTAGATAGTCATCTTGACTTTGTTTTTTATTCCTATCAAACGCTCTATAGTCGAGTTGATTAAATACTTGATTAAGGTTTTGTTTCTAAAACTTTTCTTTTATCGAGTATCTTTTAGTTTATTCTAGTCTGGTTAATCAATATCTTATATCAAATATAAGATTTGATGATTAATTGTCCTAACTTTGTTAAAAGATAATCTTGTCAATTTTGTTAGTTAACACATGATTCATAGGTGTTGAGTAATTCGAGATCACACAACTTCTAGTGTTTATCCCTTCGGATTTCTTGCTTATCTAACTCATATGACTACATTCGAATAACTAAATTAAATCATTCGGTATTAATGTTGTAAGTTAATTAAGAATTTTTAAGAACATCATAAAATAATGAACTGAAATACTTTATTTTCTCCATAATTTAAGGATTACTGAGACGATTTCTTAAAATAAAACTGAAATCAAATTAAAGTAATGCTTATAGAAGACTATGATCCTTCTCGAGCCATCTCAGTAACCCTTACCTCGTTTGTTTTTGACAGGTTCTTTTCTTCTTCAACTAAATACTTAGCTCCCTTTAGCTCCTGTCATTCGAGATGTTAAAAGCATGAGGTATCATATACCCTTAAGTGAAATGTATTTATTTGTATTACATCTTAAAATTTATATCTGAACCGAAACTCACAGTTCCATTCTTCTTGTCTTCTAAAAGTTTCAGACAGTTTCTCTTCCAATGGCCTACGCCATCACAGTAGGAACACTTGGAATCAGAAAAAACACCTTTGGCTTTGGCAACTTGTTTCCCTTTTCCTTTCCTTATTTTCTTCTTCTTGTTCTTCTAGTTCCCGTTCCTTTTGAATTCATTGTCTTTTTGAACCATGAGAACATCTTTCTTAGGTTCAACTATTGTGATATTCTTTTCGGCTGTTTGGAGCATTGCGTGTAGTTCCTCCAAGGATTTATCCACCCATTCTTATTATAGTGCAATTTAAACTAAATGAACCCATTACGAAGTGAATGCACGATAATATCAGTGGCAAAATTTTGGCCATGATCGACTCCAAGTCGTGCTAGTTTCTCAAAATAAGACTGATCATTTTGAAAACATGTGGCCCTATAGGCTTTCCCTTTTCAAGGCGACAATCCAATATTGCCCTTGATGTATCGTACCTCTCCATCTCGACTTCTTTTTGAACAAGTTCCTAAGTTGTCTATCATGGTGTAAGCATCCATTTCGATGAACTTATCTCGAAGGTTAGGCTCCATGGTTGCCAACACTAGGCACGTTACTGGTTCGGATTTTCTCCGAAGGGACTTCTCTTGCTCCTTTTCCTCGACAGTCGATTCCTCAGTTATTATCGGAATAGGAGTGTCTAAGATAGCTGCGTTGTTTTCGGATCTGAGAACGAGTCCCAAATTCCTTTCCCAAACAATAAACTTATCTCCATTCAACTTCTCTTTCTCGAGAAGCCAACGGATGTTGAAGGACTCTTTGGTTGTCAAAAATAAACTACATGAAAAAAATGCAAAGTGGTTTAAAACTTGTTATATATCTTAGCAAAATTGTATGTTTGCCACATTATTCAAGAAATATGTCCCTCTTTGAACAATATGATTTCAAGATCCCATTTCTTTGAAGTTAAGCGTACTAGGGCCACTGCCCTTAACCTCGTCGTCCTGGGTGAGTAAACTCTTTACAGATCATACTCTTACGACTCTTGGTTGATGAGTTACACTTTAGTGTGTCAAACTCATCCTTTGCCTTGAAATCTAAAACCATTTTGCTGACTCGTTGAGAATACCCATTTCGACGTGTACACCTCTGCCATAGGTCTACCCGTATTGTCCCGAGGTAAAGATGGCACCCTGCGGAGGTAGACCCACAATCGATGAACAAGGGCGCAACAGGTGTAGTCTTAATCTGGGTAGGCTTTACTCAAAATTATTTTTAGGGACTTTTACATTTTTATCATGCATGCATTAGTGTGAACTCTGACATAACCATAAACGACATAAAACCTAAGTAAATAAGTAAATGCGCGCGAGAAAATAACTCAAACAAATAAGATCCTAGTATGTTCCTTAACCTAAAAGATCTAATCTTCTTACGTAACTTCTTGTTTCGCCTTTGGTTCATCTGGATCTCCATCCTTGAACCTCTATTGAGTTCTCCCACATGAACCACGATCTAATCCTTTGGTTATTCAATGGATTATATAGACCATAAACTCTAATTACAAGACTCAACGACACGCAGATCATATAAAACTTGAAATTAAAATTAATTATTACATCGGGCACACATTGGTGCTTTTAAACAAGAATAAAAACTTCTATGGCTGTACTAGTATCCGCATTAATAAGCATACATAAACAATAATATGACATTCATATGTATTGTAGACTCGTCTCTAAGGTTGGAATCTAGGTTCGCTATGGTCCGTATAGCTATTCGAGAGAAAATATTGACATTTATATGCCAAACGGGCCTTATTCTATCTTCGTAAAATTTGGACTAATGGCACGTTTCGATTTTATCCTTAATGATTTATAAACTCAATTTTAGGAAAAACTCCGTTTGGGCCCTACACCACTCGGAACAATTTCGGAAAAATTATGTATGTGCAACTATGAGAAAGATTTAGAAAAAATCGAAAAACTTCCACTCGAGTCGACACCCGAAAATCTCAGTCCGTAATCCGAGTCCAAACTCAGAATGGATCGAGACAAGGTCAGGTCAAGACTTGAGACACTCTCGACCTAAACCCAGAACTTAGTCTCGGGTCGGGCCAAGACATGCTTTGGCATAGGCTGAGCATGCCTTGGCCTAGGGCCATCATGTTCTGGCCCCTTCGGATTGGGACGCATCCTAGGATGTCTCGGGCTGGACGATCGAGACACTTATGGCAAGCCCAAACGCGTCTTAGACGCGTCTGGTATATGGTCGAGTCCTAGGCCATCTGGGACTAGGACTCTGAGATGCTTAGGGAACGTCCTAGACAAGTCTTGCGCAAGGCCGGTGCCCAGGGCATGTCCAGACGCGTCTGGTGTCTTGGTCGCACCTATGTCATCTCGGACTCCAAGTCCGAGACGCCCGAGGCCTTCCCAGACCCGTCTGGTTGGGAAAGCATCCTTCGCGTCCTAGGAAGCGGTCTGGAGTCCCAGACGAGCACGTATCAGACTCCCAGTCCGAGACCCATCTGTCTAGCCCAGATGCGTCCTAGGACGTGTCCTAGCCGGACAGGATGCTTCCTGACTAAATTTTGTTTTTCTTTCTCTTCCGCCTACTTTGCTTTGATGATTCTCAAGCAAAAAAGTCAGATTTGAAAAAAAATTCAAAACCTTGTTAAAGCATTAAATTTTCTTTCGAAAACTATTTTCAAAACCGAAACTTTTAAAGCTTTAGGCTTAATGAAAATCTTTCAAATCCTATTTAATTAAGCCTAAATCTCATTCAAACTAAAAAAATTTATGTTCGAATATCTAAACGAACTTATCTATCTAAGTAAACAAGTCTGAATCTAATTCGTCTAGCCAAAGTTAATTTGTGTAAGAGGTTCTGGCCACTATTGGGTTTTAGTGTCACCTAGTGTTGTTAGCGGAATCTCAGAGATCTAATATGTCTAACACTAGATTACAGGATCACATACAGGAACTAAAGATGAACTAGAATGGAAAGAAGAATACCTTATTCGCTTTCCCTCGAACTTAGCTTCTGACGCCTTTTTGGAAGATAAAGAGCTTCAAAGTGTAACTCCTCTACTTGAGACACCGAGTAGGTTGACTGGAACTCCCTTCTTTCAATCAGCTAGTACCTTAGAGAATGTTAAGAAGAAGAACTCCTTTCTTCTTGACTAGACAAATAGAATAGGATTTTTTCTCTAAAATCCGTCTCTCTCTGGATGTCTAAGAGATTGATTTTCTCTTCAGAAAATTCCACACCTTTTTTGTTCTCTAATTAGTCCATATATAGAAACCCTAGAGTCAGAATCATATTCAAACTAGGATTCAGTATGAACCATAGAAAAGACAAAGTCAAACTAGAATTCAGTATGAACCAGAGAAAAGACAAAGTCAAACTACAATTCAGTATGAACCATAGAAAAGATAAAGTCAAACTAGGATTCAGCATGACTTGTTTCCGTTTAAAATTTTGCACCCGGGAAAATTAGTTAAAATTCACATCTTTCCTTTAAAAACTTTTCCCTTGTAATATATTTTTATTTCCCCAAAACGCAGATTTTTTTTCCGCTTTAAACCATTCACCTCATTAGACATAACAAATTTATTCAAACCTTTTTTTGTATTTGTTAATGTTAGAATATTTAACCTTATACATGCATATAGCCAAATACAAAACCACCATATAATATGCCATGTATAATATATAAATTAATATATAAATTAGACATGCTCTCCACAAGATTCAAAAAGATTAAACTTAATCACGGAAGCGTACCTTGATCCATAGCTTGTATTTGGTGTGATGGGTTGATCTTCCATTTGGTTCTTCTTCCTTTAGAATCTCTCTTGTGATGAAGGGATTTCACACTTTAACCAAAATTGTAGAGATTAGGGAAGCAGCCCAAATGGGAACCATAACCCCTATTTATAGACTTTTATTTCTAATTTGGCCCCTCATCAAATTAGAAATCACTTAATGGTCTCTACACGTTTATTCCATGACACTTTGATACCTACTGGTCAAGTCAATCCATATTAGACCACTTTACGACTTGACAATTTACTGAGCTAGCCATACACATGTCTATACATATGTGAGCCCACATATATTGGAATTTCTTCCAACAATCTCCCACTTGGGCCACATATGCTATCTAGAAATGTGTACATCCTTATGAGCTCAAAATGTGCTATCAAATATTAGGTATCCCAAACAATCTGGTCCATCAGTTGTGCTAGTACGGGAGGAAAGGGACTTTCGTAACATTCAATCGTCACTAAATCCATCAGTAGTCACACATACCAACATAACCAAATGACATAGATCAATCATGGACGCGTAGCATGAAAATTACATGCAATGCGATCTTACCATGTCTATTTCCAACTGGTCCTACCGAAACTTTATTGAGATCGACCTTAACATAATATCACAGAGTGTAACATAGCTGAATACCTTATTTCTGCAGAAAATATCCAAAACATAGAGCAATGTCTAAATAACACCAAACCATATGTGTACAAACTCCCACTAATCCTTATTACCATATAGTGATATAACACCAATGAGAACAATGTCCTCATTAAACACCTTCGGTGTTAATCCCTCAGTTAGCGGATCCGCAATAATGGAGTTTGTCTTAATATGCTCTATAAGAAACCCACTATATGTTCTTTTATTCACAACCGAGAACTTTATACTTTAGTTCTCATTGTTGTTAATATGAAACAGATGCAAAATAATTGTCACAATATGACTTTAATGGTATTTTAATACCCCTTAGAATGACATTTTTAGTGACAAAATACTGCAATCCTAATCCAAAATTGGATGTCTTAAAACTGCTACAAGTTCTATTACATGATCCAAAAGAAGCTATGAGTGTTTAATTAACACTCTTCCTAACATAGCTCTTTCAGTAAATAAACGAATGTAGCCTTATACTTGTATGGGTAAATATCCGCCCCACGAGGTGCCTGTAGAATAAAGGAACAACCGCTTCGTAAGGGTAAAACCCGCGAGGCTAAATAAGAAGGCCCGATAATGGCCCAAGTCGCTACTCCGGTCACCGAATCCGTACCCGCTTGGCACTAAGCGTATCTGACACGTGTCACGCGATAGCCACCTGCCGGTACTAGGCAATCTTAGGGCCAGAGGATTATTGCGCAATTCATAACCCGCTAGTGGTAAGTATTCCGTATCTGTCACTTAAAGACGGGCGTTACCGGCCAGTAGCTTACCGCACATGCGGTAACATCCTGTCCGTCCCTCGAGAAATTCGAATACTCATCGGATGGTCAGATCCTGTAGCCCTTAACGTATCTCTCAGAAGTAATGACACGGAATAAGTACGTCGGTTACAAGCTGGTCGTCATCAAGGCAATTCCTCTCCACCACTATAAATACGAGAAGCAACACTCAGACAAGGCATCCAATATGGAAGAGCAATACTCTAGTAGCCTACTTTATCTTCTCTACTCACATACTCTCCGATAAGACTCTCAAAGAGCTTCCCATTCTCCCAAAACTCTCTGACTAATTGTCTTAGAATTTGGGATATAAGAGCTTGGTAGTTTCAAATCAAACGGTAACTAGCTAGCCATATCGACACCATACCACCACCACCTTAGTGCATAAGAGAGCTCTCTAGTCAAATATATCTTCCCTTCAACGGTAACGAGCTGACCGTATCAACGTCATCCATCTAACGATCCTCACCATCCGATCCACTTACGACCAGCACCTTATTGCTGATCCCTTTACGATCAGCACCTTATTGCAAGTCCCACTTACGACCAGCAAGTTAACGACAATACATCATTACCATCACCCTTTTCATTGCAGTAAGTATATCACTACCGTGGGGATCTGTTCCGACAACTCCACGAGCCGCGACACCTAAGCACTCCAACGACGGTTTCCTCCCTATCGCCCACTTTCACTTTATTTATATTTGATCGAGTATCTGACTTGACCGTCGGAGCCCCCTTAGGCCGGCACCATCCTGGTGTCCCAGAGGCTTCACGATCTATTTTATCTTTTTGTGTGCAGGTTCTTTTCAACACGTAGCTGGTCCCCGAAGCATCCGACCGACCCGAGAAGACTTTTGACCGTCGACCCGTTGACTGTCAGACTTTCCGACCCGTAGACATTTTACCGTCTACAATTTGGCGCTAGAAGGAGGGAGCGAGCCACTAACTACCAAAAACACAAGCACCATGGAAGGAGAGATGTCCAACGCTTCTATGGATTTCTCATCACAACTTGCTGCACTCACTGCCCAGATGCAAGAAAACGCCGAAAGATTGAAAGATTTGGAGGAGGAGAACACTACTGTCCGAGAAAAAGAACATGCTACTGCAAGAAAGAATTACCGAGTTGGTGGTTCCAAGAAGGCAAAGTTTGGGGGACAATCGACCACCTCCCAGCATTTCTGAAGCAGGAGGACCATCTAATCGCCCAACACCCCCTCGCAGCACTATTGCAGGCTTCACCACCAGCCAAGTAGGGACAGGATCCGCAAGTGCTCCATACATAGCTCCAATACAGACCTTTCAACAATCTCTCACTCAACAGCAGACCATGGCTGCTCCTCTTTACTCATCTTCTACTATTGCTATGCCTACCATCTTCCCTATGCCTACTCAGCCCACCATGGCTTCTAATCTCTTATTGTTTTCACATACAAGTACCCCTTTAGAGCAAGCTTTAGCAAAGAGGCTAGCTGAAATGGAGGCCCTGATCACCAAAATTCCAGGAGTCCCGACCCCCTTCTAGAAGAGTCTTCCTCAAAGCTATGCCGATTCTCCGTTCGTCGATGCAAATGCTCTGGTGGAGATGCCCAGAAAGTTCACTTTTCCCAACATGAAGATGTATGACGGCACCTCTGATCTGGACGATCACATAGCCTCTTTCAAACAGAGGATGTTTACTGCTGCGATTCCAAGGGACTTGCGGGAAGCGTGTATGTGCAAGAGTTTTGGGTCTAGTCTGATTGGCCCAGCTCTACAATGGTACACCAACCTCCCCCATAACTCGATTGCTTCATTTGCCCAGCTCACAGACACCTTTGTCGAGCAATTTGCAAGCAGTAAGAAGCTGGAGAAACTCTCTGGTGACCTCTACCGAATCCAACAACGAAGAGGTGAACCACTCAGAGAGTATGTGGGAAGATTTAATCGGGAGAAGGTGTCAATTCCTTACTGCAACCAAGAAACAGCAGTAGACGCATTCAGGAAAGGTTTAATGCCAGATGGGGAGTTGTACAAAGAACTCACCAAGTTCAATTGCACTACAATGGAGGATGTTCTTTCCAGAGCCAGGTCGAAATTAGGTGGGAAGAAGACGAAGCCCACAGGAACAGATACTACTCACAGGAAGATAGGTCAAGAGAATGTCACTCAAGAAGATACGAACGACGGTCAGAAGCCAGAAGCAATGATCCGTACCCAACCAGACGACCAGTTCCAAGAGAAAACAGAAGGCCATTCAACCCTCTACCTAATCGTCAGAACGAGAAGCCACAAGGACCATCCGTACCAAGATCCCAGAATACAGCCTTAATATTGAACCAAACGAGGTGATTGCAGTAATGAAAGGGATGGGTAACACGGTAAGGTGGCCAGGGAAGAGAAAGACGCCAAGTGACAAAAGAGACACTACCAAGTGGTGTGAATTCCACTCGGACCATGGGCACACTACTGCAGATTGCATTGCCCTCAGGCTTGAAGTTGCTGAGCTCCTAAAGAGGGGTCACCTCACCGACTTACTGACAGATAAAGGCAAGAAAACTATGTCCCAAGGAGATGCCCGACCCAAAGAGCCAGAGGAGCCGATTCCAACATTGACTTGCAGCATGATCACAGGAGGCTCGGAAGTGAGTGGAGTAAGCCACTCAGCAGCCAAAAGAAGTGCACGAATCACAGCCAATCCAACTGCCCACTCGACAGAGGCGTCGACCCTAACTTTCACCAACCAAACCATCAGCTTTGTTGACAACAAAGTCTCAGGGCTCGTCAACCCTCATCATGACGCTCTTGTCCTCTCTCTCAGTGTTGCGAATGCGTTAGTTAAACGCATACTAATTGATAACGGATCCTCCACTAATGTATTGTTTCTTCATGCCTTGCTAGGAATGGGACTAGAAGAATCAAGCATCTGCCGACGTTCTACTGTCCTTATAGGAATTAGTGGAGAACAGAAGTATACCTTGGGAGAAATCGTGTTACCGGTATATGCAAGAGGAATTAACCTTAGCACCACTTTTGTGGTATTAGACTGCCCATCTGCTTATAACATGATCCTTTGAAGACCTTGGATCCATGAGATGAGGGCAGTACCATCAACATACCACCAAGCACTTAGATTCCCAACAGCTTGGGGAGTACGGGAAGTCAAAGGGGACCAAGGAGCTTCAGGATGAAGGCTCCCAAGAAGTCCTTGTAGCAATTACAGAATGAAGTACCCCTCGACTCAAACATCAACCAACCAAGCATGGAGGAGTTAGACGAAGTCCAAATAGACCCTCACATTCCAGAGCACAAAGTCCAAATTGGAGCACAACTACATCCTACTCTCAGAGAAAAGCTCATTGAATTTCTAACCATTTATTCTGATTGTTTTGCTTGATCTCATGCAGATATGACAGGGATAGACCCCTCTATAATAGTTCATGAATTACAGGTGGACCCTTCCCATACCCCGCTCAGACAGAAAAGAAGGAAATTCGCACCAGAACGCAACAAGGTGATCAACGAGGAGATCCAGAATTTACTTGACATCGGATCTGTAAGAGAAGTGCACTACCCAGATTGGCTCTCTAATGTGGTGGTCGTTAAAAAGAAGAATGGTAAGTGGAGGGTATGTATTGACTTTACAGACTTGAATAAAGCTTGCCCGAAAGATTCCTTCCCGTTACCCCACATCGACATGCTGGTAGACGCCACAGCCGGGCACGAACTCTTGAGCTTCATGGATGCATTCTCAGGTTACAACCAGATCCTTATGCACCCGAACGATTAGGAGAAAACAGCCATCGTCACGGAGAGAGGTATATTCTGTTACAAAGTCATGCCTTTTGGACTAAAAAATGCAGGTGCCACCTACCAGAGGCTGGTAAACAAAATGCTCGCCAACATGCTAGGCGACACTATGGAGGTTTACATCGATGATATGTTGGTCAAGTCCTTAGTAGCAGAACAACACTTGGAAAACCTTAAACAAGCATTCGAGGTACTCAGGAGGTATAATATGAAACTAACCCTGCTAAGTGCTCTTTTGGTGTGTCCTCTGGAAAAATTTTAGGTTAGATGGTGACTCAAAGGGGGATCGAAGCTAACCCAGATCAGATCAATTCGGTGATGGGTATTCCTTCCCCAAAATCCATCAAGGACGTCCAGAAGCTTGCAGGTAGAGTGGCGGCACTTAGCCGATTCATTTCTAAGTCTTCCGAGAGATGCTACCTGTTCTTCACCACGCTGCGAAAGAAGAAAAATTTCGAGTGGTCACCCGCATGTGAAGAAGCTCTACAACAGCTGAAGAGATACCTCACATCCCCACCACTGCTCTCCAAACCAAAAGACGGAGAAAAGTTGTTCATGTACCTTGCTGTTGCAGAGATAGCGGTAAGTGCAGTACTTGTTCGTGAAGAAGACAGTAAGCAGCTGTCCGCTTACTACACAAGCAAGTCATTGCTAGATGCTGAAACTCGATACAGTCAGCTAGAGAAGCTTGCTCTTGCCCTTGTTACTGCAGCCAGGAAGCTAAGACCTTACTTTCAATGCCACCCAATTGTAGTGGTTACAACTTTCCCAATGAAGAATATTCTTCACAAACCAGAGCTGTCTGGGAGATTGACCAAATGGGCAGTGGAGTTAAGCGAACATGACATCAGCTACAAGCCAAAGACATCGATCAAATCTCAGGTACTAGCTGATTTTATTGCTGACTTTACACCTAACACCTTAGTGCAGGCACAAGGAGAATTGCTCCATCTCCAGGAACATAGCCAACTCAAATGGACCTTATCAATAGATGGTTCCAGCAACATGAACGGAGTAGGACTTGTTGTTGTTCTCACTTCCCCGGAAGGTGACCTAATCCAACAAGCAATAAGATGTGGGTTCAAAGCCACCAACAATGAAACAGAATACGAGGCCTTAATCGCAGGAATGAACCTGGCAAAGGAGATGGGAATCCAGAAACTTGCAATCAAATCAGACTCCCAACTCGTAGTTAACCAGCTACAAGGAACCTACTAGGCCAAAGACATAAAGATGGCAGCTTATGTGTCACATGTAAAAGAACTACAAGGTCAGTTCACCGAGGTTAGTTTTGAACAGGTACCCAGGCTTGAGAATGGGCACGCCGATGCCTTAGCCAATTTAGGGTCATCAATTCCAACCAAGGATGCACAAACGATCCCTCTCACGCTACTTTAGTAGCCGGAAGGATGGAAAACAAAACCTTCAGAAGTAGTAGTAACAGATGCAGGAGAGACCTGGATGACACCAATAATCAGGTACCTAACTAACGACGAGTTTCCACAGGATCGAAATGAAGCTAGAAGACTTAAAACCAAAGCTGCAAGGTTCTGCGTCATGGACGGCCAGCTCCTTAAGAGATCATACTCTGGGCCCTACTTGAAATGCATCACCCAAGAGGAAGCCAAGTATGTCCTCAAGGACTTGCACGAGGGGGAATGCGGTAACCACTCTGGTGGTCGCAGCCTAGCCAACAGAGCACTGACTGCAGGTTACTACTGGCCAACTATGAGGGCAGACTCTATTGACTATGCTAGACGTTGCGACAGCTGCCAGAGGTTTGCCCAAACTTCCCACCTCCCTCTAGAGAAGTTGAGTTCAATTCTATCTTCATGGCCTTTCATGAAGTGGGGGATGGATATAGTAGGCAAACTCCCAATGGCCCCAGGGCAAAGAGTTTACATGCTTGCCGTAACAGATTACTTCACCAAGTGGGTGGAAGCCGAAGCCTATCGTCAGATCAGAGATCGCGAGGTAAAGAGTTTTGTTTGGAAACATATCATTTGCAGGTTTGGGGTTCCAAATGAGATCGTCATGGACAATGGTTCGCAATTTATTAGCTTTGATTTCCAAGACTTTTGCAAGGAGTGGGGAATCAAACTAAACTTTTTGACTCCCAGATATCCTCAATCTAATGGGCAAGCAGAATCATCAAACAAGACGATAATGAACTCACTGAAAAAATGACTCAATAAGGCTAAAGGAGCATGGGCAGATGAACTACCAGGAGTGTTGTGGTCGTACAGAACCACCTCAAAGACCCCAACTGGGGAAACCCCATTTTCCCTTGTATACGGTTGTGAGGCTGTAATACCAACAGAAACAGGAGTCCCCTCTGTCCGATACCAGTGGACCACAGAAGAGAGCAACTAGGAACTACTTAACCACAATCTGGACACGGTAGATGAGATAAGGGACATGGCAGCAATCAAGAATGCCGCGTATCAACAGAAGGCAGCCAACATTATAACAAGAACGTCAGGGTTCGTACATTCAAGGTCGGCGATTGGGTTCTGAGGAAAGTATTTCAAAATACTAAGGAAACAGGAGCTGGCAAAATAGCCCCTACTTGGGAGGGTCCATACCTCATTACCAAGGTAGTGGGACAAGGAGCTTACAAACTTCAATCAAAAGATGGCCTCAACATAGGCAATAGCTGGAATGCCATCCACTTACGAAGTTACTACTTCTAACCTTGAAACTTCTCCTATTTTGCCTTTTTTCCAAAAGATCACCTACTAACTTGGGCGTCGGAGGGTTGTTGGCTACGCCAACAACCACCCCTCACTATAGACGTGTGATGACAGGAACTGTCTCTAAGACACAAAAACAATAAGAGGCTGGACGTAAGAGTCGAAGTCCAAACCACCAGAAGAGTTCCGCACTTCGATTGGAGGGCATGAGGATACTATAAGAAGACTATGAAGAAACACAAGAACAATACGGGTTAAGCAACCCTCACCTGTCCAACAGGCAACTAAAATCACCAAGCACCTAAGTTGAATGACGAACACTTCTTCATTTGACAACAACGAGTTCAACGTACTGTTCATCAAAATTAATTTAGAAGGAACAAAGTCCCGCACTTATTCCTCAAGTTCAATGTAATGTTCTTTAAATCCAAGATATCACTTCCAATGTAAACAAAAATCTTGAAATAAAATCTCAAGTATTTATCCAGTACTTACTTGTGTACAAACTTTATCTCTAAATCAATATCGATGTCATTTCACTACAAGGGCATCTAATTGCTTGTCTGGAGAGGAACAGTAAGTCGCTAGACGATCCCAAAACACGATAAAGTGTTGGTCGTATCACTTTTATAAGTGAAGATTGATAACCCATCCAAGATGGGACAACAAGCAGCTGGCCGTCACCTGAACACAATAAGGTGTTGGCCGTATCCCTTATATAAGTTGGGATTTGCAATCCATTCAAGTTGGGACAACAAGCTGCTAGTCGTCACCTGAACACAGTAAGGTGCTGCCCGTATCACTTATACGAGTCAGGATTGGCAATCCATCCAAGATGAGACCGTAAGTTGTTGGCTGACGCCTAAACGCAATAAGGCGCTAGTCGTCTTCCCTACATAAGTTGGTATCACAACCACTCAACTAAGAAGAAAAACAACAGGTACATAACCATAGCAATATATCCTTAAAGGAAGAGTCTCAAAGAAATCCAGTGGGTTCACTTGAACCGTTAAAATACAAATCCAGAAGTCTAGCTGAACCAGAAGTCAAAAACGACAAATATCCGACGCGTGTCGTCTAAACAAAAGGGTTGAACGCCTGACGACACACGACGACGACTACATATAGTTCGTCAATATAGAAAGGAAATCAACAACACACATAGTATTTCTAACAAATCAAGTGAAAGAAACACTAACGAGGGAAACCACCATCAGCCGCATCGTCGCCCCTCAACACCTCGTCCACATATATCGTCATCTCTCCTGCCCGCCGCTCTGACAGGAGCTCCTCGTGACGAACCCGCCAGGCCTCTATGTTATCATCCATATCCCATCCGTCGGGCTCATTCTTGCGGTACTCGACGAACAAGTCTGCTCGGGTCCGTAACGCCTCGTCAGCCGCAATCTGATCCCTCTCACGGGGAAAATCATCAACTAGTTGTTGGTTGTATGCCGCTTCTCGTTCCATCACGGTGTACCGCCCCCGAAGATCCTCCAGCTCTCTCTCCTGGACACGCAGCCTGTCACCCTGCTCCTGAAAAGAAACCGACTGGCTGTCGTAACGAGTCTGCAACTGGGAGAATGATCCCGTCAACTCCGCCACTCGGTTCACACTCTCGCTCAACTGACGACGGGAGGAAATCGATGCCATGAGAGCCTACCAAAACCCAAAACAAAGATGAGCATGTAAATATAACAAGAAATAACTGCAACTTGAATAAGAGGCAAATACCTGGTATTGGTGCGAAACACCAAAGTCCGCACCCCCGCAGGGACCGTAAGCAAGGAACTTCTGGTGATCCTCAGAAGAGAGCAGCTGGTCCCCTCGGTAAACCGGCGAGAATGATGCCTCCACATGGAAACCTCACCAGAAGACCCAGATAGGGGTATCGTCGTGTAAACCGGCTCCGAAGCTAGGGCCTCCTCGGTAATAGGAGCAGACGAAGAAGAATGCGAAAGAGAACTCGAACCGGTACCTGCCTTGGACCTCTTCCTTTGGCCACCCTTCCGGATGTCCCGCGTAAGGAGCAGAGATGTAACCAGATCCCAACATTTGCGACGATGCGAATGACTCTGTACTTGCCAAAGGAATTGGAAAGAGTACCGGAGCACCAAATGACTCTTGGTAGGCTAGAAGCGCACCTCGAATCTCTATAGCCGTCGCAGGAGCAGAAAGACGATTTGTTAGGGTCGCACCAGGAACAAAGTCCCACGAAGGGGTACCTGAAATAAGGGAGTGACTCAGAAGGAAGGCAGAACTCCTCACTGGATCACGACGCTCAAACAACTTGGAGATCCTCTCCTTCCAATGCTCTAGCCGCTCAACGTTCTTGTTGTTGAACGAACAGTCTGTCAAAGGGACAATACACACTTAAGCCACAATAATGTAAACTCATGAGGTACTCCACGATAAACAATAACATACTTACGAGCATCTTGCCAACGGGAAGGAATCTGTCCTACCCCGCGGTCACCATATACAAGGTCACCGCGAGCAAGGAAATAACAAGTTTGTCACTTTCGGTCGCTGGCCGACATTCCAGTGATTAAATGAGCACCAGGGTTCCCCAATTTGAAACCATAACGACCATTGTCCCTGGAATGGCTCGTCAAGTGATAGAAGCGAATTACATCGCTAGCTGAAAGCTCTACCTGCTGCAGGTAGGCCAACACTTCCAAGCACAAGAGAAGTCTCCATGCGCTAGGCATGAGTTGTGAAGGAGCTATTTCGTAGTAACTCAAAACCCCATGCACCAGACGAGGGACGGGAAATCTAAATCCCATTAAGAAGGAAATTATGTAGAATGCGGTCCCACCGCCATGGTCCTCGTCGACAACTTCGTTGGGCTGCGGAAGCCTAAGCTCTATGGAGTCGGGGATATTGAACATAAATCGTATATCCTGTAGTCCGCCATCCGTAATGGTTGAAGCCGGATTTAGAGATAGACGTTTTAAGGCCTCTCGTTCGAGCACCTTCTGTTGCCGGAATTCAGAAGGTTCTGGCACGCGAAACGGTCTAGACGAACTACCGTGTCCATGATGACTCATCTCTGATGGCAAAAGTCTGTAGGACAAAGGGATAAGGCTTCAAACCCAACAACTGGCTTGAAGGGTGCATTTAAACGAAACATAAAGCTCACAAGCCTAATAATTCACTTAAGGTATCGATCCTAGCAGCAATTCGCTCAAGGTATCAACCCTACCAGTAGTTCACTCAAGGTATCGATCCTAACAGTAGTTCACTCAAGCTATCGGTCCTAGTAGTAACTCACTCGAGGTACCGATCCTAGCAGTAACTCACTCAAAGTATCGAGCATAGCAACAACTCGATCAAGGTATCTAACCTAGCAATAACTAACTCAAGGTATGAATCTCAAAAACACATGCCAACAAATAAGGAAAGTAACTTAGAAGATCAAACTCTATGAACATTCAAGAACGAATCAAGAACAATTGAAGAACACTAAAATTTCAAGCAAAGAACTCAACAAAATCAAGTAGGAAAGAGAAAAATACTTTATCAAGGTGAAGAATCCCCAAAATCTCTCTCCAAACTCCAAATGGCAAGTAAAACAATAGTCTTTCATCCCTTTTTATAGGGTCCAACCCAAGGGGTACCCTCACCTCCTTCCCGCAAGGAGGTCGTTCGCGCAAATACATTTAAACACCGGATACGCGAACAACCTAGGAGTCCAAAGCACCCTTAAGATATCGTAGACATACGCGGAAACAGAATGTGCGACTCCCGGATGAAAAGAAACGAAAGGGCCGACCCGAGCGAAAGGGTGTTGTATGGTATCCGGGTATCCACCCGGTAGCGCGCTGGTCGTCCCCAGAACGACCAGCGCGCGCCACGTGGCGCGTTCCGGGCCCTTGGCGCAGGAACGCGCTGGAACGACTAGCGCGCGCCACGTGGTGCGTTCCTGGCCAGGGGCGCAGGAACGCGCTGGTCGTTCCCGGAACGACCAGCGCGCGCCACGTGACGCGTTCCTGTGCCAAGAACGCGCTGGTCGTTCTCCGGACGACCAACGTCCGCCACGTGGCGTGCTACTGCGCGCCCTCGCAGTAACGCGCTGGTCGTCTCCGGACGACCAGCGTCCCCCACGTGGTGCACATCTCCGGACGTCCGGCGCCCCACTACGGTCGCCCGAACGGCCACTTGCTATCCCGTCACGTCCTTCTCCGCAACCACTTTCTTTCCGACGAATTCTTTCGTAATTCCTTGTCTGACCATGTCTCTGAAACCTATCAGCACCTTAGAAATTCGAGCAAGGCACTCAACTTCAAAACAGCCATCGCTACGATGCAAAGTGGCACTCCGGCTAAGAAAATATGATCGAGATGCGCACTCTTCCGCTGACACGGTCATACCTCACTACTCTCTAACTTTGCATACAGACTTAGAGAGTAAGGGTAAATTGTATGGGCAAATATCCTCCCCCACGAGGTGCCTGTAGAATAAAGGAACAACCGCTTCGTAAGGGTAAAACCCGCGAGGCTAAATAAGAAGGCCCGATAATGGCCCAAGTCGCTACTCCGGTCACCGAATCCATACCCGCTTGGCACTAAGCGTATCTGACACGTGTCACGCGATAGCCACCTGTCGGTACTAGGCAATCTTACGTCCAGAGGATTATTGCGCAATCCATAGCCGCACTAGTGGTAAGTATTCCGTATCTGCCACTTAAAGACGGGCGTTACCGACAGTAGCTTACCGCACACGCGGTAACATCCTGGCCGTCCCTCGAGAAATTCGAATACTCATCGGATGGTCAGATCCTCTAGCCCTTAACGTATCTCTCAGAAGTAATGACACGGAATAAGTACGTCGGTTACAAGCTGGTCGTCATCAAGGCAATCCCTCTCCACCACTATAAATACGAGAAGCAACACTCAGACAAGGCATCCAATATGGAAGAGCAATACTCTAGTAGCCTACTCCATCTTCTCTACTCACATACTCTCCGATAAGACTCTCAAAGAGCTTCCCATTCCCCCAAAACTCTCTGACTAATTGTCTTAGAATTTGGGAGATAAGAGCTTGGTAGTTTCAAATCAAACGGTAACTAGCTAGCCGTATCGACACCATACCACCACCACTGATGAGACATGAAAATGTCCCATCTGAATCTCTTAACTCGGGTTAGTTAGTCCAGTTCGAGCGGTTACTCTGATGATTTGTTTGATTTTCTTTCTCAGGTCTCATCTATGGAGTTCGATGCGAAAACATCGTGATAAAGACACGCGTGAGGGGCATTTTGGTCATTTTAATGACAAGGGTATTATGGTCAATATTAGTGCTCATGTGAAAGTAGAGTTTAACACGAATCCATCGGCGAAAGCGGAACTTAAATCGGAGTCTGGAGCGAAAAATTAGCTTAAGTCAAAGATTGGAATGAAATAGGGTTGACCAGATCAACCAGATGACACGTGGCGCAAATTTAATGGGTAACAGGGGTAATCTGGACGTTATCGGTATCACTTCGGTACGGTCCTCGGGTCCATTGGGATAAAGTCGGATGGCAGGTGAAGAATAATCTGGTGCGCCCGTGCGGTCTTGTTTCGGTGCTCCCGCGAGGATCGGCGGTTTATCTTCGCGATAGCAACACGTGGCTTTAACAGGATCACGTTTCCTCTCTTCTCCGATGCTCCGCTTTGCACTGAAGTTTCCCCTTGCCAGCTTTCACGTGACAACTACAGTGACGCGCAGCTTTGATTCAATGTATCCTGCGCAGCAGCATTCCATACTCCCGCAAGAATCCAACGATTCTTTTCACGTCAGCAGAACGTGGCATCATCTGGATCCAGTTGCATCTCGTCCCAGCTGCTCCGCGTCGCACAGGAGCGTACTCAGTAGCTGCTGCTACGTGACAGCCTGGGATTGACCGAATCCTGAGAATCTTATTGGTGGTTCTTTCCACTCATTATCTCCCTCTCTCGTCTTTATCCTTTAGGGATATTTGCAAAAAAAGAAAAGAGGAAACAGAGAGAGAAAGAGGAAAGATAGGTACTCCTCATCATCTTCTTTCCTTCTCTAAAATTATTTCCATAAAACTAAGAATTGAAAAGAGAAAGAAGGAGGTAAATTAAGCAAGCAGAGCTCGAATGGGAAGGAAATCAGGGAGAATTCAGCAGGAAAGAGAAGGAAGATTTCAAATTTCTTTTTCTCCTTTCTATAAAACAGAAGAAAAAGAAACTAAAAAGGAGGAAAAATCATGATCTCACAGTAGAACAGAGAGCAAAAACAGAGCATCATTGTCTCTTCATTTTTTACTTTCTTCTTTTTCTGGAAATCTTTTCTTTTTGTGAGAGAAAGAGAGATTAAGAGAGAGAGAAAGAGTGATTGTAGTGAGGAAGAGAGTAATTAAATTCGGTGGTTATTGATCATCTTTCATTACTCTTTTTCTGTATTGATTCTTTTGTGAGAAGAGAAGAAAACAGAGAGAGAGAAAAATAGAGTGTTTGTAGAAAGAGAAAGTAAGTAAACAGAGAAGAAATTCAGAGAATATAAAAGTGTATTTTCTTCACCTTATTAATCTACTTCTTAGCTATTTCATATTGGTTATTATCATTTAGAAATTGAAAGAAAAATCAGAGAAATAGGGAAGAATCAACAAAAGCTTATAGAAACAGAGAAGGAGGCTTCATTTTTTTCTGAAATTTCTGAGGAAGAAGAAGACTCTGTTTGTTTTGCAACTACTGTTGGAAATTAATTTTCTCACTGGAAAATTATTTTCCCCAAGGTAGTGTTTGGCTGACAGAAAGGAAATTAATTTCAGAGATATCATCAGCAATTCAAATCATGTGTGTTTGTTTCTATTCAACTTTGAATTTCGATTTTGTTTCGAACATGAGTAGCTAAACACCTAGTTTAGGGTTTTGATGACATTTTTGTGTTATGCATGATTATTATGATTATTTCGACAACTTAGGTACTTAGATATATTTCAATTTCTTTTTAAGTCTTTCATTATTTATACTTCGTTAGTCTTGATCCATTATATTTAGATTAGGTTCTTTAATATTGGATACTTGATAGTTGATTAATAATAGTTAGAATCCTTAAGAATTGATTATTAGTTTAGTCACCAAAATGTATAGATTTAAATCGATGTTTATGCATGATTAAAATAGATTCAAAACCCTAGACTTTTCCTCCATTCATCCGTTCTCCGTTATTACTTATTTAGGTTATTTTAATACTTTGCTATTTAATCGTAAAAAAATCAAAAATCGAATTTTTAAATCTCTATAGTTTTAAGGTTAGAATTTAGTTTAACTTAGTCTCTGAGGAACGAACCGGTCTTACCGGAAACTACAACTTGACACCCGTGCACTTGCGGGTGTAGACCTATTTAGGTAACTTTTTAGGCCCATCAACCACCTTATTGCATAAGAGAGCTCTCTAGTCTAATATATCTTCCCTTCAACGGTAACGAGCTGACCGTATCAACGTCATCCATCCAACGATCGTCACCATCCGATCCACTTACGACCAGCACCTTATTGCTGATCCCTTTACGAACAACACCTTATTGCAAGTCCCACTTACAACGAGCAAGTTAACGACAATACATCATTACCATCACCCTTTTCATTACAGTAAGTATATCACTACCGTGGGGATCTGTTCCGACAACTCCATGAGCCGCGACATCTAAGCACTCCGACGACGGTTACCTCCCTATCGCCCACTTTCACTTTATTTATACTTGATCGAGTATCTGACTTGACCGTCGGAGCCCCCTTAGGCCGGCACCATCCCGGTGTCCCAGAGGCTTCACGATCTCTTCTTTCTTTTTGTGTGCAGGTTGTTTTCGACATGTAGCTGGTCCCCGAAGCATCCGACCCGACAAGACTTTTGACCGTCGACCCGTTGACTGTCAGACTTTCCGCCCAGTAGACCTTTTAACGTCTACAATACTGATTTTGTAATTATTTGCATCCACTATAGTCGGAATCAAATGCTTTATGATCTCCCAGAGGATCCGACTTCTTGTATGTGAGCATATAATCTTTATTTCTCTGTTAGTATCTGAAAACCCTTTTGGCTTCTTTCTAGTGATCCATTCCAGGATTACTTAAATATTTGCCTAACATACCGACAATGAATGCTATATCTGGACGCGTACAAACTTGAGCATACATCAGACTCCCAACTGCTGAAGCATGAGGAATCTGTTGCATTTCATTAATTTCTAGATTGGTTTGAGGGCACTGATTTAGACTAAATTTGTCTCCTTAAGCGACTGGGGTGTTTCCTGATTTCGACATACAAAACCAGGAATACAAAACTACTCCCACTGAAATTGTGATACACACAATCCTCAACAATATTTGTCTCAAAACCAAATGAGACTACAACTTGTTGAAATTTGTAGTACCACTGAAGGGAAGCCTGTTTGAACCCATAGATGGATTTCTTTAATTTGCAAACCATATTCTTTGGATCACCATATACAAAGTTTTCGGGTTGCACCATATATATTGTTTCATCAATGTCTCCATTGAGAAACACCGTTTTGACATCCATTTGATGTAACTCAAGATCAAAATGTGCTACAAGTGCCATAATTATCCTAAAAGAGTCTTTCGAAGAAACTGGAGAGAAAGTCTCTTTATAGTCCACGCCTTCCTTTTAAGTGAAGCCTTTAGCCACAAGACGAGCCTTATATCTCTCCACATTACCTTTCGAATCCCTTTTGGTTTTAAAAATCCATTTGCAACCAATGGGTTTCTTACCTTCAGGTAATGAGACAAGATCCCAAACTTGATTGTCTTGCATTCATTTGTATTCTTCATTCATGGCGTTGATCCATTTTTCAGAGTTAGAATCCTACATGGCTTGACGATAGTTTATTGGATAATCTTCTGTCAATCCACCAGTGTCCTCATGTTCTTGGAGATATACTACGTAATCATCCGGAATAGCATTTCTCCTCTCTCTGTTGGATCTACTTAATGGCACTTCCTCTTGAGGTTGTTGAGTTTGTCCTTCAGGAACAACTTCCTGAACTGGAGTGGGGAGTTGTTCAACATTGTCTTCAAAGGGTTCCAAATCTCCTTCTTCGACAATCGTACGCAGGAAAATTGGTACATTGTCAGAAATAGTAGTAGGAATCATAATTGATTCCTCCTCAAAGACAATGTCTCTAACCTTATTTCTCCCCCCAAACTCAACATCCTCAAAAAATACTACAGTTCCTGTCTCAAAAAATAGACTTTCTTGTGGGATCATAAAATTTGTAGCCCCTTAGATCACTCCGAGTAGCCAATAAAGTAGCTGCTTATTGTTTTGGAGTCCAAATTCTTTTCGTTCGGCCTATAAAGCCTTGCCTCAGATGGACATCCCCAAATATGTAGATGCTTTAGACTTGGCTTTCGCCCTGTCCAAAGTTCATAAGGTGTTTTAGCAACTGCTTTAGATGGTACTCTATTAAGGATTTAAGTTGCTGTCTTTATGGATGTATAGCTTATCATAAGCACTTAGCGAACCAGTACCACACTTATTTGAATTTAAAGAAAGACTAAACTGATTGTTTCCAAATGAACAATGATAACCAGATTTGTCCAAAACAGAAACTGAAACCAAATTTTGTCTGAATGGCGGTACAACAAAAGTGTCTTTCAAATCCAAATAAAAACCAGTTCCTAATAATATCGTGAAATGACCCATTGCCTCGACCTCTACCGCATGCCTGTCTCCCACATAAATGTATCATTCACCATCAATTGGCTTTCGGTAGCTCAGATAACCCCTTCTTGGCACGCCAAATAGCATACCCGGTACATTGTTTCTTCATATGCCCAGGTTTTCCGCAAAAGAAACAACCGTTTTCTTCCTTAGGCTTCTTTTGCTCTGGACCCTTAGCAGCTTCATTATCCTTATTCCTTTTCTTGCCCTTCCCTTTTGAGGTACTGGCCAAATGAGCACTTTCAGAGTTCTCATGCTTCACTCTTTCCTCTTCTTGCACACAGTTTGAAATGAGCTCATTAAGAGTCCACTTCTCCTTCTGACAGTTGTAACTGACCTTAAATTGACCAAATTGTGGAGTGCATTACCAAATGCATGAGTAAGTCCTCAGACAGCTCGAGCTTTAGTGCCTTAAGTTTAGAAGCTATATGAGACATATTCATGATGTACTCCCTTATGTTTCCCTTGCCTTTATACCTCATAGAAGTCAGGTTCGCCAAAAGCGTTTCTGTTTCTGCCTTATCGTTCTTTTTATACCTTTTCTCGATTTCGACAAGGAAATCAATGGCCTTAGTTACCTCAGCAGAGATTGCGCCTCGAAAAGCTTCTGGAATGTCGCGCTTAATGATCATGAGACTCATGCGATTGGAGCGATCCCACCTCTCATTAAGTGTCTCCTTTCATCAGGAGAACTATCATCTGTAAGAGGGGCGGGTTGCTCCACCCTAAGTGCAAGATCCAGATCCATGCAGCCCAGAACGATCAGAACGCTCTCTTTCCAGTCCTTAAAGTTATTTCCATTGAGAATGGGAATGTTGTTAGCATTCATTGGTATATTTGCAGCAACTACACAGAGAATATATATAATAAATTTACATGTTCACATCGTGATATTTAAAATTTAAACAATAACGAGATACATAGCAGAGTACCGAGCACAACATTAATATCAAGTCTTTGGACAGTAATACTAATTTGTAAGTTGTATCTCTGTTGCAGTAATCAAACATAGACGATAAATCCTGTCAAACAATATGTCTATCTTTGGACCAATTCATTATTCACATGGACACCTTACAATCATCTCACATTTATCACCGCATGTGTATATGTAGTTCGGCCAAATATTAAACTACCTTTGGGTCGAATTAATATCCGCATGAATTTACATACACACGACCTACTCCAACACTGTCATTGAACTAATCAACATAAAAGAGGTCACTTTGGCGACATTTTACTTCAGTTAGTTCTATCAAATGTCGGATATTATTTGCAGGATGTATCAGTTATCAGTTGTTTAAATTTTACAAAATAAGTATCCAAAAAAAACCTTAATTAGTTCTGTAATTGACCCAGTCAGATCTGTCTGACTCAATAAGTCAGACCGGTCTAACACACTAAATGATATGTCTGACTCAGATCTGTCTGACTCGGATCTATCTGACTCAGATCTGTCTGACTCGATCGAGTCAGATCTGAGTCAGGTCTGACTGACTCGTCCGAGTCAGATTTATGGCTGAACAGTCAGTTGGTCTGGTCAGACCAGCTGACTGGACTGCCCACGTTCCAATTAATAAGGAACGTGGGGATGCTTAGTAAGGCAAGTGGGGTGCTGTTTTAGTTCCCCACTTTAAGTGGGGAATTAAAACAACCTTAATTTAAAAGAAAAAAAAAACAGGAACTTAATCCATAAAAGAAAATCTTGATCCAAATTTTGATAAATAATAGTTTAATCCAATATGTTTCCACATAATTTTGATAAATCAAAGATTTAAATCAATATCAAAATTTTAATAACATGTGTTTATACTAAATTCATTGTGTCTATAAAACTTTCAATCCAAATATGTAAGATCATTATGTTTCAATTTTATATCAAAACTTTGATCCTTAAACATTCAAATGGAGTCAAATCACATGATATAAATATTTATATGTCAAAATAACCTATCTACAAATTATCCGAACTTAATTTTCATGGAAGATCATGATAACCTCAAGTGTTAGACATAACAAAACCTTGATATATATTCAAAAGATAAATCAAATACCATAGACTCCTAAATTTCTCAATGAACCTTAAAATTGGAGTGGCTCTGATACCAATTGTTAGAATATTTAACCTTATACATGCATATAGTCAAATACAAAACCACCATATAATATGCCATGTATAATATATAAATTAGACATGCTCTCCACAAGATTCAAAGAGATTAAACTTAATCACGGAAGCGTACCTTGATCCATAGCTTGTATTTGGTGTGATGGGTTGATCTTCCACTTGGTTCTTCTTCCTTTAGAATCTCTCTTGTGATGAAGGGATTTCACACTTTAACCAAAATTGTAGAGATTAGGGAAGCAGCCCAAATGGGGACCATAACCCCTATTTATAGACTTTTATTTCTAATTTAGCCCCTCATCAAATTAGAAATCACTTAATGGTCTCCACACGTTTATTCCATGACACTTTGATACCTACTGGTCAAGTTAATCCATATTAGACCACTTTACGACTTGACAATTTACTGAGATAGCCATACACATGTCTATACATATGTGAGCCCACATATATTGGAATTTCTTCCAACAGTTAAAGCATGCTTAAATACTTTTTCGACATGAAGTCCAATAATCATTACATTCCATATCACATGGATAAATGAATAATATAAAAAAAAATTTGCCGCTTATTTTTGACCAGCTTCTTTTTTGACCCTTTGTTTTTCGTAAATTCAAATTTGACCCCTTTTATTAATACCGGTAGTTAATTTTTTCGATTCCAAAATCGCCCTTCTTATAACAGTGATTTTTTTAATTCAAAATTGACCCACTTTTAATAAAATTAACCTTTTTAGACCAAACTAGGGTAGGGGGTCAAAAATGAAATTCACTTAAGAAAAAAATTTAAAAACATAAGACACATCATCTCGCCCTCCCTCTCTCTCCTTCACATCATTTCTTTCACCACCACATCATCTTCTCCTACGAAGGTCACCGACCGGTTAAATTTTCCCACAGCCTTCAATTTTTTAATTTCTTCCCTTTTCTCCCTCTCCACTCTCTCTCTCTCTTTAAAGCTCAAGCGAAGGGGGTCTTGTCCTACGCCTGAGCTTTAGAGAGAGAGAGTAGAGACAGAGAAGATAGAAGAGAGAGAAATAAGAAGAACAAATTAAAAAAGTTAAAAGGGGCAAAAGAGAAATTGGTCAAAAGTAGGGGCAAGAAGGAAATAACTCAAAAATAAATTAATTTATTAAGTCTCACAACTACCATCATAGATTCTTGGGCCCTATCCTAGCGGGCATGAGAGCATATTACTACTTTTATTTTATTTATACCCTTTAACACGAGTAAATAATGACAGGTTCCACCTCCGTCGTAGATTGAATGGCATATTACTACTGTTATCCCCAGATTTTCATAGTATATGCATAACCAACTGGACAAACAATTGTTCTTGCCTATTTAAATATTTATAAGTACACAAAATGTATTTTTGTATTGCAGATCATTATTGGTGAGTCTTTTGTGAGCAACCATAAATGGTTTTGTTGTTGTGCACAATCATTTTTACACACAAAGATCATATTCTTCGATCATCGTTCATCAAAAATCACAAATCTTCTTCATCTTCCACTTACACGAATCAAAAGCATATCTAGATCAAAAACATATCCATATATGTATACAAAATTCTTTCAAAAATAGAGAGAATGTCTCCGTCATCATCTTCCTTTTCATCATAGAATCATCTTCATGTGAATATCAAATTTTAATTACTAAACTGAAATTTAAGCTCTTGTTCTTTGGCCATGACGTGTGCTCCGCGCCTTTAATGCTCATTGATTCAAGATGAAATTTTATTTATTTGACCTTTGACATTCTTAATTGGTTGAATTTGACCCATATACATTTAACTTGTTCAACAAAAAAAAAAAGTAAAAAATAAGGACTAAAATTTCACCTATGTTAGATACATGTGGACCTAAAAGTCTAAAACAACTCATTTCAATCAAACCTCTACGGAGTCACTCAGTTTCAACAAGTTGAAACTAAACGTGTCGATAATAATCTAAAACTTAGCCTACTTGGACCTTGAGTCAAAATCTAGAGCTAGTAAAAACAATCAAACTTAAATTTAAGATTTTTTTTGGATGGTCCAATCTAACTCATATGATGACTTCTACTAGATTGAGTTTGACTTGTGTACAAGACTACAACTGGTCTATTTGGAAGTATTACTTCGAACAAATATTTAGTTCTTTGTTGAATGAGTCTCACGGAAGTAAATTTTTAATGATGATGGGGGACTCCCTCATCATACTCCCAATTGTACTCCACCTCACAGTGACAAGGCCATTTTGATTTTATCTCCGTTTTTGCCAGACAGAAAAAAAACCAAAATGGCCTTGTCTTGTGAGGGGGAATACGCTTGGGAGCATGTCCCCAATTCATTTTCCTAAATTTTAACTCGGGTTAGACAATTTTTTACACTAAAAATGATGATAACCAACCACAACTTGAGGTAGTGTTTGTTTATTTCTGTGAAAGTCAGTGGGTTTGGAAATTGCTCAAAATTGGATTTCCAATTTTGGACTCAAAATTGGCAACTATTCAACTTTGAAAGTCGGTGGGATTGGAAAGTCGGCGGGATTGGAAATTGCTTGTTTATCCCTTGGAATTTTCTCTGATACCAAATTGTGAAAGTCGGTGGGATTGGAAATTGCTCAAAATTGGATTTTCAATTTTGGACTCAAAATTTGCTACTATTCGAAATTGAAAGTTGCTCAAAATTGGATTGGAATCTCAAATTGAAGCAGGTGGATTGGAGTCGGTGGTGACTTTCCAATTAGAGTCGGTGGAAATACAATATATATATATATATATATAGGAGCTTTGAGTATTGGTAACAACAACAACACAAACACAACAACTATTCAACATAGAGTGAGAGCAAGTGAGAGAGAAATTTTGTTCTTTGTTTTGAGCGGTGTTTAATTTCTATACGGTACCATCAGGTGGAGCATCAGGATAGTACTCAGGATGAGGAAATTGATGGACACGATCATGAGGAGGTTCAAGGAGTAGGTACACAAACTTTACAACAACAACAGCAGGATGTTTCGGTACACACTAGGCCGAAACGGTTATAGAAGTCGGTACAGAGGTTAGGGTCAGACAAACCTCTTAGGCATTACGGGCAGGCAAATGTGGTTGAATATGCACTCTCGGTGGAAAATGACGAGCCGGTCACCTTCAAACAAGCTCTTACCGTGGAGGAAAGAGATATCGTCTCTGCACAAGAACAAGACATGAGAGGTTGTCCCATTGCCCGAAGGAAAGTCTGTTATTAGTTATAAATGGATATACAAGAAGAAAGAGGATTCTTCCAAGATCAAGGGTACAAGGTATAAGGCAAGACTAGTGGCCAAGGGTTATGCACTGAAAGAAGGGGTCGACTACAATGAGATTTTCTCCCCAGTCGTGAAACATACTTCTATTCGGGTGCTATTGAGTATTATTGCTCACAGTGATCTTGAGTTGGAACAACTCGATGTTAAAACCGCTTTCTTGCACGGTGATTTGGAAGAACAAATTTATGTGGCTCAACCTGAGGGATACAAGGTTGAGGGCAAAGAAAATCAAGTATATCGTTTGAGGAAGTCTCTTTACGGATTGAAACAATCCCCTCGCTAATGGTACAAACGATTTGATTTTTTTCATGCTAAAGCATGGTTTTCGTAGAAGTGACTATGATTGTTGTGTATACATCAAGAAGCTTCACGAAGGTGACTTTATTTATCTCCTTTTTTATGTGGATGACATGCATGGTGGAGATAGATAAGTTGAAATCTCAACTCAGTCAAGAGTTTGAGATGAAAGACATGGGTGCTGCAAAGAAGATATTGGGAATGGAGATTAAGAGAGAACGGTAATGTAAGAAACTGTACTTGAGTCCGAAAGATTACATCGAACGAGTAGTTTCTCGATTCGGGATGCAGAATGCGAAGGCGGTATCAACACCTTTGGCACCACACTTCAGACTCTCGGGAAACAATCTACTACTACTACGGTGGAGAAGGATCATATGGATCGTGTACCGTATGCTAATGCAGTTGGCAGTTTGATGTACGCTATGGTGTGTACTCGTCCAGATATTTCACAGGCGGTCAGTGCGGTTAGTAGGTTTATGGCAAACCCGGGGAAGATACATTGGGAAGTTGTGAAGTGGGTTTTGAGGTACTAGAAGGGTACCGCTGATACGGGTTTGTGCTTGGTGGAAACACATGTCAGGTAAGCGGTTATGTTGACTAAGATTATGCTGGCGATCTAGATAAAAGACGATCTACTACTGGTTATGTATTTAAGGTACATGGTGCTCCAGCTAGTTGGCGATCGATGTTACAATCTACAGTTGCGTTATCTACTAAGGAGGACGAGTATATGGCTAGGCCGAGGGTGTGAAGGAAGTATTGTGGTTGTGGGGTCTTCTGGATGATCTAGGGATTAAGCAGGAGTGCGTAGATGTATGGTGTGATAGTCAAAGTGCGATCCATTTGGCGAAGAATCAGGTTCATCATGCTCGTACTAAGCATATCGATGTCAGGTATCACTTTGTACGAGATTTCATAGAGGAAGGTGATGTTTATCTCATGAAGGTTCACACAGATGAGAATCCCGCGGACATGTTGACTAAAGTGGTGACGTGTAGCAAGTTTCAACATTGCTTGGAATTGCTACAAATCGGCTCGTGTTAAGTTGCCCGAAAGGGCGTTATGGCGACAATGTAAATTTTATGTGAAGGGTTGTTAGAACTACGGTTGGCTTGATCTTGTACAAGGGTACGTAGGTAGCCATGGTCATATGGTGCAGTCGGATGAAGTTACAAGAAGCAGATATATCTTACAAAGAATAGAGCTGGTGCTCGTCCAAAATTTAGAGTATATCAAACTGTGTACGAGGTGGAGAATTGTGAAAGTCGGTGGGATTGGAAATTGCTCAAAATTGGATTTCCCATTTTGGACTCAAAATTGGAAGTTGCTCAAAATTGGATTAGAATCTCAAATTGAAGCCGGTGGATTGGAGTCGGTGGTGACTTTCCAATTAGAGTCGGTGGAAATACTATATATATAGGAGCTTTGAGTATTGGTAACAACAACACAACAACTATTCAACATAGAGTGAGAGCAAGTGAGAGAAATTTTATTCATTGTTTTGAGCGGTGTTTAATTTCTCGGTCGTCGAAGATCTAGTATAGAAGGTTATTTTCTATATGGTACCATCTTGGAACGAACTTGCGGGTTGTGTGAGTCGTCTTCATCTATGCTTCAATAAGGTTTTCTTGTTCGCCCGAGGACGTAGGCTTTAAGCCGAACCTCGTTAATTCTGTTCGCATATTTAGATTTTGGCTTAGCTTTTCGATTAATTTTTATAATCGGATCAATTTGGAAGCCCAACAAAGCGGGAATATTTACTCTCAAGGACACTTATGAGGCGCTGCGCGTTCAAGGCCCAAAACCAAGTTGGGTTGGCCTAGTCTGGTACGCTGGGGACATACCCCGACATTGCCATATTTCTTGGATGGGACTTTGTAGACGACTTAAAACAAAAGACCGCCTTCGGATATGGGGTATTCAAGTTGACCCTCTGAGCACGTTTTGTCATAGGGATCATGAGACAGATTTTCATTTATTCTTCGGTTGCCCATTTACTGTTCAGATATGGGCCACGCTACTTTCCCTCCTTGGTTTTAATCATCTAAGTGCAAGTTCCTGGGAAACGAAGATTACATGGTGCCTACAACATTTTTTGGGATCAACTTTATTAGCGAGACTAGGCCGATTGGTTTTCAATGCTTTTTTGTATCACGTCTGGATAGAGCGAAACAACAGGATTTTTAAAAGCACTGCATCTAGTCCTTCGGTCATTGTGGGCCGCATACGGGACCAAGTTAAAATCAAGATTGCCTTTGATAAACCAGTTATTGAAGACAATTGATAATCGAAGAGTAGTGGAACGCTGGAATTTGTCTATCCAATTAACACACCCTACGTACAAATTCTATAAATGGATTGGGCCTGAACCGGGCCGTGTCACAATAAATACCGATGGAGCTTTGAGTGACACTTTTACGGGCTATGGTGCTATCATAAGAGATGCATCAGGGACTGTGTTAGGGGCAGGTACTGCTGAGACGACGGGAGAGACAATTTTCATTCACGAACTTCAAGGCGTAGAGATGGGACTGAAAATTGCGCAAAATTTGGGGTTTGATGACATTGAAATAGGGCTGGATTCTAAGAATGTGGCATCGTTACTTGCTGCACCAGGTCAGCAGCCCCCATGGAAGGCCCGTGGCCTGTAGAATAGGGTTAAAAGGTTGAAGGCCAATTTCCGGAGCGTTCGAGTTCAACACATTTTCCGGGAAACCAATCAAGACGCAGACTAGTTATCTAAGTTGAAACGAGAGCCAGGACAAACTTTTTTGGAGGTAGCTAATTTGCCGCCAGAAATTCTACATATAGTTAGCATGGATACTCGAGGTACAGTGAGGATGAGGAAAGGATGGGGCTAATTTAAGGTTTTTTCTGTATAATTCCTTAGTGCTAGTTGTTTAGTTGGTAGTCTTCATGCTTTTTCGATTTAAGTTATCCTTTTGTAACGGGTCGGGCCCTTCCTCCGCTTATCAATGGAAAAAAAAAACTTTTATAGTAGTAACATCCCTCTATTCAGATTTCAAATCTAAATCATGGTGATTACTGATCAGGCGTAGTCTTTGTTAGAAAGTTTAGTAATACAACAAATTAATATAGGGATTGTAGAGACTTGAAACGTGTATTTAAATACACTTTCCTTAAAGCAATATTTGCTCCCTCTCCACTTGAGATTACTTATAGGTTATGAGCAAATTGCCTCC
>BEHA01050081.1:247949-267507 GCA_002897215.1 Eschscholzia californica subsp. californica
GTTTTAGTTTGTTAAAACTAAATCTGTTATTATAACTAATTCAGTTATAATAACAGATCTTCTTTCTCTCTCTCTTCTTCTTCTTCTTCATTACTAGTATAAATATAAGTTGTAATCACAATTTAGAATTGATTGGAATAAAATAGGGTTTTAGAATTTTTTACATGGTATCAGCTTCAGGCTAGATCTTCATCAAGTTTTCTCCCAAACTCAACAACAATCTAAACATTAAGATCAAACATCTCGCAAAATCAAACATTTCAAAGTTAAAATTCGTTACTACAACACAAATCATCAAAAATCTCTGTGATTATCACAGAAAACTTACTGTTTTTTTTTTCCAGGCCTTTTCATGGCTTCCGCAACTCAAAGCAATCTTCCTCCAATTTCAGCAGTAACCAGCTTCATTACTGAAAAGTTGGATGATTCCAACTATCTCATGTGGAGAGATCAAGTCGAGACAATGCTTAATACCTATGAACTCATAGGTTTTGTTAATGGTTCCATTGAAGAACCACCTCAATTGAAAGTTATTCATGGAGTTAAACAGATGAATCCAGATTATCAGCAATGGAGGACAAAGGAGAGCTTTGTCAAATCTTATCTCAAAAGTACAGTGTCAAAGTCAATCTATTTTGATATCTATGGTCTTCGATCAGCTCAAGAGATATGGAATTACCTTGATCTCACCAACAATGAAGGCTTAGAATCAAGGAAAGATCAACTTAGAAGAAAACTTCAAAACATTAAAAAAGGTGATGCTTCTATAGCTGAATATCTTAGAGAAATCAAGCTTATTTCTGATTCACTTTTGTCTGTTCATGATAGAGTAACTGAGTCTGAGCTAGTTAGAATAGCTATTCATGGTCTGTCTTCAGAATATGACCAATTTGTTATAGCCTTAAGGGCTAATAATGAATCTCTCTCTTTAGCTCAACTTAAATCAAGGCTTGGTCAGCATGAACAATGGTTATCTACCAAAGATTCTGCTCATGAAGTCTATTATGTTAATAGATCAGGATATAGACAAGGGCAGAAACAAAAACCCTCTCCTACTTTCTATAAGAATCAAGCTCTTATTAAGAAAGAAGGTACTGTTCTAAATACTTCAAACAATCAATATAGAAATAAAAAAGCAGAGGACTTTGATTTCTCTACAGTACCATGTGGGATTTGTAAAAGATGGGGTCATGCTGCTGGAGTATGCTATTTTAGGTATAGGCAACATAAAACTCAAAATGGATATCATACTGAAGATATTCAACAAATAACCCAAGATGCTGAAAATATACAACATGATTCTAAGTCCTATCCATATGAGGAAGAATCATTGCTAGAATGTAACAATGCAGCCGTTCAAAATCATACTTTTAGTGATGAAGATGATGAGTTCCAAGAATGTCATACAGCTATAGTTTCTGATGAGAATGCAGATGAGTTTCATGATTGTGCAAACTTTAATATAGACATGGAACTATCAACTGAAACATGCTATACAACTAGTAATCTGTCCAATACTACTGCTATCAAAGAATAGTCTTGGTTGGCTGACACAGGAGCCAGTAGTCATATGACTCATACTTCTGAAAATATATTATCTCCTCAACTTTATCAAGGAACTGAAGCAGTTATGGTGGGAAGTGGTAAATTTTTACCAATTGCAAGTACAGGTACATCAAAATTATCAACTTCTAATTGTGTCTTTGATCTCAATAAAGTCCTTTGTGTGCCTAATCTCAAAAGAAATCTATTATCCATCTCAAAATTCACTAAGGATAATTCTGTCAGTAGAGTTTATGCCTTGGGGATATAGCATTAAGGATATTTGGTCCAAAAAGATCTTAGCTGAAGGGCCAGTTAAAAACAGTCTATATCCTATAGAAGTAAAATAGAATATGATTCCACATAGATCAATAGAAGCACATATGACACAAACTGCTACAACTTTTGATACCTGGCATGCTAGATTAGGTCATTCTCATCATGGTATTGTGAAACAACTTCATAAAGAAAACAAAATCCAGCTATCTACAAACAGTGACAAGTCATTTTGTAACTCATGTGAACTAGGAAAGAGTAAATGTTTACCTTTTGACACATCTCATACCACCACTAATACACCCCTTCATTTAGTTCACTGTGATATATGGGGGCCTTCTCCTATTACTACTCCAAATGGTGCTAGATATTATATCTTATTCTTGGATGATTTCAGCAAGTATAGTTGGATTTATGCTATGAAGTTAAGGTCTGATAGCATCAAGTGTTTTCAATACTTCAAATCCACAAATGAGAATCTACTCAAGGTAAAGATTGTTTACTTTCAATCTGATGGAGCCCCTGAATTACAGAAAGGGGATTTCAGATCCTTTTTAGACTCTAATGGCATTATCTTTAGGAGTTCTTGCCCATATACTCCCCAACAAAATGGGAAGGCAGAAAGAAAACATAGACACATAACAGAGTTAGGAAATACTCTGTCTTTTCATTGCTCTTTACCTAAGTCTCTTTGGTTTGATGCATTCAATATTGTTGTCTATATCATAAACAGACTGCCTACTCCAACTCTTCAAGGTATGTCACCATTTGAAGTATTGTTTCATGTTGTTCCTGATTATTCCAACTTGAGTATATTTGGGTGTGCTTGTTATCCTCATTTAGGAGAGCTTAGAAAAGACAAGCTCAGTCCTAAGAGTGTGAAATGTGTCTTTTTGGGGTATAGTAATGAGCATAAGGGATATAGGTGCTTTGATCCTACCACCAAAAGACTATATATTTCTAGACATGTTACTTTTGATGAAGGTAGTTTTCCATACACCAACATCCATAAGAACAAGTCTAGTTGTGATCAGAGTTCAGAGCCTTTCATTTCATTACCTCTGCCCTCTCTTATCACTACTCAGTCCTTACAGCCTGAATTAGGTACATCTAGCCCTAGTACTAGCTCACCAGCTAATTCAGACTCAAGGGAGTTGTCTGCTCATGAGATAGGGACACCTAACAATACTATTAGTACACCAGCTATCTCTCAAGTTCAACCACAAACTGAGCAAATAATAACTAGAGGTAGAAATGGTATTATCAAGCATAAAAATCTACCCACTGACTTTGTGGCTCACTACTCATCATCTCACACCCTCAATGTAGCCTATCTTTCCATTCTAAAACTACCCACTGAACCAACCACATATAAAGAGGCAGCCAAACAGAAAGAATGGTGTCAGGCTATGCAAGAAGAATACATGGCATTGCAGGAAAATAAAACTTGGTCATTAGTTCCATATCAAAGTTCAATGAATGTATTAGGCTGCAAATGGGTATACAAGCTCAAACAGAAAAGTGATGGCACTATAGAAAGATATAAAGCAAGGTTAGTAGCAAAAGGATTCCATCAACAAGAAGCTGTGGATTTTTCAGAGACCTTTAGTCCTGTTGTCAAGGCTACTACTATAAGATTGATTCTCTCTTTGGCAGTAACAAAATCATGGCATATAAGACAATTAGATGTGTCAAATGCATTCCTTCATGGAATTTTGGATGAGGCAGTGTTTATGGTTCAGCCTCCTGGATTTGTACAACCAGATAAAGAGTCTCATGTTTGTCACCTTCATAAAGCCTTATATGGCCTTAAACAGGCTCCTAGGGCATGGTTTAATAGATTTGCCACCTTTCTTTACCATTATGGTTTTCACAAGAGTAGAACAGATCATTCCATGTTCATACTTCATAAAGATTCAGAGATGATAGTGTAGGGATTTACACCCTTCTACTAGTGTTTATAGCGGAAATATGACATCTAATGTCTACACTAGTATTCCCAGGATCACATGCAAAACTAGTAATTAATCTAATGGAGATAGTAGATTACCTTAATCGCTTTTCCCTCGAACTAGTTGAATTGATTGAAGAAGACCAAGAGCTTCAAGTGTAGCTCCTCTACTTGGGACACGAGCAATCAATTTGATCTCCCACCTTGTTGTATAGCTAGCACACCAATGGTGGTTGGATAATAAGAAGACCTTCTTCTTGCTTGACTAGAAGATAGCTTGGGAATTAGCTCACTTTCTCCTCTCTACTTGATGTGGTAGAGTAAGAAAGCTTAGAGAGAAATTCGACACCTTATTCTCTGCCCTAAGAGTGTTTATATAGAACCCTAATAAGAATCCACCTCCTTTTAGGTTTCCTAAAACACCCTTTAGAATAAGATTTAGGGAAATAGTCGAAAATAGCAACTATTGGTATTTTCTCAATTCCCTAAGGAGGAGGTGCCCAAAAACCACGAAAATTGGCAGATATAATGTTTATTATATCAGCAACTAACCCTCCAAAATTCAGCCCAATCCGAGTCCTAGAAGTACCCGAACCGGTCTAGGCCCAAAAACCCTGTTTTTGGCCTTTTTGTACTATCTTTGCCTAATTCCTTTTTAGGCCTATGAGATATGTTTATGGGACACTCCCATGATTATATCTCACTCCCACTAGTCATATCCTAGATCAATTTGTCACTCTTATGTGTAACCCGTTGTAGGATCCGATCGAAGTTAGCCGCGAATTACTTCGTAATTCGACGATCGTAGTTGGTCTCTAGCTACAACTCTACGATCCCTAAATCAATCGGACTTGATGATCTTCCACATCAATTATCCTATCCGACAAATTGTTCGCATTGTCACCTTGGTCGAAGGACATCTCCTTCAACTCCTTCAGATAGTACTGTTATTGTATGTTGATGACATTATTCTCACAGGCAGCTCACTGCCTCTCATCAACAAGTTAATCAGTGATCTTAGTGGTACATTCAAGATGTAGGACTTAGGACCTCTGGCTTATTTTTTGGGAATTGAGGTCTCCCAAGGGTCTGCTAAACCAGGTATACTACTTACCCAACAAAAATATACATTACAACTTCTTCAAAAGGCATCTTTACTAGATTCCAAACCATCTAAGCTACCTGTTTCTAGTGGTCAAAGACTCTCAATTTCAGATGGTGATGAACTACCTAGCCCTACTGAGTATAGGAGCTTAGTTGGTGCTCTTCAGTACCTAACCTTAACAAGACCAGATATTTCATATGTAGTAAACTATACAGCTCAGTTTATGCATAAACCCACTTCTTCTCATCTGGTACTAGTCAAAAAGATTTTGAGATACTTAAAAGGGTCTGTGGGATCTGGTATTCGATTATCTCCTAGCAATATTACTCAACTTACTGCTTATTCAGACTCAGACTGGGCTGGCTGTCCAGACTCTCGAAAATCTACAGGTGGTTTCTGTGTTTTTCTAGGTTCTAACCTAATATCATGGAGTTCAAAGAAACAGGCAACTGTTGCGAAATCATCTACAGAAGCAGAGTATAAATCTTTATCTACCACAGCCACAGAATTAGTTTGGGTTTCATACCTGATGAATGAACTCAAGTGTTCATTACAAAAGCCCTTTCAGTTGTTCTGTGACAACATAAGTGACAAATACCTCGCTTCGAATCCCATTTTCCATGCTCGCACCAAACATATTGAGGTTGACTTTCATTATGTTCGAGATCTAGTGGCTGATGGATCGGTTCAAGTTCTTCATGTTTCCACAACAGAACAGCTTGCGGATATCTTTACAAAAGGGTTATCACTCGAGGTTTTTGCTCGTTTACGAAGCAAACTCATGGATCATCTTTCATCTTCACCATGAGTTTGAGGGGGGCTGTTAACAGTAGCTATTGCATGAAGAAGGTGCTAGGGTTTCGAACAGAAGAGAAGGGAAGTTTCGCACAGACGAGAGGCTAGGGTTTCGAATAGATGAGAAATGAGTTAGGGTTTTCTAACTCATCCTTTTATATGTGGACCAGTCAATGCATCTTGACTATAAGTCAAGTCCTGGTCGTAGTCCTCTTGGTTCTCCTGGTCAAAGTCAGTCATGTCTGAAGGCAGCTACAAGTCAGCAAATCCATTTATCTGAAAGCACTCTCGAGTCAGCTAGCTGAAATAATAAACAATAAGATTAGTTACTAAACTGTTTTAGTTTGTTAAAACTAAATCTGTTATTATAACTAATTCAGTTATAATAACAGATCTTCTTTCTCTCTCTCTTCTTCTTCTTTATTACTAGTATAAATATAAGTTGTAATCACAATTTAGAATTGATTGGAATAAAATAGGGTTTGAGAATTTTTTACAGTAAGTCCAACTCTTCCTTATCTTTAAAGATGCATTTTAACTAGTAGCTAGTAGTCCAAATTAGTTGCTCGTTTTACTTACTTCGATTTGTTCTTGTTGTTTTGACACTAATAGCGGATACATGGCACCAGAATATGCAATGGAGGGAGCTTATTCGACAAAAATTGATGTTTATAGTTTTGGAGTTCTATTGTTTGAAATAATAACGGGGAACAAGAGTGTCGAATTTCATCTCTCCCAGATAGCTCCAAGTCTAGTAGCATATGTTGGTTTCATTACTCACCTACAAGCCCTTTTTGAAACGTTTTCGAGATTTTAGTACATAATTCAGACTAACACGAAATTTTCTGATATTTTTTTAAGGTTTGGAGATTATGGAGTGAAGGCTATGGCTTAGAGCTCAAAGATCAATTGTTAGTAGAGTTTGACAAGGTCGAATTCTTGAGGTGCATTCAAATAGGATTGTTATGTGTACAAGAAGATCCAACAGTTAGGCCTAATATGTCATCAGTTGTTGTGATGTTAGGAAGCAAATCTTTAGTCCTTCCACAGCCTCAACAACCTGCAGGTTTGGTTGCAAGAATAGCCAATAAAGCTGAAAAATGTAATAAGAACTCTGTAAATGGGTTAACCATTTCCACCATTACTCCTCGATAATCGAAGAAACCATTGATATCTAGAATACATCATAGTTAAAGAAGTTTACGTTGTGAACTTGATTTTGTAAAAATAGAATTCACTTTCATTGGCTTATAGCATTATATTCTCATGCATGTAAGTAGATTTTGTTGGGAAAAACGGGTCGAGTTGACGCAGCGGAATATAAAGTTTTTCCCCTTTGTGTTAGTTACGAGGATAATATAGAAGAATAGTGGGAGCAATAAACAAAGAACTGAAAGTAAATAAGACAACGATTTTTAACGTGGAAACCCTCCTCAATGTGAGAAGTAAAAACCACGGGACTCGTAGTCCAACCAAATCAACTATAATAAGCAAAGTAATGACAGACTACGTCCACCCGAGACTCAGACCCTTCCCAAAAGAATCAATCTCTAACACGAAGAAACACGAAGAAAACCTCACAAGCAAGAACAAAACAACCCAGAAATATTCAGTCTAAAACGACCCTAAATTTACTAGGATTCCGGCCACCAATCAACGATCTCACCGTACAAATACTAGATGAACAGGTTAAGAACACTTCTGAAAAATTTCAGCTTAATCGGAGAAGAACTCACCGTCGAATTTTCCGAACAACGAAGACTGTGCATGCTGAAACAGATCAGCCCCGCTCTTCTCAGCAACCTTCTTCTCTCTCCTTCTTCTCTTGTGCGTTTCTAATTGTGCAACTTGCTTAAGATTAAGATTAAGGAAGTATTTATAGACTTCCCTTAACCTGATGAGACATAAAAATGTCCCATCTGAATCTTTTAACTCGGGTTAGTTAGTCAATTTCGAGCAGGCACTCTGATGATTTGTATGTTTTTCTCTCTCAAGTGTCTTCAAAGGAGTTTAGTGTGAAAACGGATAAAAACAGGAGAAAGACGCACGAGGGGCATTTTGGTCATTTATTCAGTCCGGATGAGAAGTAGGGCCCAAGACGAACCCAATAGCGAAAGCAGAAGTCAAATCAGAGTCCGGATGAGGAAGTTAGTCTAGGTCAAAGATGAGTCAAAAGTAGTTGACCAAAATCAAACACAAAGCACTTCAAGACACGTGGCGCTACTCCGTATTGTTAGTGTGAACATTTCGGTACAAAGGTGGGTACTAATGGGGTACTTTCAGGATCCAATTCAAGTGTTGTTTCACTGCTGTGCGACACACAAAATTACCGTGCTCCCTGCAGGATCCAACGGTCTCTCCTTGACGCGCAACCGGGAAGCTTCATCCGACGGCCTATAGTGAGATGCACTTGAAGGAGATAGCTCCTGTTACAGCGAATCATCCAGTATTAACAACCAGGCAACCCTTATTGACGTGAAAACAGCATATTGGCTCCCAATTTGTTAGGTAATCTTTTCTTATCTCTTCTCTAATCGAAAGAGTAAGAATATCTCTTACAGTAGATATTGAGAAGAGGAAAGAGCAAGATTAAAAGCTGAAGATAGAAAGAGAAAATATGGTTTTCTTTGTTGTTCCAGTAGAGAGACAAATCGAGTTATCTCTATCAAAATACTTTTAGAAAGAGATATTGGATTTGGATATTTCTTAGAGAGGGAAGCCAACTATTTTTTCAATATCTTCTGGCCGATTATAAGAAACAGGGAGCAAGAACTAATTGATCATCTCATCTTTGGGGATCTCTCTTCGGAACAGAAACACCAGCACTATTATCATCTCCATTCGGCTAGAAGAAGAACAGAATCCCATCATCATCTTTTCTTCTTCTTCTTTTATTGTTTCTTTATTTTTGTGAGAGAAAGAAAGAAACAGAGATTGATAGAGAGGGATTGAGTGATTGTAGAGAAAGAAATTAATAGAGAGAGAAACAGTGCTTGTTTAGAGATTGATAAATTGTAATCAAGAGATTTTAATCATCTTTTCTTTTTCTCCTTTTTCTACTGTTTTCTGAATTTTTGTGAGAGAAAGGAAGAAACAGGGAGTTATAGAGAGAGAAAGGAAGAGTTTACAAGGAGAGAGCGTCGGTTTTCAGAAAGTAGAGAGAGAAAAAGAGTTGGGGAAGACGAGAAAATCAGTGAGAAAATAATTTTCCCACAGAGAAATCGTTTCCAAGAAGACGAGAAAATCGATTTCCTTTAGGGTCTGTTTGGTCTGTTCGTCTGGAAAATAACGAAAATAGAAGAAAAATACTTCCCTAAGGCTATGTTCGGTTGCAAATCAGCAAGAAAGTTAATTCTCTTAACTCTCATACTTTTATATGTTTAAATATTTGTCTCTCAACATGAGTGGCTAATTTTCTTAAGACTAGGGTTAGATAAAATTATGGTTTTGCATGAATACTTACTTGATATCTTAATAAATTGATAAACAACTCATATATATTGATTCTTGATAAGTAGTTGTAATTTCTTCGTCAATTGTAATTCTGAGTTGATTCGTCATATTTAGAATAACTTCTTTAATGATTAATGCTTCTTAGTTGATAGGTGATAATTATATGTTTAAATCTTTCATTACCTATGTTTCATACATCTTGATTCGTCATATTTAGGTTAGGTCCTTTAATGAAAAATACTTGATAGTTGATAAGCAATAGTTAGAGTCATAGAAAATTGATTGAGGTGAGTCAAGGAAAAATTGAGATTTAAGTAAATATTTGTGTTTGATTATAACAGATTCGAAACCCTAAGCCTCTCTCCCATTAATCCGTTCACCGTTATCACTTATCTTCGTTATTTTAGTACTTTACTATTTAATCGTCAAAATCAAAATCGAATTCGAAAACCAAGATTTATTACTTGATGCCGGATCAACCCGGTCTTACCAGATTTATTACTTGACGCTCGTATACTTGCGGGTGTAGACCTTTTAGGGCAACCTTTTAGGCCCAACATAACCCTAATCACCCGAGATGTATTGCACTTTGACTGTCAGAAAGCAATACAAACTTATCTTGATTGAATCTGATCTCTTCAAGATAATTCTTCATCCACAACTGCTGATGTAAAAAAATGGTCTTCCGTTATATCAGCATGAAACAGGGAGTTGATGCATTACAGCCTCCGTTATGTTGATTGTTCTGTTAAGTCAGGTCAGACCAGCTCTGGTACTCTGGTTCTCTGCTTCTCCTGCTCCTCGCTCCTGACTCCCTTTCCTTGCTCCTGCTTATTGATCTTGTTTGTCTGTTCCCAAGGGGGGAAAGTCTGCAAAGGGTTTGAAAACCGCTCCGACGCTCAAGCCAGTCAGGCTGCTCTTTGCAGTAAAATAATGAATATTGATTGATCCTTTTGGAGGTCGAGTTATGAAAACTCTGAGTTTCTTGTGATCTTTTCGGGGTAAAGAGATCGTGTTCTGTGAAGGACGACGTGGGGGGCCTTTTATAGGCGATATTAGGCCGACTGTGATTAGTGGTGGTGGTGAGGCGGTTGCCGTTAAGCCGAAGGAAAGTTTTATCTCTTAAGTATCTAGGGTTTCTCTTAAAGTCTATCTCGGATCTTTGATAAGTGAAAGTTCCTAAGTTTTAAGATCCTTCGTAGATATCTTGTCGGAGTGATAGACTTTAAAGGAGAAGTTTCTCCCTTGAGATACTTGGAGTCCAAACTAGCTTAAACACTTCGAGATGTGTAGCCGACTGAGATCTTTCTAGAAGTTTCGGGATTAAGTCGGTAGGTCGTTTGGCGCGCCTCCCCAATTCTGGGCGTAAGACACTTGCCGAACCTGTGCGGACCCCCTTACTCCTTTGAAGACCCTAGGGTTGATCTGTCCATGCCAAGGGCGTTTTGTAGGCTGGTTTCTTCTGGCCGACCTCCCAGTTAGGGGAATATTCGGTGGACCATCAGGGGTTTAGTTGTTCTGCTGCGTTAAGCCGGGTTGACCCAGTAGACTTCAGGTCTGATCTTGACTCTTTAGACATTAGTCAACGTCTGGACATTTTGTGCATCATCATGAGCCCCGCCACTCCTTAGTCGAAAGTAATTAGACTGAGGAGTAGAAGTAACTCGTGTGGTTTAAACCTTGAAGACCCTGAAGTCAAGGATTTTACCTGGACCAGAGTTGTTTCGTGAAGCTTAGTCTTTCTTTTGGTTTCCCAGAGTTGCATATTCCTGAGCTGATTTGTACTGAGCTGGTAGAGACTGTTAATGGTAAAATCTCTTTTCTCTAAGATTGTTCTTGTCAGATTTGATTCAAGTCTTGGACTGGTGGACGCGTGGATTGTTCTCCCGAGACACGTTTCGACTTCTGCTCAAGTCATTAATTTCCTTTCTATGCATGATTCTGTGACGTCATAGATCCGATCTTCTGATCATGCGTTTTCGGCGATAATCCTTTAGGTAACTGCGCACGAAAGCTCCGTTACCATGCGTGGACACGTGGTGTCTTGCTAGTGGGGGAGTTGACGCGTTCCCTTGAAACCCGCTGATATGTCATCGAATCTGATCAGTCTCGAGCTATGTGTATCCCTCGGTCATTATTCCTTTGAGTGTTCCTGAGATGTGTTTGGTCTTTGACTTAATGACCCTTTGTCTGTTCGAATTCATGCTTGGCGTTTAACTTCTCATCACCAAAAGTTGATTAAAAGTATCTTTCCTTTCACACTATTTTCCAACTCTTTTTCATTTTCTTCTATTTCCACCGAACATCCGAGATGAAGACTCTGTTCAAATTCATGCTTGGCGTTTTCTTTGGTGATTTTTTTCCGACGATGGAGATAGTTAAGGGTAACTTTTCCGATATTGGAGATAGTTACCCGGGATGCCAATTTGGGTCCGGCACTAAAAATTGTGGTCGGCCCAAGTGCCAATCATCGCATTCCCGTCGGGAGAGGATTTGTGCTAAATTGTCCCTTTGAAGTTCTGATCCCAATCCACGAGATAGGGTGATCTTGGTCCTCTTGGCACTTTCCTACCTTCAACTTTTTTTAATTTTTAGCAATTTCTTCTGTCATAGATTTGAATGGCCACACTTTCCTTGATGTACTTTGATTGCAATTTCTTCTGTAATAGACCTCTTTTATTAATTAGATTTTTCTTTTATTTCCCTGAGTTGTTGTGGCCCCTTCTGTTCCTGATTGTTGAGTTGTTTTCATATTTGTTCTTCTCGTTTCCGGTGGTCCTACAAAACTGATTAGTTATCATTGTTAATATAAAACCTAGTTTACTAATTCACTTTCCCTAAGCTTACTACGAATACTCTGAATGATTGCTCCTGCAAAATAAAAAAACGACCTGAGTTTATTCTAGCATGACTTATTACTAATTCCCTCTGCAAAATAGAACCCAAATTGGCGTAAATGCATAGCTTTAGAATGATTTTCGGGTCCGACGTTTGCCCCTGATCATGGCTGCTGCTCCCATGGTTGTTTTTCGTTGGCTTAAGCACAACTAGTTTAGCTAGGACTTCTCCTTAGGCCCCTAGTCGTCGCTTTTGCTACCAGGGCTGGTTTCGTTGGCTTGAGCGCAACTAGTTTAGCTAGGACTTCTCCTTAGGCCCCTGGTCATCGCTTTCGCTACTAGGGCTGGTTTCGTTGGCTTGAGCGCAACTAGTTTAGCTAGGACTTCTCCTTAGGCCCCTGGTCGTCGCTTCCATTACTAAGGCTGGTTTCGTTGGCTTGAGCGCAACTAGTTTTCGCCGGGACTCCTCCCGTTCCCTCGGTCGTTGCTTTCGCTACCAGGGTTGTTTTGTCTGCCTAAGCATGACTAGTTTCGCAAGGACTTATCCTTATACCCCCGGTCACCTTTGCCAGGGTTGTAGGTTAACTAGGACTTCTCCTTAGGATCCTTAGTGGGGACCGCGTTTCAATCGAGTAAAGTGAGTTTAACTAGGACTTCTCCTTGTAAGGTTTCTGGCCGTTGCCTTAGCTACCAGAGCTGCCTAATTTGCCAGCTTGAGCACAGACAATTTAACTAGGACTTCTCATTGAGACCTTGGTGAGGGGTCAATTTTACTTGAGTAAAGTTTCAGTTTAAAAAGGACTGCTCCTTGAGGCTTCTAGTCGTCACCTTAGCTACCAGAGCTACCTGTTTTGCCGAAACAAAGTGCGTTTAACTAGGTCTCCTTCTTGGGGCCTCTGGTCGTCGCCATGGCTACCAGAGCTGGCTGTTTTGCCGAAGCAAGTGAGTTTAGCCAAGACTCCTGCTTTTGTAGCGTCACCTTTTTGCTAAAATATTTTGTTTATTAATAAAATATGTTGCTTGTAGCGCTACTTCTCCCGCCTAACGACTTTATTCGCAAAATCACTAAAAGGAAATCAGAAGTAAGGGTGACCTACGTAGTGCTTGCTTTTCAGTCCTGCATGTCTGTCGTGGGATCTCCGTAGAACACTTTATCTCCTCAGACGGTGGTCGGGTTAGTTGTTTCCTCTTCACAGCCCTGGGGAGAAAGCAGGTAACATTCTCGAGCTACTTCTTGATTCCCTCTGACCGTTCCTATGAGATTCGTTCCCGAGATTGGGAATTTCATCATGAGGTGGTTCATAGAGATTATCGCCCTTGACTCTCTCAGGAAGTTCCTGCCCAGTATGATGTTGTAGGCATGCATCTTGTCGACTATGACGAAAATTTAACATTATCGTTTTCTTCGTTTCTCCTTCTCCCTTGGTAGCTCCGCCGAGAGTCGGTCCTCCTGAAATAGTATTGATGTTTCCCATGACCCCGGTTGGTTCCTCTAACCCTTTGGCTGCTTTCTTGATGGTCGGCCTCTGTTCATTAGAATCCAGCCCAGACCCGATTCCTGCTTTGTTTGACGGCCTTTTATTCTTGTAATCGTAGGGCCGCTGTTCCCACTGGATATATTTGTCCAACTCACCTTTCCTCATCATTTATTCGATAAGGTTCTTGAGACGTCGGCAGTTGTCGGTTTTGTGACGGTAACCGCGGTGGCACGCGCACCACGTGGTCATGTCTCTGAATCCGAACTCATCCTTGTCATCGTTGGGCTTGGGTAGTTCCGCCTTTCCTTTTGCTATGAGTATCTGTAAAATTTCCTCCCTGCCTTTCACCAACGGGGTATAGTCAGATCTGGGTATTCTGCTTCGTTCTCGTTCCCTGGGAGGCCTAACTTCCTCACGTTCTTTCTTTCGGGTCAATTCGCTCTCATACGGGATGTTGGCCATCTTCTTCATTCGTCGGTAGTTTTCTTCTTTCCTAATGAATTGTTGCACCCTCTCTATCAGCTCTGCAAGAGTATCTGGTTTCCTGCCAGATATGTCCCTGATGACATCGTCTTGTCGGAGGCCTCTCGACAGAGCAGCGAAAGCGACTTTTGGCTCCACGTCGGGGACCAGCACCATGAGGTTGTGGAATCTCTGCCAATAAACCGCCACAGTCTCGTTTTTTCCTTGAACTACGTTGAACAGCTCGTTGGTCTTTCTCTTGATTGTGGTGCTTCCTCGGAAGGCGTCACAGAAGACCTGGGCAAGCTGTCCAAAAGACTTGATCGATCCTAGGGACAGCGCCTGGTACCATGCCTGGGCTGGTCCTTTTGGGATGGTGGTGAATACTACGCACCATATGTTCTGATTGGTCGTGTATAAGTTCATAACCGCCGTATAGTTGTTGATAAACACCACCGGGTCCTCCAGGGCGCGGTAATGATCTAGTGCTGGGCACTTGAAGTTCTTCGGTTTCTCAGATTCCAATATCTCTCGACAGAGAAGGGGGTTGGTGGATTATCGCTTTCCCCCACAATCTCTCCTTCTCTCTTTCTCGAGTTAGCTCTGCCACCTGATGTATGAGCACTTCGCAGACGGTTGGGTCGTCCGTGCACCCTTCGCCAACCCCCTTCTTTTTAGGGATGTATGGTCGGTTGGGGTCTAATGCTCCGTATTCGTCCAAGATATTCTCCAGATGCATCTGGTCGCCAGGTTGTAAAGTTAGAGCTCCGGAAGAGAATGCATTACCGGGTGAGAAGAGTCTCCGCGCGTGCTTTCTGATTACTTCTTCTCTCTCTTCGGGTGCTGCGATCCTGGTCGTCTCTGCTTGGCGGAGGCTTTCCTCCAGTCGTTTTGCCTCCTCGTCCCTTCGGAGGTAGTCGGCCTTGACTTGTTCTAGCTCGGCCATGAGCTCCACTGGGTTACGAAGCCTGTGTGGTGATCCTCGTGGGGTGTGCTCGTCTGAAGACATGTCTGGCTGAGGAACTCAAGGGAGTAGTTAGTCTGAAAAGTTGAATAAATAGGGTTCAAGTTACCGAATTGATGATTTTTCTAGAGAGACGCCCCCTCGTTCTAGCGCCAAATGCTGATGTCAAAAAATGGCCTTCCGTTATATCAGCATGAAACAGGGAGTTCATGCATGACAGCCTCCGTTATGTTGATTGTTCTGTTAAGTTAGGTTAGATTCTGGCGGTTGAATCTGCTTCCAGCTCTGCTTTTCTGCTTCTCCTAATCCTCGCTCCTTGCTTCCGCTCCTTGCTCCAGCTCTTGACTCCCTTTCCTTGCTTCTGCTTACTGATCATGTTCGTCTGTTCCCAAGGGGGGAAAACCTGCAAATGGTTCGAAAACCGCTCCGACGCTCAAGCCAGTCAGGGTGCTTTTTGCAGTAAAATTATGAATATTGATTGATCCTTTTGAGGGGCGAGTTATGAGAACTCTGAGTTTCTTGTGATCTTTTTGGGGTAAAGAGATCGTGTCCTGTGAAGGACAATGTGGGGGGCCTTTTATAGGCGATATTAGGTCGACTTTGATTAGTGGCGGTGTTGAGGCGGTTGCCGTCAGACCGAAGGAGAAGTTTCCTCTCTTGAGTATCTAGGGTTTCTCTTAGAGTCTATCTCGGATCTTTGATAATTGAAAGTTCCTAAGTTTAAGGATCCTTCGTAGATATCTTACCGAGGTGATAGACTCTGAAGGGGAAGTTTCCTCCTTTAAATACTTGGAGTCCAAACTAGCTTAAATACTTCGACATGTGTAGCCGACTGAAATCTTTCTAGAAGTTTCAGGATTAAGTCGGTAGGTCGCTTGGCGCTGCTGCCTCCCCAGTCCTGGGCTTAAGACACTGGCCTAATATGTGTGGACCCCCTTACTCTTTTGAAGACCCCAGGGCTGATCTGTCCATGCCAAGGGCGTTTTGCAGGGCTGGTTTCTTCTGGCTGACCTCCAAGTGAGGGGAATATTCGATGGACCATTAGAGGCTCAGATGTCTTGCTACCGTAAGCCGGTTTGACCCTGTAGACTTCAGGTCTGATCTTGACTCTTCAGAGGTTAGTCAACGTCTGGACATTTTATGCATCATCAACTATCCCTAGCCTTATCAGCCTCAATATAACTGACCAGTAGTGACTGATCACCTTCGAAAGTAAGATTCAAACCAGAAGTCCCTCGAAGATATCTCAAAATCCACTTCACTGCAGCCCAATGTTGCTTCTCCAGATTAGAAAGAAACCTACTAACAGTACCGACCACATGGGCTATGTCAGGTCTGGTACACACCATATCATACATCAAACTACCAACTGCAGAAGCATATGAAACCCTCTCCATACCTACTAACAGTGCTGACAGCTTTAGATTTATCCATGTAAAACCTTTGAAGTATCTTCTCAATGTAATTCTCCTAAGATAAGTGAATCAACCTAATCTCTCTATCTCGAACAATTCTTATACCAAGAATCTGCTTCGCCGGACCCAAATCTTTCATGACGAGAACTTGCTAAGCTGCTTCTTCAACTCCAGAATTCTCCTCGAATTTCTCCCCACAATCAACATATCGTCTTTGTACAACAGTAAGATGATAAAATCACCTTCACCAAACCTCTGAACAAACACACAATGATCTGAAGTAGTCTTGTTATAACCATGCTCCCCCATAACTGACTCAAACTTCTTATACCACTGCCTCGGTGCTTGTTTCAATCGATAAAGACTTTTCTTCAAGCGGCAAACGTAGTCATCTTTGCGCTTCTTCTAAAAGCCTTTCGATTGCATCATGTAAATATATTCCTCCAAATTTCCATGGAGAAAAGTAGTCTTTACATCCATTTGCTCTACCTCTAGATCAAGGCTCGCTGCCAATCCAATTGCAACCCGAATAGATTACATCTTCACAACAGGAGAGAATATTTCATCGAAATCAATTCTATTCCTTTGGCTGAATCCTTTCACAACCAACCTAGCCTTATATCGACAGAGCAAACTGGTCTCCTCATGCTTAACTTTATACACCCACCTGTTAAGCAATGCCTTCTTACCCTTAGGTAACTCAACCAGCTCAAACGTATGGTTCTCCTCCAGAGAATCCATCTCGTCTTTCATGGCCTTCCACCATTCATATTTGTGTTCATCTTCAAAAGCTTCAACACAGCTTTCAGGTTCTCCTCCATCAGTAAGTAACACATACTCACTAGGATCATACCTTGTCGAACGTCTTAGACCTCTCTCAAATCTCTTAACAGTAGGGAGGTTATCGGTAGTTGGTGTTCCATCATGATCGTCACCATGACCACCAGTACCATCTTCTTGTGCGGGAGCATCAGCACTGGGTGTATCAACTTGAACCTCAACCTCGACATGACCATCGACAGAGGTAGAAGGAGCAACCTCCAAATCAATCAAACCTTCATCACCCTGAGTTGGATTTCCGGACTTGTTAATGTCCTTAATCCTTTGATCTTCCATGAACACAACATCTCTGCTCCTGATGAGCTTCTTCTCCACTGGGTCATAGAACTTATACCCAAAATCATCCTGACCATAACCGACGAACACACAATGTCGCAATTTTATCTCCAACTTCGACCTTTCATCTTTGGGAATGTGGACAAACGCCTTACACCCAAAGACCTTCAGATGATGACCATAAGAAATATCCTTACCGGTCCATACCCTCTCTGGACTATCACCCTCCAACGGAGCACTTGGTGACAGGTTCAACACATGAAAAACCGAGCTCAAAGCTTCTCTCCAGAAAGTCTGGGTCAGGCCTGAATGTGAAATCAAACACCTAACTCTCTCGACAATCGTCATGTTTCCTCTCAACCAACCCATTCAATTGTGGAGTCTTGGGTGACGTCTTCTGATGCTGAATACCGTGTTCTCTACAGTAAGCATCAAATGGTCCAGAATACTCTCCACCATTCACTATAAGAAAATTTAGGTGTAGCAACCAAATTTTCAGCAAGGACATAAATTTCGTCAGTAAAAGTGAGATTTGGTGACGAAACGACTAATTATCGCAAAAATAATATTTTTAACAACCATTTCTAAATTTCGTTGCTAAGATTGTCACGAAAATTAAGAAAATAAAATTATATTTCCTTGCGTTCCCTAGAAAAAGTTTGGCGACACAATTTTGGGACAAAATAATATTTGGTTGTTAGAAGATGGATTTACAACCAAAAGGTTCGTTGCAGAAAAATATTTTCAACGACAGAATAAATTGTCAATGCTAATAGTTTGTCAAAAAAATTAATTTTGTCACAAAAATTAATTTTCAACAAAAAATCTAATTTTTCCACAAAAAATAACAATTGCAACTATATTATTTGGTCGGTAAAAATGTTTAATTTCATTTACCATTAATTGTTTAGGTCGCTAAACTTTTCCGACATAAGGAATGTGGCGCTAAGAAAAGTGGCAGCATCATCTTTAATACTTTGGAGACTAAGTAATTCTTTTGTTGTTGATAATATTGTTTGGATATTATATTTTTATCAAAACTTCATAAATATATGAATATGTAGAAACACTTCTGCCATTTGTGATCAAGAAAACTAACTAATTTTTTTTCACTATTCTTGCAACTGTTGTTACCTTCAATACCAAAATTAATTGCCATCCTAACTATTTTGGGATAGTGGTAAAAATATATCACTCCACTGTAGATATAATCAGGGCCGGCCCTGAGTTTTTGGTGGCCCGAAGCGATGTTACGAAATGTGGCCCCTTCAATTATAGCAAATTGTAAAACTCTAGCAAAAATTTACAAGTAACATAAATATTTTATTATATTTATGTAACAAAAAAATAGTGATAAATACAATTACATGATCATTGTTCTTCTTACATTGATGCCAAATCACTAATAATTATTGAATGATCAAGTGTGTCGGCTATATCTTTCTCAATAGACAAAATGACCAATTCAGCTAACCTTTCTTGGGACATTATAGACCGAATAAAGATTCAATCAACTTCAACTTTGAGATTTTTTTTTTCTGCGGAAGCAACGTTGAACTCTATAGTTGACAGAATTTTGTAAGTAACCTCTTTAATAGGTGTTGGTAATCTTCTCTAATTGGTACTGCTCAATGTGTTATATGTACTTAGCTTTTTGTCTTGTCTTTGTTAAGGGAGTATATAAATTACGTGTTACTAATTTCTTCAACATCCTCCAGGTATCGTAAATGCGATATCTAAAGGAGCGACTAAATTTCTTTCCAAATAACACTTATACGACTATATTTTTTTGAAGTGTTTTTTGTTAGAATTATGTTGTTTTTTCTGAATATTGACTAATGGTCATTACAAAGCCATTGATAAGCACGATAACCGTCGAATTACTACTATCCTAACGTCTGACAAATTAATGGTGAAATCCCACATGAACTGCTTTATTCATAACCAAGTTCAATATTCCTGAGGTTGCACTTCTATAGGATCGAACCTACTTACCACTGGACTATTAGTTGTTGTCGAATCTTGAAGTTGAACAAAAAAGAAGACGACAAGTTTTAAAATTTTAGGATTTTTGTGTGGTCATGCTAAACTTAGAAATAACTTGGAGAAAAATGAATTAACAAAACTTTTGGTTAAGAATCTTAGTTCAAATGTTTAGAAAGTG